>VZRL01005114.1:218946-440827 GCA_013397895.1 Origma solitaria
CCCGGCCCAGCGCCGCCTCCGCGCCGAGCGCACGGGCTCCTCATTGGCCCGGCGGGGTCACGTGGGGCGCATGTCCCCGCGTCCCCTCGCACCCGCGCCGCCGCCGCTCCGCCGGGGCCCGCACCGCATCCACATCCCCGTGCCGGGGTCCCGCTACTGCCCTGGCGGCCCCCATGGCGGACAGCGGCGCCTGGCTGCTGGTGCTCAGCGCCGTGTTCCTCTGCAACGCGCTCAAGATCGTCCTGCCCTCCTGCTCCTCCATCGTGAGTGGCGGCGCCGCGCCCGCCGGGGATGTGGGAGCGGGACGGGGGCGCGGACCGGAGGGACCCCGGCTAGGCGGGTCGCGGGCAGGGCGGGCAGGGGATGTCTCCGGCAGCTGAGCGGTGGGGGAACTGCTGGGGGAGCGGTGCCGGTGCCCCTTCCGCACCCCCGGCTTGACGGGCAGGGTTTGGTCCTGCTGCCGGCCTTGGGAGAGGAGAAGCTCCCGCTGGAGATGGTGGAACACAGCCCCGTGGCTGCGTGGCTCCCGAAGTCCGCTTACAGCGGGCGCTGAAGTCAAATCCTGGGGGATGATAACCGGTGTGTTAAATTGTTCTCCTGAGCTTCCAGCGCTTAGGATGGATCCCGGAATCACAGAATGGTTTGGGCTGGAAGCGACCTTAAAGATCATCTGCTTCCAGCCCCCCAGCCTTCCACTAGGCCTGGTTGTTCAGATCCCCGTCCAATCTGCTCCTGAACACCTTCAAGGATGGAGCAACCACAACTTCTCAGTTTTCGGGAATATGAGTGACAGCTTTGCTCAGCCTTGCATGTTTTCAACAGATGGACACCCCCATTGTTGAGACAGGACATCAGTGGATCTGGAGATTAAGGAGTTGAGCCATTGTAGGAATAAACCTTAAGTCTTAAATGCTAATGAGGATGTCCCTGTTCTGATGTGAAGCATTCCTGTGGAAGTGTGGATAATGTAATTGAGGACAAATAAACTCTGTCACTGCCAGATAAACTCACGTGTGTACAGAGGTATTGAAATCCCATTGCTCTCCTCATCCATGGCACTGGCAGAGAGGTCAGCGTGTACCATTTAATAATGGACAAAAATCCTTCAAAACTTAAAATATCCTCAGGAATTTGGGAAGGTGAACTCGGTGAGTAGAGATGAGTGGTGAAACAGCCATATGAGGAGAAGCTGAGGGTGCTTGGTTTGTTGAACCTGGAGGAGACTGAGGTCGAACCTCACCAGGGTCTGCAGCTCCTGTCAAGGGGCAGTGCAGGGACAGCTCTGATCTCTGCTCTGGGACAGGGACAGAGCCAGGGATGGCTGGAGCTGGGCCAGGGCAGCTCAGGCTGCAGATCAGGGAAAGGCTCTTCCCCCAGAGGGTGCTGGGCACTGCCCAGGCTCCCCAGGGAATGGGCACGGCCCCGAGGCTGCCAGAGTTCCAGGAGCGTTTGGACAGCACAAACATCGTTTGCCAGGGATGCCCAGGGTGGGATTGTTGGGGGTCTGGGCAGAGACAGGAGGTGGAATTTGGTGGTCCTTGTGGGTCCCTTCCAACTCACCATATTCCATGAAAATCTCTGCTCACCTTTCTGATGTGGTTCATGACTGAAAGCGGTATTAATGCTCTCACTGACTGCAGGCCTGAGAACAGCATCTGTGGGGAACAAATTCTTTGTGTCTTGGGAAAGCTGGAAAGATTTCCTAAGGAACAGCAAGAAAAAGATTTTTTGTCCTTTGTGCCTTCATTTCTTTGGCAAACGGAGTTCATGAACGGACAAGCAGGTGGTGCCTTTAGAAAAGAAATTAGGAGAGTAAAAGAAAGGGAGAAAATGTTTGAATACTTGGCTGGTGGAGCTGGAAATGGGATCACAGAATCACGGAAACATTTAGGTTGGAAAAGACCTTAAAGATCTATGAGTCCAGCTTGAGGCTGCTTCCTCTCATCTTGTCACTTGTTCCCTTGTTACCCGAGGATTTCCTGCATCTCAGTGAAAGGGCCTTTTTAATGGGAGGCTTTTGAGAACATACTTTATACTCATTAACGCAAATCAGTGGCACGCTGGATCAATAACTGATTGTTTTCTTTACTTCTTAGATATCCAGGTTGTTACAGAAGGATGCAGAGCAGGAATCACAGATGAGAGCTGAGATCCAGACCATGAAGCAGGAGCTTGCCACCATCAGTATGATGGATGAGTTTGCCAGATACGCCCGGCTGGAAAGGAAGATTAACAAAATGACTGACAAGCTCAAAACGCATGGTACAGTTCCATATCTGCTCCCTTTCCCAAAAGGAAAAACAGTTTCTGTTTCTGGAAAACATTCTGTCAAGAGTGTTTTCAGTTTTAAGTATTTATGCTTCAAACTTTCCTTCCCCACCTTCATCCATTTTCTTCCTTCCTTCCTTCCTTCCTTCCGCTTCCTTTTTTCTTTCCAAGAACTTCCTGGCCTTCACTGTGTAATTATTTTTTTCTCAGTGATGCTGATCACTGAATCATGTTTTAAGTGAAGAAAGAAAATATAGTGTGACACAGAACTAGGAATTTATTGCAAAAGGGTATTTTAATATAGATATAAGTAATTTGAAAATAGATTTTTAAGCAGTGTAATGTTCTGCCTTGGGCAGTGAAATATTAAAAAGTTACTAATTTTATGTAATTATAATTCACTATTATAAGTAACTCAAAGTCATATTTTTTTGTTTAACAGTGAAAGCACGAACTGCCCAATTAGCCAAAATAAAGTGGGTTATAAATATTGTATTCTACATATTGCAGGTAAGTAAATATTTTGTTATGGGTCCAACTTAACCCAAATCCTCAGTAGTTCCAATTCCAATTCAGTAGTTCCCAATTCTCTCCTGGTTTATTGGCCAATGACTCAGGTTTGCCCCAGCACAGGAAGGAGCTGGGGCTGCTGGAGAGAGTCCATGGAGGCACCAGGATGAGCAGAGGGATGGAGAGCTGTGCTGGGAGGAAAGGCTGCGAGAGTTGGGATTGTTGAGCCTGGAGAGGAGAAGCTTTGGGCTGAGCTCAGGGTGGCCTTGCAGGGCCTGAAGGAGCCCCAGGAAAGATGGAGAGAGACAATTGCCAAGGGCTGCAGGGCCAGGAGCCAGGGAATGGTTGCCAGTGGCAGAGGGCAGGGCTGGATGGGATCTTGGGAATTAGGAATTGTTCCCTGGCAGGGTGGGCAGGCCCTGGCCCAGGGTGCCCAGAGCAGCTGTGGCTGCCCCTGGATCCCTGGCAGTGCCCAAGGCCAGGCTGGACATTGGGGCTTGGAGCAGCCTGGGACACAGGGAGGTGTCCCTGCCATGGCAGGGGTGGCACTGGGTGATCTTTAGGGTCCCTTCCAACCCAAACCATTCCATGATTCTTCTGACACAGAGCTTATCAAACAGAACATTTCTGGAACTGGAAGAGAGATGCTGCTGATAAAATCTGGTAGTTGAGGGTAGAAGGAGTTTTGAGTTTCATCTCAGCTCTGTGTTTCTGATTTTGTGGTGACAAAGTAGGAGTTTGTCTTAGATTTTTAATCACTGGGTTTTTCTTTTAATATATGGCACCAAATCCAGGAAAGTTCTGCTACATGTAAATATATTTCTGGTTTTGAAAACAAAATCTAACTTCCGCTGAGGATGCAAATCTCCACCTACAGCTCCACACATTTCCCCACGGTGCCTCATCAGACTGTCTCTATAATTCTGACTTGATGCCAGAGAATTTTCTGCTAACAAGGATGGCAGTGGTCAGCCTGAAGATTTTCTTAGGGGACTGTTAAAGTGAGTTGGATCCCTGACAGGCAAAAATTAAGGCTAAAAAGAGTCATCAGAATTTCACAAGTGCTGTGACTGTGTTTCACTCTGCTGGATTGGAACCAGGGTCAGTATTTTCCAAGTTTTCACTGCTACCTACTAATATTGTGTATAAATTTAAGGTCATACTGAATTTAAGAATATTTGGAACTTGCTGAAGAACAAGATAAAATAAGAAAGAAACAATTCCCTTTCACTAGAATTCATTATTTACTGTTCCCAAATAGCACTGGGAGTGTACTTTGATGTGTACTGTTATCCAAACTAATAAAAATGTCCATTGCAGGCTGCTCTGATGATCTCTCTGATCTGGAAGTACTACTCCGAGCCAGTCACGGTGCTCCCGAGCAAATGGTTGGCTCCCCTGGAGCGCCTGGTGGCCTTCCCCACAGGAGTGGCAGGTAAGGAAAAGGATATTCCCCAGCCCCAAAGCATCCATGGATTAACAGCAACTGCTCCTCTGACTCCCAGGGCACACGGAGGAGTTCAGATATTTGAGCAGCTCTTCCCTGTGTGCTCAGTTCTGATTTCTTGAACTGATGATGATATGGGCACTTTGTCATTTTTATTTCCTCCCAAACAGAGCACTGCCCTTACCTGTGTTGAAGAGACCCTGGAGAAGATTTAAATTAGGAAATCACCCAAAAGGGAGTTTCCTCACAAGTGTGCTATGAACAGCTGTGTACTTACCAAACAACTGATTTAAATTTCAGAGGAAATTTACTTTTTGGCTCTCCCAAATCCTGAATGTAGGTTCAAGCACTTGCCAGGCCTTTAACTTCAGATGTTTTCTCTTGGGTCCATAGCAGATGATTTTAGCTGTGGGGTGCCCTCACCACACTTCAGCTCATATTTGTGTATTTGGTACTCTTTCCCCAAGACAATCCATATTTTTTTGGGACCAGCATGGAGTTATCTCCCACCTCTTGAAGAAACCCTTTTGCATATAAAGAGGTGTTTTGTTCCTGTTGGCCTCATGAATTCTGAGTTTCATTTTTTACACTTCCCAGGTTGTTTTCAGCTGCACAGGTGCCTCAGGATTATTGATCCAACTACTTCAGTTGTGGTTTCTGTTTTCTTGCAGGAGGTGTGGGAATTACCTGCTGGCTCGTGGTTTGCAATAAAGTTGTAGCTATCATGCTACACCCATTCAGCTGAAGGAATCCCAGTAATCCACGGAGTCCTCAACTGCATTTGAATTATCGCTGTTTTAAATTACTTCTAAAGGAAAGGGACAATTGTCTTTCATGGGACAAGGTCTGAGACAATCCTTGTTACTCCATTTGGATATCAGTCAGTCCTCCTTTCGATTACTCTTTCCAGAGTTTGTCTTTCAGTTGTGAAAGAGCAGCATTGCTGGCTGTAGAATTTCATTTCAGGCTTATTTGTGGGAGAACCATAAGGTTTTGTCACAGCCTTGTGTCACCAACATCGAAAAGTGTTGGATTTGTGTTTTTAAGTTGGAAATGTGCTGGCATTAGGAATTAATTTGGGAGCTTTGCTGTTTCTTTGCTGTACAATGTGGTGGTTTCACCCCAAGGTGGGATCATGTTTGGTGGTGCATGAGGGCAGAGGGAGGTGGTTTGGTTGGCTCAGGGTAAGACAGAGTTTCCGTGTATTTTTTTTACCCTAAAATTGGAATATTCTTGCGCTCTCCTA
Organism: Origma solitaria; assembly: GCA_013397895.1. Classification (NCBI taxonomy): domain Eukaryota; kingdom Metazoa; phylum Chordata; class Aves; order Passeriformes; family Acanthizidae; genus Origma; species Origma solitaria. The sequence goes on from VZRL01005114.1 coordinate 224,418, forward strand.
AAAAAATAGATATGTTTAAACAAGGTTTTATCTCTTAAGAGACTCCTTCAGCTGCCAGACACGCTCCTGCCAATAAAGCAAAAGACAGTGCTGTTGCTGCAGAGCTGATGCTGATTTAGCTTCCCACTCTGGAATTCCCACAGTGCAATGATCTGTTCTGCTTTTCCAGGGCCTTTTCCTCCCTGCAGGAAGGAAGGGGCCAGGACCCCTCCAAAATTAGCACTTCCTTTAGATTCCACTTCAAAAGGTCACGTTATGTTGTGTGTATATCTGGATTAAATTTTTGGTTGTCTTTTTTTTTTTTAATAATTTTAATTTTTATTTAAAATTTGGGGTTTTATATTAGGGATTGCATTTAACTGACATGAAAACAAATATCAAGGGAAAAAATGTGATTGAATGTTATGTATAATTGTGATTTTATTAAGGAAATAAATCTTTTCAACCCATCTTAGGTTTTCTGATTTCTTTTTTAATGTTAACTGCAGTTTTCCTAAAAAAAACCTCTCACAAACTCCAGAAAACCCCAAACAAATGAACAAACCCAAAATGACAAAACAAATGCCAAACTCATCAAAATCCAAGCCAAAATAGCCCCTCTGTGTCTGTGCATAAGGAAATACTGTTGGAATCAGCCAGACTAAATTATTTTTTAAATCATTTTTCTAAACCTTTGAAATGTGGCTGTGAGCAGGTTCGACTCTGAATGTCTTTGACATCTTTAAAAACTTTTGCAGTGTAATTTTGCACTTTTTTCAAGTGCTACTGCCTTTTAAAATTAATAGAACACTCCTAATTTTTCCAAACTTGACATCAATTTAGCAAGTGTTTAATGAATTACTGTGAGGAACAAAACACAATCCACCTCCCCTCGCTTACATAACCTTAAACACAGGATTTTTAAAGGCTTTTTGGGGACTGGCTATGCCTGACTTCTCCAAAACAATACTTTCCTCTTGCACATTCATCTCTGGATGTCAGCTGGGGAAGTTACCAGGCAAACTGCTGTGGTAAGTTCTAACAGTGGGAAAGAATGAGGCTTTAGAGGTTTCTAATGCTTGTGAAAACAATGCAAGAGCAAATTATTTTTATTAGGGGTGAATTCTGGAAGCTGTTTGGGGAGTGAAGGAACTAAAAAAGTGTTTTCTTTTATTGCATTGTTGGTCCTAACCCAATATGAACCTTATGAAAGCTCATGTCAGTGAGCTGACAACCACCCAGCTTCCAAATTCCAACTGCTTGGGAGTGCAAAAACCTGGAAGTTCCCAAAAAAATGTTCAGGAACTCTTCATACAAGACATTTTCATGGACACGCACCAAGCACAGAATATTCTGTGACTGTTTTGGAAAATTGTAGAGAAATTGTCAGTGCTTGTAGGATTTAACAAACAGTTAAAAGGTTTTTAACAATCTAAATTTTCTAAAGGTAAGCTGATGTGCTTAACTATCAGAAACAATTTGTGTATTCTCAGGAGTTTAACACAAAACACAGGTTTTAACACCAAACACAGGTTCCCACTCCGAAGCCATTGCGGAGTTTGGAATTTGCCTTGTGCCATCCTGCATCCCTCATTCTCTGCCTCCATCCCTCTGCTGCAGGAACTCAGAGGTTGTCTCCTTGCAGACAGCCCTCTCCAAAGGGCTCTTTCATCAGGTACCTTTTCCTCTCGGCCAGGGGCAGGTGGCTGTAACCCTGTGCTGCACAGGCCCCGTCCTGCCTGGCCAGGGGGACTTGCCCAAAAGAGGGTTCATAGACCCCAAAGGAAATCGTCCCTCTGGACACAGCAGGGTCACTGCAGCTCTGGCCTGTGTGTCTGTGGCTGCACAGACTGCCTGCTTTGGGTTTGGTACCTGATGAGTGAAGCCCCTGATGCAAATGTTCAACGGCTTCTGAGAAGTTGTGGGTTTTTTTCAGCCTAATGGGGTCTTTGTTTGGCATTGCACCTTCATTCCTGGCTTTCTTTTGTTGCTGCTCATCTGTTTTTTTCTCTTTTTCAGCCTCTTCCACTGCATCTCCCTCTTGATTGTCCTCTTTTACTCTGTCACTTTGAGCATTTTGTTCAGTTTTCATCAGGTTTTTCAACTCCTGTTTAAGAACTTCTGTCTTTTTTTCCATTTCTTCTATAAATTCTGAAAAAGTGGATTCTTCCATCAGTAGTTCGCCCCCTGAAATATTGTGGGGTTGAAGAACATAAAGAGTTATGAAGCTTTAATGAGAACAAGTATCACATCCTTATTTCACTGCTTCAGTTAGTATTGATGGTATTTCAAATACCATTTATAATAAATACAACAGCATGGAGCAAGATCTAAGCAAGGTCATCCTGCATTGAATCCAGGTTAATACCTTTATTTTTACTTTTTTCATGATGCTGAATTGAATTCAATTAATTTAGCTGCCATTATATATAGTAATGGCTAAATACAGTGCCAGAAAAGTCATGTACAATGCAACAGAAACCAGGTGAGATCTGAACTCTAGTTGTCACTTTCTGTGACAATTAAGGCTTTTAAGTGGAACTTAGAGATATGCAGGATTTCGTTTCCCTTAATTCACAACAGAGTTGCTTGTGTGGAGCAGAATATACGGCATCTCTCACCTGGAAATGAGGTGCCTCCAGTTTTCAGTAGGAAAAGGAATGGGTGGACAGTAATGCCATTTATCTGTGCAGGGGACAAATTGTAATGGGGTCCTGTGCTCTGGAGAGAGTCACAGAATACCCCCAAAATGAGACATAATCCAAGCTTAAAGGAGAAACAGGAAGTTGCAGGAACTAAAAAAGCCAAGCAAGTCTTCAATAGAAGTCTAATATCAGTGAGAGGAACTCAGATTTCCCAGATTTTCAGGCACAGATTCACAGGGAGCATCAGAGGATCTGTGTTTTCTGTCTGTTTTAAAAGGGCATTTTGAAGACAAATGATGACTTTGGTTGTCTGGGGGGCTCTGGAAAGGCTGGAGGCTGAAAAGGCAGAGCACAAACCTCAGGAGTTAACACATCCCGGGTTACAGGCTCCAGGAAGGGACCTGGCATCCCCTGTTTCACCTGTGTGGCCTTAAGTCTCCTGCCATTTGTGACACATTTGGAATGATGGCACTCAGACCTTTGTTCTTCCAGCAAGCCTTAATGGAAACAACAGGAATATTTCCAGAAAGAAAAACTAGAAAGAGGGAACAGCACTGGCTTTTTTTTTTCTCTGTTCTATAGAATTTCCTCAGAATAAAGATGTTTACAGATGAGTCCCTTGCATGTAACTTTTCCATGAGAACACAGCCAGTGGCTAAGATAAAATCTCTTCGCAGGGATCACTGTAATGAGGAGGTGCTCCCAGCCCTTGCAGTCCTTTCCCTTTCCCAGCCACAGAAAATAGATGTTCACATCGGCTGTGATGAAGACTCCCAACTATCACTTTGAGATCAGTGTTTGATTCGTGTGGATTAACAACTGTTAATTATACACTTACAGACAGAACACGGAATTTTTACCAACCTGACCGGGAAGTGCTTTTGGAAGAAGAGCAGGATGGAAATGCCACATCCTGCAGAGCTGCTCTGCTGTCAATGCAGCACCACCAGCAGCTGCATTTCCCAACCCGAATGGGTCTGTGATTTTCAGTGACACTTCACACATCATTTGAAACTAGTTCCTGTCAGCCAGGTGCCAATTAATGGCTGTCAGACCCACAGAAACTACCAGGACTTCTGGTTATTTGCAAAGATCAAGTGAGTTTCTGAGAGAAATGTTAAACATACCTCTGTGTTTCCTATTAGAAGTTTCTGGCATTGATATTTTTTTGGTTGCTTGCTTTTCTTTTCTACACTGGGCATCTGAGAACACTTCCTTTCCTTTGACTTCTCCACCCTTATCTTCTGAAGATTTTTTCCCCTACAATTCGTAATTAAAGGTAAAAAAACCCGAGGGAATTCTTGTTTAGTGACTTTTAAAAGGACATGGTAAGTACAATACTTATAAAAAGATTCATAATTTCTATTGCTGTTCCATTCTTATTTTATATCACAACATTTTTTCTGTACTGTAATTACATTCATACAAAATCCACATCCTAGTGAGTTAAGATGATGGATCAGGCTATCCAGGCATATTATTGCAATTTAGGGAATCAGATCCACCTTAGCTGAGAGTTTAAACAGGGGATTGGATTTGGATCCAGATCTTTCCCACCTTTTTTAGCTGGACTGGAATATTTTCTGTTTCCTGGTGCTGTGACAGCAGCAGTTCTCTAAAACTCTCTTTATCTACTTGTACTGATCTGTCTACTCTCAGACCTGTTGAATAGGACAAGCATTAGCAATACAGCAGTTTCTGGAATTAAATTGTTGATATAAGCAAAAGATATCTCTGACTAGTGACAATATTGGTACGTGGCCTAGGATTTAAACATTTTCAAAATGCATATCTTAATGTCCTTTAATTAAGAAATTATTTGTTCTGCCCAATCTATAAATGCTGAGACTGGACACAGACAGCTATCTGGATTTCTGAGCCTTTTCATCTACACATCAGTACATCCTAAACATACTTATATACATGAATATACATAAAAGTATACTACGAATCCTGTCCAGACAGAACATGAAAAGGCAGACAAGTGTGTCTACGCCCCAGAGTCCACACAGGCATAATTTTTGGTTTCATTCTAATGTAAATTTAAGAGGTCTGCTATGAAGCCTCAGAGTTCAGTTTCCTAAATTTGGATCTTTATGGAACCTGACTCATCATGGGAAATGCTTAGCATTCTTTGAAAATTGATGGACTTTGGAAGAGATTCCAAGAAAGTGAATGAGAGTATACTCATCTTCTCCATCTCATATCCAGCTACTTCTTTATATCCATAAAGAAGTAGCTGGATATGAGATGGAGAAGATGAGTATATTGTTCCTTTACTCTGTTTTTGGAATAATTTTGACACGAGTACAACAGCTGAGAAAGTCGCTACCACCACAGCAGCAAAAATGTGACCTTACCCACACCCACACTGGCCCTTATTCCCAGTTTTGATCCCAGAAATCAAAGGATAAAATGCATTAAAATGGTGCCCTCGCAGTGTTGGCAGCTGGATGTGAACGGGATGCTGGTGCCCAGTGTGGGATGCTGGTGCCCACTCTGGGATGCTCTGCGCTGGCGGGGAATGGGTGTGAAAGGGATGCTGGTGCCCAGGGTAGGATGCTCTGCGCTGGGGGGGACTGGGCTCCCCCAGCTGCTCCAGAGCTTTTCCAGCGGGATCAGCGAGCGTTCCCCGGGATCGGGGCTAGGGGGCGCTGCACCCCCAGGTGAACGCTGCCACCTGCCCGCGCTTCGCTCCCAGGAACAGCTCCTGGAATTCACCGCTCCATCCAATAAATCCATTTTAGCTACGTGCACAGAGCTTTCTGACCACCTCAGGAAGCCTCCCTCCAGCCATTTATCAGCAGTGTGAAAAAAGACAGCCCAAAATTTCAGCTGTAGTTTCCTGCTGGCTAAAAACTTTTGCAAATGCCAACAGGAAAATAATGATCTGAAGAGGCAGCTGTTTAGAAATCTGCTGAAGAAAAACTCAAGAGTGAAAAGGAAAACAAATGCTCAGTGATTCCAGCTCCGGGTTTTCAAATCCATTAACTGTCAGAGAATGAAACCTTTATTGGCCAAAAATTCCAGAGGATCGGGCAAATTTACTTGGAAGCTTTTCATTACAAAATATCATGTCTCTCTCCAGCTAAGCTCCCTTATCTTGCTTAAAGGAAAGAAGAATTTAAATAATAAACAGTGATTTCACTACCACAATTTAATAGCAATATTGTACAAGGCCATATATGAGTAAAATCTTTTAAAAAGTGTTAGTTATGTGGTGTAACTAAAACTGGAATTCTGAGCTTCATTAAAAAAACATGTCTGACTTGGGATGAGAGCCAGGAATATGTTTTTTCTTGATTTTACGCCTTGAATAACCAATCTTTCCCTGCAGTTCACTGATGTTTAAGGCAGAGTCATTGGGTTTGCAAAGGCAATGAAGAGGAAAGAAATAAGCAACTGAGTGTGATAAGATTTTGTACTGCTGCCATAATTTGAGGAATTCTGTGGGCATGTGCAGTATTTCCAGCAGACAGGTTTGCTAAGAGGTCTTTGGTACCCATATGAAGGAGATCCTGATTTCTCCTTCGGTTTAGGAGCAGGAATATCTGATCAGTGTTTTCAAGAGGTGCTTCACCCGGGGAAGTCCATGTTCACATCATTCAATCCCAAATTCTGGGTGTAATCAAGGCAGACTGGGGCATCTCAAACAGCGCTGGTTGGCTTTAAGCAGCTGAATCCCACTCCTGGCAGCTGCCCTTGGAATTTTGGATAGCCGAGACTGCATGTGATACATATTTCTCCTCAATATTTATCTCAGCATCCATGTGAAAGAAATACCTTTTACTAAAGAGCTCTTTCTTCCTTGATGGAATTTAATTTCCATTGTTCTATCAATCAAGCCTTTAATCTTTCTAAACCTTTTCAGCCCATACAAAAGCACTACTTGGGCATTTAATTTGGCATATACTTCCCTGTTCTAAACCAGTGGAAGTGTCAACTAAACAAAAAAGGAAGATGATTATAGACATACTTTGGTCATTAGGTACCCAATCACTTCTGTCCCTCAGGGCTTTTGGCATCCGATTTGCATAAATATTCTTTACGTAAAGTTGCCGATCCTTTTCCTAAGGAGAAATAGACACTATTAAACTTCTGATAGACATTAAGAATTACTTTTTACCAACTTAATTTTCTCATGCTGGGTGAAACCCATTAGGGATTTCATCTTTTGCCAGGCCCATGTGGTGGCTTTTTCATCTACATTTCTTCAGACTAAATATTTTTTGCCTTTACTTCCTCTTTTTTGTTGATTTTTAAAAAATTTATTTACTCAGTGTCCTTGTCATGCACTCAGTTGTTTCACAACCTGTTATCTGGTGGTGACATAAATTCCAGAGGCACATTTTGTCATTTATTTAGCAAGATTCCTCTTTCCTTAATGAAATCTTCCTTAAACACAGAAGCCAGGTCTCAGTAACACTCTCATCACACCAGTTTTCAGTGGGAAAAAACAGGAGCTTCATTTACTTGGGAAAATTAAGGGTTAGCCTGGAAGTGGAATAGTCTGAAATAAGACAGGTGCCTAAAACCATGAATGTGTAAGAATAAACTCTGTTCTGGCACAGAAATAAGGTTGATAAGCATGTCTTGTCTTCTTCGTGGGAAATCAATAGAAGATTTTGTGGATCTAAGTAGAAAATTCAGAGACCTGGACACAGAGAGAACTGTGGAAAACAGAGGAAACAGAACTATTTTAGAGAAGTATTAAGGTGAGAACTCTACTTTAGAATAAATTGCATTTTGGGATGGTTTTATATTAGTGTTCCTGAGATTAGAATTATTCCCATCTCCCAGATCTGCACATCCAGGAGGAGATCAGACGTTGACAGGGAAATAGCACTGCCAAGCACCAGGAGGAAACTTCTGCACCTGCTGCAGGGAAGAGGGATAAATAACACCCTGTGCAGAAATCCAAACCTCCATCAATCCCCAGCAATTGCATGTCCTGCCCTTCACAATGTTTGGGAAAACTCTCCTTAACAACATCTTTCGCAGGCATTTGATTCCATTTAGGAAGAGAAAGATCCCCAGTGGGACCATCTTGACACAGAAATAAATAAAGAAGTGTATTTTAACTGTGTTACAAACACCATTATGAAAAAGGCACAAGGAATTCCAGGTTTTCTGGAATATGTACTGTTTTTCTTCATTACACCTCATGTGACATCCCATTCCTGGCCATTTTGGATTTATTTCTATTTAGTTTTCCTACATATTTTACAAGCATTACAGGAAATGCTGAACTGGTCCTATTTATCCCAAAAATATTTAGCTAAAAATCAAACTTGAATTTGCATAAACTCTTGAAACATTTCCATGAGTCTTATTCTTAAATTTTAGTTTCGCAGGTTACAATATTTGCTTCATTTTGATTTGTTTCTGTAAGGGAGCTCATTTAAATTGAATAGATGAGTATATTTGACCCAGATCTGGCAAAATGATAACACATTGGTGTGGATTTTTGTTCAATTTCTGATGCACTAATCTCTACTTCAATTCATTATTGAACTACTTCTACCAAACAGACCCTACCATAATGCCAGAATTTGATATTTTTCCCTTTTTTAGTAGACTATAGACTCAAGCAGGAAGAAAAACTTCCATTAGTAAATAATATAAAAGAAGCAAAAGGAATAGGTAACTTAAAATATCTAAATTTTCTCCTAGAAACAGAAACCTGTATAAAATCTGGAATACCTTAATTTTTTGGTGAACGGAGTTAATTTCCATGATCAAGTTCTTTGTAATTATCCCAGCTTCCAGCAGTTTTTTACTCTCATTTGCCAGCTGACGATTAAAGGTGCTGTTGTTCAGCTTCAGCTGCATTTCCAGACTCTTAAAAAAGTGACAGATTTTACCATATGGATGTACTCAGTGTGACAGTTGAGAAATTTCAGTTCTTGACAGATTTAAAGAATAAGTGTGCTAATATAAGGAAATTTAAGCTCATAATTATATATAACAGTTATTGTCTTCTAATTGTAAATAATATTATAAATTATATTGTAAACAATACATTAAACCAAAAAGAAGTATCTGAAAAATTACTTTCAAAATAAGAAAAAAAAGGTTTAAAACATAATTTCACCAAAAAAATTGGTTTTGACATTCAATCATTAAAAATTAAGCTGTCTGTTACCTTTCTGATGGATTACTAAATACAATCATCTCTGAGAAATATTAAGGCTTTCTATTCACAGAGACCTGTGAACTGTGGCAGAAAAAGGAGGCTTAGTGTAAATGAAAACTTGGTCATTTATTGGGTACTTTATCTTCAAAACCCAGTGCCGTGCACTGAAAGTCTTGTTCCTAAAACTGTAGGGTGGACACCCCACCCTACATGCTTTTTATAGCTTCTCACTAGGACTTCCGGAAACAGAAAGTTTTTAAAAGAGGGTCTGAATTCAGCTGTTAATATTTATAGTTTCTCTTAAGATTTCCTGGCTTTTTATTTAATTCCATGCATAATAGACCCCGTAGAAAATGGAAATTAATTCCTGGAGGACAATGGAAATGTCACTCTTCCAGTTATGTATTAAAAACCTTGTTCCTCTCTTTTTTGTGCCAGGGTCAGTGAGAGTAAAGAGACATGAGATGTTAAAAGGAGATTAATTACCTCCTCTTAAATTTCCTTACATGCAGGAGAGCACTGGGTTAAACAGCATCCAGTGTTACAGGATTGTATCAGAATCATCCATGTGACAACAAACAGCCAAAAATGCTCCATTATTCTTGCACCAAAAGCTCTTCTGCTCAACGATCCCTGTGATGCCCTCCCAATTTAGGATATTCTACGATCCTACATTCCAAACACAAAAATACACAGGCATTACCTCTATTCTCTCATCCTTCTCCTCCAATGCTTCATTAAGGACTGACAATCTGTGATTCAGTTCCTCCTTCTCTGCAAGAGCTTTGTCTTCTGACAGCACAATCAAGGTCTTCAAATCACCTTTCGTTTTTCTCAGCTCTGCTTCAACTTTTTTGAGCTCCCTGGCTGTGTTTTTCTCATCTTTCTGAGACATTTTCAAGCGCTTCCTTAGATCTTTCATCTCATTCCGATGACTTTCTAGAAGCTCCTGCAAGTGGCTCTCCGCATTGTTGTATCTGTCGATGGCCTTCGCGCGCCGGCGATTGAGCTCTTTCAAAGCCTGGTTTTCCAAGCTTGACGCCTCTATTTTTCTTTGCAAGTCAAAGATTTCGTTCTTGAGCTCTTTAATTTTGTGGAGCCTCGCTGATGATATTCGCTGAGCCGTGGCGTTTTTGTCCTGGTAAACCACGCCGCTCTGCAGGGTTAAAAAGGAGGAATTCAAATATGATGTTTTTGCGGCTGGCCATTTTCTTCCTCCTGCATTGAGATCAGAGAAAAATGATAGCGATTATTTGAGACAAGTCAATCACTGTGGGCCTTTTCTGTTCACATAAACTCCTACTACTAATTAACTGCTACTCTTAAACTGCTCATCCAACTACATAATCAAGATTTCTTTACCCAAAACTCCAGCGTTCAGTGAGCAACCTGGGCTAGGGGAAGGTTCCCCGCCCATGGCAGGGGGTTGGAACAAGATGATCTTTAAGGTCCCTTCCAGCCCAAACCATTATAGGATTGCATGAGTCAAATATTTAATAGATAAATGCATTAAATATTTTATATCTCTGGGTATTTCTGCAGTGGACCACAGCTAGCAGCCAGTGGAAATAAATGGAAATAAATCAATGGCAACCAATGGAAATCAATTTTCTCCCTGTAAATCATGCACTTCACTAATGTAGCCACGATCTGATGAACCAAACTCAATCCATCAGATTCTACACCTTGAATAGGTGCATGATAAAAATCCCCAAACAACAGAGTAATCTACAGCTCTATAGGGACTAAAAACCCAACATGACCCCAATGGCACACAATGAAAATCCCTGCAGGTGAAAATCCCCTGGGATTGCTAACCTGCTTTTTACAACTTTCAAGACAACTTTGAATTAAACAACATTTTAAAACCTTAAATGCTCATTGCATAGAACAGATGCATGGTTGTCTATGTGGTTTCCAAACAGCAATTAAAAAAATATATTAATGGGCCCTTCTCAGTGTGTTGTTGCCATTTGCCTTTCCTTATAGCCAGGATTTTGGGTGAATTAGTCTCTCTTATTTTATTTTCTTGAAGCAGAATTAGAATTTAAAAATAGTCAAGACTGTAAATCTGAGTGTGTTCCCCCTTTTCAGGCATATATTGAATTTCACTACAGCTCTTACAGCATTTCAGGCAGTATTTTGATAAAAAGTTTATTGTAATTTATAGATCACCTCATATTTTATGGATAAAACAGGCAAGATCCTGGCCTAAAAAAGCACCAGAGTAAAAGGACAGATCTTTTCAAGAATTTCTGTTGAATCCCATGTTTTCTGTAACAAAATATTGTCACACAAATTTTTGCAAGATTACATTATCTTACTATTTTATTTTGCCAGAATGGAGCGAGAGGATGGAAAAGAAAAGGGCAAATACTTTCCTGCAAAAGCTGTCAGAATACTGAAAAATGTTTTTCATTTCCAGTACTCATGGACAAGCAAAAATAAACACTTTATCCAAATGATATATAACTACTACAAATATATAGAATAAATTATCCACCACAGGTAGAGGCCAATAATGATTTTTTGCTAACTAGATTTAAAAAATGTCATTATTTTTTTCTAGTCTGCTAGTTTCATGCCATTATAGCTTCTTGACAGCAGCATATGATAACAGAGATTATAACAGAGACAATCAGTGGTTCTTCACTTGTTTTTTTGATTGATTTCCATCTTGTAGTTTTGGTAAATCAAGATGACATTTTGAAGCTCAGCAGGAAAAGGGTTTCTGGTTTTCCAATCATTTTTTGATGTGGCCTGGTAGGATTTAAGAAAGGATGGGTCTAGACATGAAAAGATGCAGACATGGAGAGATTCCTCACTGCTCACATTAATTCCATGTACATTTACATATTTGTTCTGTATGCTCATTCCATTGAGGCACAAACTTCATTTCACATGATACACCAAGCAGGCCAAAAAAAGGCTGTTTTCTGATCAAAACTGACACTTTTGTGGGTTATTTTTAATCATTTTCTCCATGAAAGGCTCTCTCAGACTCGTCAGGTGATGCATGGTCAGAAACCAAAAAGTGGCAGAGCCATTTTCAGGTCCTTGGATTAAAGCTGACGAGTAGATATTGTCAAGGTGCTCCCACATCCCAGGTGATTATCCCCGTGCATCACTGAGTATTTTGGGATAACACAGTAGGGAATCTCTCTCTCTCCCATCCCCTCATTGACATTTGAAGCATAATTTATTATAGTCTTTCCCTGAAAAACTGTTGTCCCTGTCTTCCTAATTATTGACAAAAATGCCAAAGAAAGGGAACAATGATATTTCTTAAGAGAGTCTCATACTACCAGAAAACAAATTACCTTTTTTATCACCTTGGGTGAAGGGACACTGGCCATATTTCTTTTTTTCCTTTTTCATCTTGTCCCTTGTCTGTGTTTCCTTCTCTTCAGGTCCTGGTGTCTCTAATGCTTTGCCTCCTCTGACTCTTTCAGGGTCAGTCACTGACCAAGATCTCGGAATCATCACTGTGAGAATGTTCACTTGTGTCTCCTCTAATAGGTCACTACACTACCTGTGATTTTATAGTATTTCACATCATAAAAATATCATTTAGTCATACTTTTCAAGAATTAGGCAGCAAATCAGATCACAAAATTAATTTGTCCCTTAAAAGAGCACAAAACTCACATTAGCTGCCATATTAACCCTACAGGCAGAGGATCTAGAAGAACCTAAATCTATTTTAATATGCTTGTAAAAAGCATATATTTAGCATAAAATAAATCACTCTAACTATTTTTTCAGTTGAAATAAATTTTCTAGTAGAAGCTAATTTTCTTTGTGAATAAATGTTACGCTTTTTTTCCCTTTTTCCCTTTTTCATTCCCCCCTCTTTTTTTTTTTTTTTTTCTTTTCTTACCGAGGCTACTGGGGTATATAAGAACAGATCAGTTTATTCTCCTGGCAGAATTATTTAAACCCTGTAGTTCTGGCAAAAAATATTTCTTGGGATATGGCTCAATCCATTCAATTTTTTTCTGTTATGTTCCAATCCACTTCAGGTGAGGAGAGAGAGGCAAGTTATGCCTTAATACACATTTGTGGAAAGGAATTAGGTTCTAAACACACCCCAAAGCAAGATTAAAACACAAATGACATTAAATGTTGGGATCCAAAGTGACAATTCAACTTTTATTTTTTGCATAAAAGAGGAAAAAAATTAGAAAAGTAGGAAAATATATGTTTATAGAGGGTTTTGAGAGTGACAAAGTCACATCCACCTCATAGCAACAGCACAGCAATGGAGGAATTAATCTTTGCTCCCTTCAAATTCATTGGCTGCTCCTAGGGATCCAGGGAAAGTTCATCTGATTTATCAAAAAGTTTATTATTCTCTCATCTGATATATCAGCTGCAAGGTCTTTTAATGCCCTTCAAACAGGGTGACTCATTTTCTAAAATGAAACAATTAGAAGTTTTAATTTTCAAATTCAATCTTGGAACAGGCAATGGAGAAACTTTACTGATTTTTCACTCCTTCCCTACAGACTGCTCAGACCATAGTTTTATAGACAAATAACCTTACCCAGTAGTAGAATAAGTTGTATATTTTGGGCGTCTAAAGGGAACATGGAAAGGAAATTTTAAGGGGGGGTAAAATGATGTTTTAGTTCACATAGATTTTAACAGGTACCTTTCACTAACAAAATATGCAACTATTTTCTTAGAACTTCTATCTCCTTTGTTGGCATTTTTGCTTTGTGCTGGCATTTCATTTTAAATTAAATTAAATCAAATTTCTTAAAGGGGAGAGACCAATCACATAGCTCCCAAAGAAAATTAAAAAACGTAATTCAGGATTGCACAGAACATTTTAGGCTGGATCAAAGCAGTTTCATTACTCTTAATTCTTTTGCATGAACAATTTTTCCTTGTGGAATACTGAGGAATGCCACAGTCCTGCTAAATCTGAGGCAGTGCAATAACCCACAAGAGATGAGAAATCATATTTTGAGCACTCGGCAAGGCCCAGGTTGGTACATAGATCTCTATTTGTTTTTAAATTCGATTTGGCACTGCCAACACTTTCTAGGCAAATTGTCTTTAAAGCAAATCAGCTTAAATTAAACTTAAAACTACTGCTTTAATTTGTTTTGATGAGTAGTGTGGCCTCATCCAGAGCAGGTGTTGAGAAGTAAATAAAATAGAAAAGGAGAAGACAGGAAAACCAAAGATAAAGGACAAGAAACAGATGTATTAAATGAAAGATACTGAAGTAGAATTTAAAAGGGAGTAGCTGAAATAGGGCTGGAATGGAAAAACTCCAGGAGAATTTATGTTGAAAATGTGTAGGAATAAAATAATTAGGACCAAACCCCTGTGTTGAAGATGAAAATGTCTTGGCATCTCCCTCAGAGTCCCAGCTGGACACACAATCCCACACCCATCCTCATGTCCTGGCACCCCCTCAATGTCCCTCCTGGACACACAATCCCACAGCCAGCTCCATGTCCTGTCCCTCTTAGCGTCCAATGGAACACACAATCCCACACTCATCCCCATGTCCTGTCCCCTCAGTGTCCCTCCTGGACACACAATCCCACACTCATCCCCATGTCCTGTCCCCTCAGTGTCCCTCCTGGACACACAATCCCACAGCTAGCCCCATGTATTCCCCGCACCATGCTCTGGCTCCTGTTCCCTGCAGGTGAAGGATCCCACCTTGTCCCGTGTCTTCTCTGGGAATCTGTCCCCACAGCCACCCCAGCGTGTGCCGTGCCCTCACGGCCTCACGAGCTGCCATCAGCGGCCTCCATCACTGCTGCTGTGGGAAATGGCGGCAGCACCCTGCGAGCGGGGCCTCACCCCTTTCCTCCCTCTTCCCTCCCTCTTCCCTCAGCCCACACCCGGCAGGGGAGCCCCTGTGTGTATTTCCACCCTCATATTTTGACATCACACCAGGGCTTTAATGGGAATTTGCTGATGTGGGCCTACATCACTACTGCTGTGGGAAATGGCGGCAGCACCCTGTGAACGGGGTCTCACCTTTTCCTTCCTCTTCCCTCCCTCTCCCCTACCCCTACCCCTGGCAGAGGACCCCGTGTGTATTTCCATCCTCATATTTCAGTACCACACCGGGGTTTTATCGGGAATTTGCCGATGGGGGCCTCCATCCCTCCTGCTCTGGGAAATGGTGGCAGCACCCTGAGAGCGGGGTCTCACCTTTTCCTTCCTCTTCCCTCCCTGTTCCNCGAGCGGGGCCTCACCCCTTTCCTCCCTCTTCCCTCCCTCTTCCCTCAGCCCACACCCGGCAGGGGAGCCCCTGTGTGTATTTCCACCCTCATATTTTGACATCACACCAGGGCTTTAATGGGAATTTGCTGATGTGGGCCTACATCACTACTGCTGTGGGAAATGGCGGCAGCACCCTGTGAACGGGGTCTCACCTTTTCCTTCCTCTTCCCTCCCTCTCCCCTACCCCTACCCCTGGCAGAGGACCCCGTGTGTATTTCCATCCTCATATTTCAGTACCACACCGGGGTTTTATCGGGAATTTGCCGATGGGGGCCTCCATCCCTCCTGCTCTGGGAAATGGTGGCAGCACCCTGAGAGCGGGGTCTCACCTTTTCCTTCCTCTTCCCTCCCTGTTCCGTCACCCCACACCCGGCAGAGGAGCCCTTGTGTGCATTTCCACCCTCGTATTTCAGTACCACACCGGGGTTTTAATGGGAATTCGCCGACGTGGGCCTCCATCGCTGCTGCTGTGGGAAATGGCGACAGTACCCTGGGAGTGGGGTCCCACCCTTTCTTCCCTCTTCCCTCACCCCACACCCGGCAGAGGAGCCCCTGTGTGTATTTTCACCCTCATATTTTGGTACCACACTGGGATTTTAAAGGGAATTTGCCGATGTGGGTCCTGCTGTGCCTTGGCTGTGGAGATGCCTCAGGGCCTGGACTTGCCCTCAGAGCGCACAGGCTGAACCCAAACTCGGGGCTCCGAACTCGGGGTTAAACTCAACCTTCTTACGTTGGAAAAGGGGAAAAATCCCTTTGGAACAAAGTGATATTTTCCTTCGAGGCTGCACAAAATGGGAGTCATCACCCCAAGTCCTCAGCAGCCAGCCCCAGGTGGGCTGCAGCTTTGGGAATGGCGTTTCCATTGCGGCTCAGGGAGTGTTTCAGGGATGAAGCCGAGCAGGAGTGAGAGTTCATTGGCAATTCTGTCCCAGAATGGCAATTCTGTCCCAGAATTTGTCCATGGACTTTTGGTGGTGCAAATATTTACTGCTGTGAGGACAGGGTGTGACTCTTGTGGATGATGCTGTGCAGGGCTAGGAGTTGGACTCGATGATCCTCATAGATCCCTTCCAACTCAGCTAATTCTGTGATTCTCTGATAAATTATTAGCATCATTATCACAAACTTCATCAGTATGCTGTGAAGCCCAGGACCACTTCATCCTTTGCTTGTACTTCTTCAGGGCACAGAAAACCAAATAATTCGGAAACATTATATTTCAAATGGCCAGTCATTTCCCAGGCTATACTCACATATAAAATCTCCTGAGAAACGAGCATGTGTAATAACTTCAGGCAATAATTTATGTTTTTTCACATTTCAGGTTTTTTTCTTTTTTTTGTGGTTACTCTTTTTCAGGAAAATACTCTGAAAATACCTGCTTCTAATAGGCTTTTTGTTGGACCTCCTATTGCCTCTCAAAAGTAAAAAGAAATGATAGATGGTGAGCCACAGTGAACAGTGCAAACTATCCATACTGTTATTTTTAGTTTTCAATGCGGTTTTTCAGGATCCTGATTCCATACATGGAGTATTGCATTTCCAGCTTCTCATACTTGTTAACACAGACAAAAAAATTCCTTTCAACAGCATTTTTACTCTTTATTGCTATATAATAATGTATTTGATCCTATCAAATCAATTCTGGAAATAAAGTATTATAGTCCATTTCAAGTGTTTTCAGGATCAGACATTGCTATATTCAGTCTTATAATGTGCAATGTGTGTTTCTAAAACCTAGTCCACTTTCACCTCTGGCACAGGGTCAGCTTTACTGAGCTCATGTTGTTCACAGCAGAAACAAACTTGGCCCTTAAAATTTGAAAATAATCTGTCACCATTTAACATTCTTCAAATACCTCTCGTGCCCAGAGATCTCCTCAAGCAAATATGCGCAGGCAGCCACTGAATTGTGATCTCTGGGGTAGAAGGCGATAACCAGATGGAAAAAGAGACCATCCTGGATAACACAGGAGAATGGGTTTCTGGTTTTTTGGGTTTTTTTGTTTTCCTTTTTTTTTGGGGGGGGGAAGGGGGGTGGTTTAGGGGTTTTTTTGTGGGGTTTTTTTTTGTTTGGTTGGGGTTTTTTGGGTTTTTTTTGTTTGCTTGTTTTTGTTTTTTTGTTTTGCTAAGTATTCTGGACATCTTATATCTTGTGCCCTGCGAATTTTCACTGGGGATGAAAAAAGGAGGAGAAAATGCAACAATAGGTTCTGGATACATGGAATCAGCCAAATCAGCCTCCTCAATGCCTGGCAGTGTCCTGACACAATTTATGTCAGGGAAGTCCCTGAGCCCTGCACTGTAGATGATAATCTGAATTCCTTAAAGCTGAGAGTGTTCGTAACCAAGGCTTATTTCAATACGATCTCCGCTATAATTACTGCTGCACCTATGCTCCCCTTGCCCTCCCTCCCCTTCCCCTTTCGTACTGTGAAATTCCCAGCTACAATTCCAAAGGTTTGTTGCGGTCAGGGAAAGCTCTTTCCCGCAGGACAGAGCTGTGACAGTGCCCATGCGACCCTGCAGCTTCGGGATTGCCCCCAGCACGAAGGTGCCAGCTCCCCGTCCCTTCTCCCTTCTCAGCTGTCCCTTCCCCCTCTCCCAAATATTTCTGCAGCCCTGTCTCATTGGTGCACGACTCTCCCTTGCCTTTTTTGGGCCGCCACCCTGTCAATCTAATGCAATAAGGCCAGGGGCAGGTGCAAACCCCTTGCTTGGCTCCTCTTACGGACCAATCCTCGTCCCAAAATACCCAAGAGCCAATGGAGTGGGAAAAGCCTGGACCCCGGGGAGAGGGACAGGGCAAAACTGCTGGATTCTGGTGGGAGGGCGTATCTATTTAGCAGCCGGGTCAGCCCAGGAGCTGCCGAGCATTTGGATTCCTCTCGGGATCGTGGTGACTTGTGGACAGCAGGGCTGCTCTGCTGATTCACTTCCCTCGCTGGCAGCATGGTGATCAAAGTCTTTGTCGCCACATCTTCGGGGTCTACAGCGGTAGGTGACTGATTTAACATCCTCTTGCTGCTGGGGTCGGGGTGGGGAATTAGCCTAGAAGATGCCGGGAAAGAGCTTGAACCACTGGAATTCCTGGCAGGAATTTTATTCGGCATTGACCACCTTATTCTTGAAAGCTGCTCAACATGTAAAGAATTCCTGTCAGGGCAGGCTGGCTTGCCTGCGAGCTTTTACCACAGTTATAACATTTACATCTAAATTATCTGTCATTTAATAGATTTAATGCTGTTTGGGAAAGTATGTGCAATATACTGAAGAAGGGAGGAACGGGTATTGTATTTGTGTAAAAGTGAAGGTAGGCTGTTTACAGGAGAAATAAAGTGTTTGTTTTTAAAAGAGACTTTAGGACACTGCTCTTGCAAAAGGAGAATTCTGTCTAAGAAAGAGCCTGGAGCTAAATAAAGTTTTGCAGGAAAACTTCCTTCCCAAACTCTTCCCTTTCCTGAGGTTTTGTGAGGTTTTTTGTTTGCTTGGTGTTTTCTTTTCTCTTTGGTTTGGTTTTCTTTTTGGTGTGTGTGTCTCTTGAAATGCTACACTGATGATTTGTAGCATTGAGATCTACTGCTGTAGCTGTCAGCAGAGAATATCAGCCGAAGGGAAGGGCATGTGAATAGTAGGGAGGCTGGAAGTCTGTGGGAGGTGGGAACCGGGAAAGGACTGTTTCCTTTTATATCCAGTTCCCAGATGAGCTCAGGTTTCAGTTTTCCTTTGGCACTCCCTCCCTCCCAGTGACATGGCTAAACAAACTGGCTTTGGCACAGGGCTGTAACTACATCTCTATCTCCCTGACACCAGCTGCATTTCTTTAAGAAGCTTCCAGAGTGGAAAAGCTCCAAAACCCACCCTGTTTATGGGACCATCGTCTGTAGGAAATGAACCAGGGGTCCTTCAATAAAGTTCCAAGTGGAATACTGCTGAGGAAGTTTGCAGTTCTCTCACCCAGCCTGTTCCTAAGGCTGACACTCTGAAATTACTATTGACATTTAGCATTCCTCTTCTTTTGATAATAAACCTCAGATACAAGGGGAAAAAAAAAAGAAAAAAAAAATGAGGAAGTTGGGAACTTCAGGTTCAGTAATTTGCAGTTTGTGATAGACCATTTACTGCTCAAGTGGCTTTATAATTGCCACTTGTGCATGGGCACTCTTCTTGCTCCTGTTTGGCCTGTTTTGGTCTTCTTTGGAGACTCCAAAAGAAAAGTATGGAATCTTCACACACAATATTCCTCTGTATTTGCTCCTTTCTGGTGTGCTGGGTGTGTGTGTAGTTGTAGCAATCTCAGCATGTGTTCAGATTACTGATTCCGAATTGCAGTGTCAGGCAACACCCTGTGTTCAGACGGAGTAGTTTTGCACATTTTCTAGTGAACATGGATGGAAAGTATCCTTTCAATGAACCTTTAATGAATTCTGGTATGTATAAAATAAAATTCACTCACTCAAGGAGTTAGCACAAACCTCAATATATCACTAAAATCCTATTAAATATAAATTTTGTATTGAGCATGTACAGCTTTTCCTGAGAGGAATTAATTCAATCCCTGAACAGTTTAAATTGGAAGTTTAAATTGTCCTAGTAGCTCTGGTGATCTCTTCAATGTGGCAAAATGCTTGTTGTTGATTTTGAATTTCAAAATAAGATGAGCTCAGTCTGTGGTGTAAATCAGCAGAGGATCATTGGCAAAGAATGAAAAACCTCTCTATTTTATGTACTGCATGGTCACCCTACTCACTGCAAGTGGTTTTCATGTTAATAAATATTTTGTGCAAGTGAATGCAGTGAACCCAGTGACATTCCGGTGCTCTGGATCAGATGCTGGAATGTTATAATTCTCTGTGGCTCTGGAGCAAGTCTGCAGTCTGTATTTTTCCCCTCAATGCTTCAGAAATTTATTTGAAATATCTCCAGCTTTATTATCTTTCTGCTCCAGACTTAGCTGATACTGAACTATTCATTAAGGCAGGCAGAAGTGGAGACACTTATTTATAGCACTAAAAAGTGCTAAATGCTTGGCTTGGAGCAAGTAATGAAAAAATAAAATAATTTTGTTGCTAGTCACAGAAGTGTTTAGGATTTGGTAATATCCTGCAAGATTCTACATTGCAGGAGAAAGAGGATTCATGTCTTACACAGAGGGAGCCTTCAGTCTTGCTTCCTGCTGCTCATGATTACAACACCTCTAAAATCCTTTTATTTCCAGTGGTTTTGATGACATTTTATGAACTTGCCCCCCTTCAAATCTGCATCAAAAGTAGCACAAATCAGGGGGGCAAGGGAGGTGACTCTGCCCCTGAGCTCAGGTGAGAGCCCACGTGCAGAGCTGCCCCAGCCCTGGGCCCAGCACAGGAAGGAGCTGGAGCTGCTGGAGAGAGTCCATGGAGGCACGAGGATGAGCAGAGGGATGGAGAGCTGTGCTGGGAGGAAAGGCTGCGAGAGTTGGGATTGTTGAGCCTGGAGAGGAGAAGCTTTGGGCTGAGCTCAGGGTGGCCTTGCAGGGCCTGAAGGAGCCCCAGGAAAGATGGAGAGAGACAATTGCCAAGGGCTGCAGGGACAGGACAAGGGAAAATGATTTCCAAACTGAAGGAGGGCAGGGTTAGATTGGATATTGGGAAGAAATTCTTGGCTGGGAGGGTGGTGAGGCCCTGGCCCAGGTTTCCCAGAGAACTGTGGCTGCCCCTGGATCCCTGGCAGTGTCCAAGGCCAGGTTGGATAACTTGGGTAACTTGGGTAACTTGGTCTAGTGGAAGGTGTCCCTGCCCATGGCAGGGCGTTGGAATGAGGTGAGGTTGGGAAGTCCACAACCTCTCTGGCAACTCTAACATGCTAGCTAGGTAATATTTATTTAAAACAATTTTTAAAAAAAATTTTTTTAAGGGACTAGTAGCTAAGGATGGTGGAACTCAAGCTTGCTGAAAGAAAAAATGGCATTGCTGAAAGAAAAAATGGCATTGCTGAAATAATATCCTGCTCATCACCACTTTCCAAGTAATCTATGCCTAAGTAATTTGAATTCTTCCCATGCCATCTGTCACCAGTGAGGGCACAAACAAGGTCCTGCAGTCTCATCCATTCTGGGAAAGCCTTTGCGTGTCCTCTGTGTTGTTACATCCTAAATTTCCCTCTGTGAGTGCTGCTTCCTGGAGAGATTCTTTGGTTGCCCACACTTAGTGCCACCCACAGCTAAGGTTTGCTTTGTGGTTTCACACGTTAGGCTTTTGCTCTGCCTAAACCCCCAATAATGGTGAGCCTTAAGATAAAGCACATCCTCTGCTCCGTTTATGGTCATTGTTGTAGTAAGAAACTCCTGGCCTGTTCCTTAAGCAGCATAATTCTTTAGAAATTTACTGTTTTAGCTCAGTGTTAATTTTTCACACAACCCTCGCCTAATTTTTGCTTTTCAGACCTGGTGCTGCCTCCTGTGTATTATGAACCTCAAGCTGAAATTGTTAAGGCAGGTTTAAAAGTTACAGCTTTTATAGGCAGGGGAGCAGAGAATCTCTGGCTCCGTTATCTCCTCAGAGGCACTGTCTGTCTGGAGCAGCAGCTATTCCAGGAGCCCTATCTCCTGCAGTGCCTGTGTCCCAAGGGACAAACTGACCCTGGAATTGCAGCTGACAGCACTTGAGTGCCCTGGCTGGCAGAGCATGTGATGTTACTCCTGGTGCTGGCTCCTGCAGTTTTTATTAACCATTTATACAAACATTATCCTGCCACTTTATCCTGGGAAATGTCCCTTGGGCAATCCTTCCTGCTGCCTGAATGTGTTCTGCAAATAACTCTGTGGCTAAATAGCCAGTAATGAAATTATCCCCGTTCAAAAAGTGAAAATAAGAATAGAAGTAAGCAGCACCTTTGACCTCTGTCAACTGCATGGCTTTTGACCACTTCGGATTAGTGTTTCCATTCGAAGTACTTTTTTTAGCTCACCATAAACATCTGTTGTCATAAAAATGTACAGCATTTTATGATTGTTATTTTTTATAAGCAAGCATATGTGGAGATAGACTCTTCTTTGTTTGAACAAGGAAAAGAAATTTTATCCTTACTCATGAGAATTCATCCTTCCCAGATAATAGGCTATCACTTTACTTCAGCTCTTCTGTTTTATTAGATTATGGGAATATGTAATCCGTGATTTACTTCTCATCTGATTCCCTGTCTCTCTGATTTACACCAGCTTGGTGTCACTTTAATTTCAGGTGTTCAGATGTCTGACATATGGAGGATGTGGTTTCAAATCACAAGATATAAAAATTGCTTTGATACCTCATTCTAGCTATGCCTGGTGGCAAGTCCTTTAAAAGCTGCTTAGGAGTAGCGTTCCTTTAGGAGGGAACTGTCGTGAGTGCTACATTTTCAGATGGGTTATCAGCTCCATGCCTGCGTCCTAGGCCTGTACAGAACCAGCATCAAAGGGAATGAGGGCCATGAGTGAATTGTAGAGGTCACAGAGGCTGTGTGTAACAAGCTTTATTTGTATGTAACAAATAACAAAACCACATTCTTCGTGGTCCAACTGGAATGTCGTTCTGTCATGAGGGACGTATTTAAGCACAGGAATTAAGCTGGACTGGATTTTCTTGAGCCTTCACTCATATTTGTATATTATATTTCAAGGAGTGATGGCCATAAACTAAAGCACAAGAAGTTCCACCTCCACATGAGGAAGAAGTTCTTTACACTGAGGGTGGCAGAGCCCTGGAACAGCTGCCCAGGGAGGGCATGGAGTCTCCCTCTCTGGAGACAACCCAAACCCACCTGGACACTTTCCTGTGTCACCTGCTCCAGGTGACCCTGCCTTGGCAGGGTGGCCGGGCTGGAGGATCCTGATGCTTTCCAATCCCAACTCTTCTGTGATTCTGCTTCTGTGAAATTTAACATGAAAGAACAAAGACAGAGAGAAACGTGGCTCCCAGAAAGCTGAATGTCACGTGATTGGTAGGAAGAAGGAGGCTCTTCCATGCTGAGGAAAATACCTATGTTTTCAGACCTTTACTGACTTCAGGCAGGATCACCATAGGTATCTGTACACCACACTCTGAGATCTGGGAACACAGTAGGAGGCTTCCTGCTGAGCCTCATTTCTTAGCTGGAGTTTGCACTGCATCCCGGGAAGAGAGAAAGAAGCTGGGGGTGGGTGTGTGGTGGGAGGGATGTAGTGGCAGCACTTTGAGTGCTGAGAGAAAGTGTTGAATCTCAGCTTCAAGAAGTTTGAGGGCCACTGGAGTGGTGAATCCCACTTCAGGAGCTTCCAACTTTCAGGAAGAATTTCTTCACAGAAAGGGTTGTCAAGAGCTGGAACAGGCTGCCAGGGAGGTGATGGAGTCTCCACCCCTGGAGGTGTCCAGGGAAGGCCTGGACGTGGCACTCAGTGCTCTGGGCTGGGGACGAGGTGGGGTTTGGCCAAAGGTTGGACTCGATGATCTTGGAGTCTTTTCCAGCCTCAGGGATTATATAAACCTGACAAACTTGCCTGAGTTCTTCTTGTAATAGCAGCTGCTTTTAGAAAACCATTTTCTTTTTAAAAAAGGAATGTTGTTTTTCCTTTTTCCTACCCAGATAAAAAAGAAACAACAAGAAGTCGTGGGCTTTTTAGAGGCCAACAAGATCGACTTTCAGCAAATGGACATAGCAGGAGATGAGGACAATAGGAAATGGATGAGAGAGAATGTCCCAGGTGAAAAAAAGCCTCAGAATGGAATTCCTCTCCCTCCACAGATCTTCAACGAGGAGCGGTACTGTGGGGTAAGAAGCTGTTTGGAAATTTAAATATCTTCAGAGAGTGGTTTCTCACAGAAAGGGACTCTTTCCCATTAGTAGGAAGTGTCAAACAAACTCCTTCAAACAATTTGAGATTCACTGTGAAAGAAGAGCTCTCAGGAAACATTTTTTAACAGAAATGCAACAAAACAGAAGATTTTTGAAGAGAAAAATATGCACAGAGGGAAAACTAGCTAGAGAAACTTCTTGAAGTTTCAGTTAATTTTGATGGAGAGTCTTGATATTTTGTTGTTTGGATTTTTCTGGGCTTCAAGGACATCAAGTAGATACCTGAGGTACCACAGGCTGTGAATAGGAATCTTACTTTTTCATTGTATTATACAAATAAATAGGAATGTTTGTTTACTGGAATAGTTCTGGTTTGAATTATTGAAATTATATTGCGTATTCAATCAATATCCAACTCTTCATAATAGAAACTGTAGGGCTCATCAGATGCTTTTATATTTTCATATGTGCTTGTAACAGGTTCTTTCTCTTGAGGCAGTTTGTTCAAAGCAGAGAAAGATAACAATGTGCCAGCATGAATATTAGGACTATGAATCAAAAGAGATAATCTGAGACCTTTTTTTTCTCATAGTCTGGGTGGAAATGCATAGTCTGGAAAGTGCTCAGATCTGATGGCTGAAATGAACCTGCAAAGTGCTCTGAAATGCAGGACACACAGTGAGCCCAGTTTTAAGTTACTGCACAAATCCAGTGTGATCTACTGCAAGGTTGTACTGGGAGAGAAGGGATTTACACGCCACTGAGTTTTCAGAATTAACTTCAGTGCTCTCAGAGTAAAAGCTGATAATAAGAACACTGGAGTGCAGCTGTTTCTTCATTTTCTCATAGAATTCCTAAAAGAGAACTTGGTGTGTTGGAGCTCGTGCACATTTCAGTATCCAGTCTGCACTGATAAAAAGTATAATTTGATATATCTAACTCTGGGTTTTGTGGCAGCTAGTGTTGCAATAAATATTTCTGATGTTCCCTGCAGAGGTTATATAAGGAATTAAAGAGTAATTGCCTTATAAAGTGTTGCAGCTGGTCAGTCTCGACAGTAAATGATAAATACATAGTTTTTACTCCATGTCTGAAGCTATTTCAGGAAGCCAAATAATCTACATCTTGAAATAAATTTAAGTGAATAAATAGTCCTTTGCAAAGACACCTCCATGGGGAATGGAGTTTCAGCTACTGATTTAAAATCTAAATCAAATTTACAATTAGTCTGAAAACCTCCAGAATTCGAATGTACCCAGCTCTCAAAGCTCAGAGCTAATGATCCCAGTGCGTGCATAAGACTAATTTATAGCATCATTATTTCCAAATAAATAAGGTAATGAGATCCATATCAGTGCACGAGCCTCACCCTTCTCCCCAGGGGAAGATGCCTTGAGGGAGCTGCGCAGGGAGTGTGGCATGGGCTGAGAACATGGCCAGGGGCTGGCAGACTGCTGCAAAATCCCCCAAGTGACATGTCCACAATAAAAACCTGGGGATTTGCATTCTGCTTCCCTCCATAACCTGCGCAGGTCCAGCAGAGCCATTGTCCTGAAATCCAGAATTGCTTTAGGCTGGTTCATGTTTATCTGATACATCTTCGCCTGTGTACCACTTCTCTCCTCAGCCATTTTATTAAATGCCTGAGGATTGCACAGGTTTGTGTGACTCTAGTCCAGTATCCTAAATTCATGAAAGTCCTTTTAAAATATGTTGTTCTCATGAATCTTTAGGGGCCTCACCCTTGTGGCAATTAAAAACCTTTGAATTTGTAGCCTGGCTAAATGCAGCCAGTTCATACCCATTTCCTGCTGTGCCCAAATCACCCTTTATCTTCAACAGCTCCAATCCAATGTATTTGTAAACGGGAATCATATCCTCTATTAATCTTCATTTTGCCATGCTAAACAAGTCAAGGCCTTTACACCTATTTTTTCTTTCCTTATTTTTTTTTTGGTAAAACATTTTCTCTTTCTCCTTCATGCTAATTTTTATTTTCTTCATTCCCAGGTAATATTTTTTTTAAACACTCAAATCTTTTACAATTAATTTTTGCCCATTCTCCTTTCTGAGATCACTCTTTTCCCTCATTTCCTTTCTTATCAATGTCTTATCAGTTGTTCCTATCAATATTTGGTTCCCATTCACTTGTGTGCATGTGTGTACACATTGTATCGTAATGGCCTGGGAGCTCTGGCCTTGGCAGATAAAAAGACAAAATATTTCTTTCCTTAATCTGAGAAAAAGGGATTTGGAGAGAGACATGACAACCTTTAACTATTTTAAGGGCTGCAGCAAAAAGCAAATTATTGGTCTGAATTCAGTCTTGACCCTGCTTTGAGCTGCAGGTTGGTTCAGGAGGTCTCCTGATATTTCTTCCCACCTGAATTATCTAGGATTTTGTAAAATATATTCTGCTCTGCATCCACTGGAGGTGGGACAATCTCTATAAGAAAAAAATGCAACAAAGAATGCTTTAGTCAGACATCAGAAAATATGTAGTTTTCAGGAGATTGACTGATTGTCTCATTAAAGGTCATTGCCAATGGATCAGAGAAACACCTGTCAGGAACAATGAAGTAGTTCCTGCCTTGGAGAAATGGTTCTTTGAGACCTTGTCCAGTGCTCTCTTTTGAGGTTCAGAGAAATTTTGGGAGTGGTGGACAGGAAAGGGGGGACTAGGGACAGATGAGGAGCCTTCTTTTTTGTGCTAGAATGGAATGGCATAATGAGCAAGCAAAGGCAGTCTTCAGCTTGTACTGTTAAATGGACGTTTCTTACGGATGGATTTTTATGAAGATACGTTGCCTGGGAGCAGCTTTTCCACGAGGTCAGAGAAGCTTAAGACTGTCTTATAAATAGCTCAAATCTTATTTTTCTCTCAGATCTTTAGTATTGCCACTTGAAGAAATAGATTAGAAATTGATTTATTTTGTATGTCTGGCTACAGAACCAATTTCAAGTATCCATTCTAATCCATCGGTGCTGGCAATTATGTCCTTATTTGCTCTTTTTCTTAAGCTGCTTCTTTACTCATGTCTAGACAGACGTCTGCATCTGTGTCACTTGCTAAATATATTGAGGACTCTGTTGCTCCTGTCTTTGCTTTTGCTAAACAAAAAACGCTAGAAAACTAGGAAAGAAATGGAAGGTAAACTTCTGTTTTTCTTTGTAAGCTGAAAACTCTATCTCCTGTAAACTGAAATCTATAGAATAAAGTAACCATGTACATACCTAAAAAAAACCCCTCTGAATTATTAGGTAAGACTTTTATTTGATGTTGGAATGTGAATTTGCAGCCCAGAAATCAGCCTTGTGCTGGGCTGCATCAAAAGCA
The DNA here is from genome assembly GCA_013397895.1 of Origma solitaria. NCBI lineage: Eukaryota > Metazoa > Chordata > Aves > Passeriformes > Acanthizidae > Origma > Origma solitaria. The sequence goes on from VZRL01005114.1 coordinate 251,560, forward strand.
TTTTGGGCAGAGGATTGAGGGAGATGATTCTGCTCCTGTGCCCCTGAGCTCAGGTGAGAGCCCACGTGCAGAGCTGCCCCAGCCCTGGGCCCAGCACAGGAAGGAGCTGGAGCTGCTGGAGAGAGTCCATGGAGGCACGAGGATGAGCAGAGGGATGGAGAGCTGTGCTGGGAGGAAAGGCTGCGAGAGTTGGGATTGTTGAGCCTGGAGAGGAGAAGCTTTGGGCTGAGCTCAGGGTGGCCTTGCAGGGCCTGAAGGAGCCCCAGGAAAGATGGAGAGAGACAATTGCCAAGGGCTGCAGGGCCAGGAGACAGGGAATAGTTTCAGACTGAAAGACAGTGGGTTAAGATTAGATATTAGGAAAAAAATCTTTGTTGTGAGGGTGGTGAGGCCCTGGCCCAGGGTGCCCAGAGCAGCTGTGGCTGCCCCTGGATCCCTGGCAGTGCCCAAGGCCAGGTTGGACATTGGGGCTTGGAGCAGCCTGGGACAATGGGAGGTGTCCCTGCCCAGGCTGGAATGAGATGAGCTTTATGCTTTGTTGTAAATCAGGCCATTTTATGATTCTATCATAAATGTAACTGCTAAAGTCAAATATATGGAAATATAGGGACCTCTGGAGGTTTGTAGTCCAGCCTGCAGCTCAAAGCAGGGTGGCTTCAAAGTTAGCTTATGGTGCCTGGGGCTTTGGCCATCTGAACTCCAAAAGATTCCAAGAGTGGTGTTTCCATACCCTCTCTGTTTGCTCTGACCTGGTGCTGTACTCAGAACACGGAGAAGAATTTGCTGCCAGTGTCCAATTGACAAATGGCACTACTTAGCCCATTTACATCTTTTCATACAGATAAAATATTATTGCTTACCTGAAATAAATTGTTCCTGCTCATTTTTCATACTGCCGGCCTTGGGAACAATTATCTTTAGTCATTCAGCAAATGGAGGCCTGAACAAGTCCCCATTATTAAAGCATTGGTGCCAATACACAGTAGAAGAACCATTCCATGATCACTGTAGTCATTCCTTTATCTCTTATTTAATACATGATAGCTTCCTCCTCAGTGTGGGGAAATAAGTGACCTTCCATTTCCTGTGGGATTTGTGGGACTTTCCATTTACTGTCATTGCACGCTCCCTGCTGCCAAGAAGCACCTGATATAATAGAGATTATATCCTCTTCTGATAAGGAGTTGTCTGGTCATTCATACGTTTTACTTGTGTCCTCAGGTCTGGTTATCTACCAGGCTGTGTGTTTTTGAAGGATTTTAGTCTATTTGCCATGTTCTGCTTTTTGTCAAAAAGACATAAAGTATCAAATCAGCTTGATGGCATTTCCTTGTTATTATCTTCTCTTTGTTCCCCAGCTCTTACCAGGTCATGCCGTGCTTTGTTCAGGCTGGTTTATGAGTATGTGGTGTGCAGGAGGACACAAGGTTCCTGTGTTTGCGTGGTCATGTCAAATTCCAGCCCTTCAAACTGCAGAAAATCCTCATTTTCTTGTTTGCTGCACTGCTCCTAAATTCATGGGTCAGATGCAGACACTCGCTGGGGGGGATGAGGAGGAGAATCCCACAGCAATGCGAAAAGAGCTAAGAGATGTTTGAGAAATGGGTGGCCTGGAGCAGCAGCAAAATGTGCTCCAGAGCTTCTCCCAGACAGGGCAGCTCCCACTGGGTGTGACTGTGAAAGCCAATCTGTCCCTCAGATAAATCAGTGAAATGAGCTGTCATTTGTCATGTCTGTAAAGCTCTTCCAAACTGCACTGAAATGTCATCGATTCCACTCTTGTTGACATTAAGGTGACTTCTAAACCATCCACTCCAGCCTTTTCCAATAATTTCTACTCTGGAAATACTAAAACTGTTCAATAAAACAGCTCAGGTCCTAACCCAGCTTTACAAACAAGCCTCAAGGATGATTCAGCACCTTATTATTTACAGGCTTCTATTCTTGGAGTTGTTTGGGATTAGAGGAAGGATGATAACATGATCAAGGTCTGGGACTCAGCAGACGTGGTCAGTCCCCTCTCTCAGAGCTGTGTGTGATTTTGGGCCAGTCATGACTGGAGTTTCTGCTAAGATCTTCAGCACTTGTTGATTTTTACCTTTGTAAGATGTGAGGCATGAACTTCCCAGGAAGAAAAATAGTGATGGAAAACATCCTTAATTGATAGGAGCGTTGTCCAGGGGAAAGCAGTAAAGAGCATTCAAGCTCTGTATGGCAGAATAGGAGGCATCCCTCAACTTCTCAGTTCTGTTTCCACTGAAAACAGGCATTTAACATAACAATTTATGACTTTGGTTCACGTGTTGACAACACCTTTTGGTTGCTACATGGATATCAGAGAGAACAGCACAGCCCTTTCCTGAGTTGGTCTGAAAATAACATCATTTCCTAACCAGAGTGTTTTTATTTAAAATAAAGTTTCCTGCTTATTATTTCATTTGTGCTATAATGTTGACTATTGCCTTTTATTTGCCATAAAGACGTCCAGGGTTTGAGGGCCCATTTCTTGTCCTTACTCACAGCAAGTTTTATTTTAATGTTTAAATGGGAATAGCTTTGCCTTGGAATATACAGCTGAGAGACATTAAAATGAGACACTTAATTTTATCTGATTCCGACATAGATGGGATATAATTAAAGTGTAAGTCTCTGGAGAGATTTGCTCATTTATTCATTTTGCCACCATGTGTGAAAATCCCTTTATCTGTGTTTTCTTCCTGGGGCTGAGATGATGCAGACAGTTGTACAAGTGCATGGTCATTCTCACTGATGTAGGATTCGCCTGGGCTGGTCTCTTCCTCCTGTGCTTTTAATTTGATTTTTGATACCAATTCTCTCTTGTTTGTTTGTTCCTTTCTTAGGATTTTGAATCCTTTTTCTCTGCTAAGGAAGAAAATATTATTTATTCATTCCTGGGCCTTGCTCCTCCTCCAGGCACAAAGGTATGCACTTCTGTCCTTCCATGGGGATCATTTATTTGATTTTAATAAAAGATGAACATTGGCAGTGACTCAGCATGTCACACAAGAGGCAGTGACAAGCAATACATTAGATGTTGGAGCAGCAAAGTGTTCTTAAGGGGAAAAAAAGTGGCTGGTTCAATAAATACTAGAAAATACTTCTTTCTTGCCTTCTTTCACTGCAGCCTTGTTACCATGGCTCCAGCTGATGGTTTTGTTGTTGTTGTTGACACAAAGCAGTATTTTATTATGTTCAGCTTTTAAATGATGCAGATTTCCTAACTCAGTTTCTGGGTTGTGTTAGTTACAAGAAGCCTTCTCTGGCCCCTGACTGAGTCAAAGAGGGTTTGTCCTGGCCCCTGACAGTGGGGTTGGGGTCAGACCCATGCCATCCTTCACGTGCACCCCCAGATTGGCACCACGGAGCTCACTCCCTCTGCCTGGAAGAGAAAAAAGCTCACCCAGCACTTTACCAAGTTCCTTTGGCAAGTCTGCCCATGGTACTCCATCATATTTTGACAATGCTCTAATATATTTCTGGCAAAAAACCCCATGTTATTTTGGGGGTTTTTGTTCCCTGTTTTTATTTTGTGTTGTTTTTACAGAAATCAATGTGGTTTTTTCTTTGTTAGAATCATCTAATTAGAAGTTTTACAACTGAGATCATTCCAGCTCTGCTATCCTGAGATCACATTAGATGATAATAAAATGTTGCCATCTTTAACGTGGGTGAGGCAACAAAAGAAATTAATCAAGAGAGTGATGAGCCAGAGTGACAGGAGAATTCTGCTGCATTGTGGTGACCTGGCTGAGAAATTTCCTTGGAGCAGGAGATCTGCCCTTGGTCCAACTCTGCAGCAACTCTGAGTGAAACGCCATTGTAAATGTCTGTTTATCCTCTCCTGTAAAAGCTGAGAAAAAAAAAGAGCCTTTGCCGAGTGCTCTGAGAGCCACAGCTGAAAAGACACCCAGGGGAGAGCCCCAGTTGTTATAAATGTCTTTGACACTGAGTCCCTGTGTGATAAGGAGAGTGATTTAAACTTTCTGCTTTAGCTGTGCCATCTCCCACCCAGGGAAATAAAAATTACTTGCCTACTTCACAGGGGTCTTGTGAGAATTCATTTAATTAACATTCACAAAGCCATGAAAGGCTTAAAGGACTGCAGGTATTACATATTATAGTCATTGTAAAAGAACTGTGGAGAATCAGTGAGATAAAGAAAATTGCATTTTTCCACCTTCCCACTCCGTAGATTATCTGCTCCTTCAGGCAAGGTCCTGGTAGATGCCATATCTATGAAGCAAAATAACAGTTTTTTAGAATTCACTTGTTCCCAGCTGTCAGCAGAGGCTATTACAGTTTCTACTTCATGACAACCTTGGAAATGTTGAAAATAATATGTTTGGTCCATTCTGCTGGGCAGATTTGTCAGTGCCATTGGGAGCAGGCAAGTCTTGTTTACACTGATTAACTACTACTCTGGTGGTGGCTCCAGTCCAGAGAGTTCAAATAAGTGGAATTTTTGTAAATTTGTATAGTCTCCCTTTCAGAATCTATTCCTGCTTGAGAGAGACCTACACGCCTCTTGCAGAGGTGTTTCTCAGCATCTTTGCTGCAGGAGAGGCTGCCTGTGCTTTGTCAAACACAGAACTCTCCTGCTCTGCTGCCTCTCCTGCTTCCCCCTCATTCTCTGTCAGCTCAGCCTTAGATAAGCACAATGAAGGGCTCGTGACACTGATTTCCAGCAGCATAAATCTGGAATTATAAATCAGGTGTGGAAGAGGTGATGATGATGACACATATGACAAGGTTTCCTATTAATCCCTTCTTAAGAATTGTGTGGGTTTTGTTTTTTTTTTTTTCCCCTGGAATGAAGAAGCAAACTATGAAACACGGAATAACCACAAGGCAGTGAGAAGTTGCTTTCAGGGACTTTTACCAGGCTGAGGCATGATGAAGATTAATATGAAGCTGATGCATTGTTGATACTCTTGTCTGACCACATTCTATTTCTTTTTCCATCCATCTTTTGTCTCACACTCACCAGGAGTAGAGAAGCTCTTTAATGACCATGATGCTGTTTCATAGCACAGTCCAACAGGATCCTGACCCAGGATGGTTTTGAGAAAATTTCTTGAGGAAGCAGATGAACCTTCTGGGGATCCCTCAATGAATTGTAACTTCCCAACAAAATACTTGTAGTTAAATTCATTGCCAATTCATTACCATTGCTGAGTGCGAATTCGCATTCAGTTCTGCAGATTCTCTGGTTCTCTTGTTTCTATATATATCAGTATATTCTGTATATTAGAGTGCTGCATCCAGCCCTGGGCCCAGCACAGGAAGGAGCTGGAGCTGCTGGAGAGAGTCCATGGAGGCACCAGGATGAGCAGAGGGATGGAGAGCTGTGCTGGGAGGAAAGGCTGTGAGAGTTGGGATTGTTGAGCCTGGAGAGGAGAAGCTTTGGGCTGAGCTCAGGGTGGCCTTGCAGGGCCTGAAGGAGCCCCAGGAAAGATGGAGAGAGACAATTGCCAAGGGCTGCAGGGCCAGGAGACAGGGAATGGTTGCCAGTGGCAGAGGGCAGGGCTGGATGGGATCTTGGGAATTAGGAATTGTTCCCTGGGAGGGTGGGCAGGCCCTGGCCCAGGGTGCCCAGAGCAGCTGTGGCTGCCCCTGGATCCCTGGCAGTGCCCAAGGCCAGGCTGGACATTGGGGCTTGGAGCAGCCTGGGACAGTGCGAGGTGTCCCTGCCATGGCAGGGGTGGCACTGGATGAGCTTTAAGGTCCTTTTCAAACCAAACCGTTCTGTGATTCTCCGATTCTGTGGTTTTATCATACCAAGTCCATCTATTGCCTTAAAGGGTGCAATGTGCCCATAAAATTCAGTCACTTTACAGGAAATCAGTCCATATTTGTGGTGCTTCAGCAAGGGTCTGTCAGCTCACAGCTCTCTCCTGTTTCCTCCCCACCACAATGGCTGTGTTTTCTGAAGCATCATTTAACAGGGCTGAGCAGAACAGTTTTATGTTCCTGGCAGAAGCAGCAGATGTAGTGCTTGTGTTAATAAGTAATTCAATCTATTAATAACAAATACTTTCTCACCTGAAGGATTAAACCAGGTCTAGATTAATTCTAAACACAGCTCGGGGCAGGCTGGGATTTAGGGTCAGCTGTGTCTTAAGCCTGACCCAAAGATCACCAAAATTAGTAACAGAAGTCTGAAAGATCCTGTTTAATCTTGTATTGGTAGCCTGAACAGTGATGTCCCTATAGGATATGTGTGTACATTTGGGCTATAATTGGTGTAGTTTGTGTGTTTGGGGTCAGGTGTGTCAGGCTCAGATGCCTCAAAACTTCATGCATTTCTTTTTAAAGCTGCCACCACTTTTATGCTTGGTTTGAGACTCAGTGAACTCAGTGATTTACTTGAGCTGAGGGTCTGTTTTCAAATATTTTGCATGTGCTTGAAGCCTTAATCCTACTATTCTTGATCCTAATATCCAGAATCTTGATATCCCCAAATCCATAGATGAGCTGAAGTTACTGGAAGAAGGCTTCTCCTAAGTCTGCTTTAAATTACAAATTTACAGTATATGCATTTTATTTAAAGAGAAAATGACCTGTCAGCCAATCCTTAGAAATGGTACTTCATTTTGAATTAGTTGAAAATTAAATTCTGTGTTTCTATGGAGAGCCAGGGTAATAATGATATTCAGAGTTCTCCATATATTTAACAAGAACTCTGTGTGTGTGTGTGTTCTGACTGATAACATGCTGCTTCTAGAGTTTAGTTCTTTCAGCTACAACTCTTTCTTTTGCCTTATTTTTTATGCCTTAACTGTATGATTGATCTGAGATGGATGTATGCAATAGGGTAATTTTAATTAGGATGCTATGTGGTCCTCATGCATTTAATGCATCAGCCAAAAATATTGAGTGCATGGATTTTAAACTGAAATGTTAATATTCGTGCTGAAAATAAATATTTAACCAATTTCAAGACCAGGTTGGATGAGGCTTTGAGCAACCTGGTCTAGTGGAAGGTGTCCCTGCCCAGGGACATTGGAACTGGATGATCTTTAAGGTTGTTTGCAACCCAAACCATTCCACGATTCTATGAATTTAGTTTTCATTAACACTCTCCTTTTCATTTGAGGAACTTCTGCAGAGAAAGTATCTGTAAGAAGTTACCATTTCCTTAAGAAAATAATGTATTAGCACAATGTTGCACAAGGGAATGTCAATGTATGTTTGTGTTACTACATATTTTAATCTTCAAATATTTTGTTAGCTTTTGGGGGGAAAGTAAACAATAAACCAAGCCAAACAAATGTCTCTGTAGATCTGTTTTTAATAACAATGCCACCAGCATCAGAGTGCAGCGAGCCCACAGTTTTATGTGTACTTGAAATGAGATGATATTGCCAGAAAAAGAAATTGTCATTTTTCCCTCCTCCTCCCTCTGGCTCCTTCTGCTCACTCCCAGCTGCTCATTCCTCTCACCGAGCATCCCCCACGTGCTGGCAGAAACATTCGTGCAGCTGTGTAACCGAGTGTGAAACTGCTGTGAGGTGGAAATGGTTTGCTTTTTAAAGCGTTAATCTTGATCAGCTCCAGAGGAAGGAGAACTTAGGAACCTTTGTGTCCATTCTCTTTTCACTGCAAGTTTCTTACATGTAAAACTGATTTTCCATGATTTAGAAGAAAATTACTGAAGGACACCAGGTCTTACAGGCAGTCAAGTTTCAGGAAGAAGATCATACTGCTGTGATATCTGCTTCCTAACATTCCTAAGCTCCTTTCTGTCATTTTTTCCCCATCCAGCAGAGCTTGTCAGCAGGAGGACATCTCTTACATCCCACACCACATCTTGGGACAAAGACCTCCAAGCCAGCACTCAGCCAGTCAGCTCTGGGGATAAAAGCCAGACAGACGTGCCCTGTTCTGCAGGATGACCGCTCTGGCTGAGGAAATCATCATGGGGGCACTAGAGGAGGACTTGTGAAGTTTAAAGGACAGGGGAATGTGACTGAAGATTTCTGTTAAACTGTAGAGACAAATGGAATTATGGAAAAGCAGCAAACCCCAAAGCAGCCAGGTGGCTGAGTTGTAAGGGCTTGGGCACAGGGATGGGGAAGGATTTGTCTCCTCTCAGGGATGTGCTGCTCTTCCCAAAGCATGACACAGGACAGGACCTGCCCTGGGTCCAATTCTCTATTTCCAGAGGAAGCCACACCAAGTAACACTTCTCAGGAGGGGCCAAATTTCCTTGTAATGAATTAGGTCCTTGACCTCAGCTTCTCTACTGCAAGTCTCTTCCCAAATCTCCCACTGATGATGATTAGAATTTTTCTTTATAGCCGATTTGTACTCATTTTGCATCTACCTTAGTGCTCTTCCTTATCCTATCCCTGTCTAATATTTACTCTGATCTATTTTGGGAATGCCATCATATCCCCTCACAGCATCACTTTCAATAGATTAAAGCAATGAAGCTTTTTTTGTCACCCTCTCATAAGATGGGCTCTCCACTCCCTCAGATGTTCCTGGAGCCCCTCTGCACCTGTTCAGTCTGAATTTCTTAAGTCTGAGTGCTTGGGATGGCACAGAGCAATCCACACGAGGTTTTGCCTCACCTCATGCACCCGAGGATCACATTTATTATATTTTACATCACATTCATGGCTCAGTTATCCCATGCTTATTTAAATACATCCATCCTTTTCTTCCATGACGATCATTAGCTAACAAGCCCCCAAAGTGCCATAGAAAAATCAGTTTCTAATCTCTGCCCCAGAACTGCTTGTCCCAAATAAGATGACTTTGCACCTCCTGCTCTTGCATTTCATCCTATTTCTGCTGTTCCACTCGAGGCCTCCTTTTATCTGACACAGTGTGGGAGCCACTGTGACCTTTCACAGCCACCTGGCTGAAAGGACACCAGGACTTCAAATAAAGAACCTCCCAGGAGGTGCTTGGTCATGGGGCTGGAATAAATAGACTTGATTGACTGATGTGGGAAGAGTTTCCTGATGTTTTTAAGCAAGGAAGTTAAAAGACTAAATGTGAAATCCTTTATTACTTCTGTTTTCCTGTGGCTTCTGGATGATGATTAATTGGAATTCATGCTGGTGGAAAAGGCTTTTTTTTTCCCTGAAGCTCCACTGTGCCATCAGGGTGAACATTGGTTTCTATTAAGCTTTCCACAGGAAGGTTAGAGAGCCTGCCATGCTGAGAAGGGCCTGAATTCATGTTTTCCCCACACAAACCCCATCAGGTTGACATGCCAGCAAGTTTTCCTTTCACAGGAGAAATATCCCCTAAAAGGGTGTGTTTTCATTTGAGTGCTGAAGCAAAATTAGAAAAATCACCTCTCAAAACAAGAAACTCAAGAATTTTATAGAAATGAATCGTTGATTATGCGCCCTGAAGCTTACAATGACTTCTCCTTTGCTGCCAGGAGACTGAGAAGTCTGATGCCAGGGAAGAGAAGTCTGATGCCACAGAGGAAAAATCAGATGCCACAGAGGATCAGTCTGATTCCAAGGATGAAAAACCTGATGCCGCAAATGAAAGTGAGGCACACACAGAAGACAAGGCAGACGAAGGGGCTCCTGAAGAGGCTCAGTCTGATCAGACACCACCAGAAGGTCAACAGGTAATTTTTCCTTTCTCTTTGTCATCTGAGGATTTTACTTGCACTAAGCACATGAAACATAAACCCACAGACCCTCCAAGTGTGGCCCTCTGACTGATTGCAGAGTGGTCCTGCTTGTCTTTTGGATGTATTTTCTTTCGTATCAGGATGATGTGAAACCTAGATAAAACTCCAGGGAGCTTTGCTCTTGACTAACAGCAGCTGTCTTTTGCCACTTGTTACCATGAAATTTTTATTTTATCTGGATGGTCATTTGGAGCCAGAGTCTAGTTATGGAGATTAATTTAGGACTAGACATCTGAGTCCTGCCTGTGTGAAAAAGAAATTGCTGCTCTCGATGGCCAGAGTGTGCAGTGCTCGTAAATCTGGTTATTAGTGTTTGCTGCAGATCTGACAGTGCCTTCTCCAGGCCTTGCAGAATCCCCTGGGCAGCGCAGAAATACAGAACAGTGTTTTCCTTTCTGTCTGCTCCTGGTCTGTGTTACAGATCTGAAACTGCAGCTCACTTTGGATTTGAGGATGGGTTTATTTGGGTGCTGCAGTGTTGGGTGACTCTTCCCAAGGATCAAGCATCAAGCTGCATCAAGCATTCACACTTCTGTGGTTTGGAGATCAGATGGTGCCAGGGGAATATCTGTCACAAATGCATCATGCTTTTCATTAAAGACCAAAACAAATGGAGTCTGGGGTTTTTTTCCATCTAGCTGCGATGTTCCTCCAGAGGAAACACCTCTCTGTAAGCCTTTCCCTATTGCCCTTTTTAATAGTGACTGATCCAGTTAGGAATCGCTCACTATTAGGACAGTTAGGACTGGATCAGTTAGGAAAAACCCCTTTTACCCAACCTCATGCAAGTCTCAGCCCCTGGAATGTCCCATCTATAATTTCAAAACAGTGATGAGGAGAGACAGCCTCAGTGGGAATTAAATTCCTCCTTAAGGAAAATTACATCCAAGCACTTTTCATATTGCTATGAATTTCTGGCAGGTGAGTGCCATCAAATTCCTTTTCTCTTTGGCTCTTAGGAGGAGCCAAAACTGCAGTGCATCCCCTGGCTGGCCTGGGTGCCTTGCCCTCCTGGCTGGCATTCTGCTGTAATGTTTTTCAGATGAGAACAGAATGCTGGAACCCATCTGCAAATGTGTCAAGCAGCTGTGGAGGAGAGGTTTTGCAGTGACATCATGCAGTGCCACTCCTGTGCAACCAGCACCTTGCTCCACTTCTCACAGAAAGGATCGGAGATAAAAGTGGAAAATAGATTCTTCTTCAGTTTTTTCAGGGAGGGGAGAGGCAGAGGAGAGAGCGCAGAAAACATTTTTTGCCCTGTTCCACCACCCACTTCCCATGTCACTCAGGACAAATTGCTTCAGTGCCGTGGCATGTGCCCGCCTTGCTATAGTTCATCCCAATTATCACTTCTGTTGGGATGGCATGAATCATTCTGTAGGAATTCTGCTGCTCTCATTCACTGCAGACGGCGCACAGAGGACGGGGTTAGATGAAAAGAGCGACTCTGAGGCAGCTACAGCGACATGAATTCCACCTTTTGTGCCTGTATCTCATTTTATGCTTATAAAAGGAAGTTAAAATACCATTTCCTTACCTGGGCAGGGTTTTAGGAAGGTAAATACACCTAAATACTGCCGGATTGCCATCAGAGTGTCTGGATGATAAATCCTAAAGGATACAGGTATTACCAACACAAAGAATTGAAAAATGGCAGTTTTATGTTCTGTGGCTGAGTTAATACGCCAGTGGGAATTTAATATTGACATTTTGGCCTTATTTAGCACTGCTTCAAACCATCTCAAAAATGACTCCCATTTACGGGGTGTAACCAAGCCAGCTTTTCTCCAGTGACTTTGCAGGAGAAATGCCAGCGCTGTGGAAACTTTCTAGAAGAGTCTTGGCAAGGTAAAGTTCCCTGAGCCTTTGCCAGTGAGCGCAAGCCAGAAAACAGAACAAACCGTGGCTGTCTCAGCCCTGGGGCTGCAGGAGCTCTCAGGAGTGCCTTGGGAGCAGGAATGGCAGGGGATGGTCCATGGGGAGGCTGCAGGTCCCTCCTTCCCTTCTGCTGCCCTTCCTGGGAGCTGCAGGAGCCCTGAAGCTCCAACTTTTTGTCTCAGGGTGATGTGACCATGAGGAAACCATGGGTGTAGTGCCTCTCCTTCTTGCTTTGTGTGTCCCTTTGAGTTTCTTGAGGGAAAGACTGAGCTCCAGCGCACATGATATGGACCCTGCTGGTCACTCCATGTGCTGGCAATAAATTTTCTGTGGTTTTGCTATCTGATTTTGATCTACTATTTGATTTTAGCTTGGAGGTTAGAATATTTTTCAAGTGGTGTCCCAGTTAAATCAGTTTTCAGTACAGATTACGCTCCCTTCGGGGCAAAATTATGTTAGAAACATGTTCAAAAATCACGTTATAATGCAAGTCTGTATCCTGTCGCAGCAATTCCCCAGGCCGTATTTAAACCCTGGCACTGCAGCTCACTCCCTTAACTCAACTCATTCCACCCAAACTCATATCAACCACTCTGCCTTCTGTGTGGCACTGTCACATTTGTCTCTTCTCTTAGGGATTTGGTGTAGGATCAGCTCCTTCCTCCAATAGCCAGCTTAGGACCTAACATTAAATTCTATTCATTCACTTTCTACATTTGTATTTTTTTTCTTTTATTCTCATACCGTTTCTGCTCAATCTACAGTCTAAAACCAGCTTGTATTATTTTTTATTCCCTGTTGAGCCAAGGCATCTGTTCCAGCCTACAACGCTTAACAGAATCACAAGGCAGATTCTGAGTGATGATATACAGCATAGATAAGATTCTGTATCATTCTGATTTAACTTTCATTTTGCAGACCAATTAATTACCAAAAAAAAAACCCATGAAAACTCCACCTGAACAAGCAAACAAAACCCAGCTCCAGAGCTTTGCTTGACAATGAAGCAGATTTGATTGGAAGTAACTGAGAAAAAAGGAGCTCAATTTAGTGATTTTATAGCCCTTTTCCAACATAAAAGTTTAGATCGAATGTTCTTTATGAGTTAATTTGGAGAATATTATCTCCAAATGAATCCAGTGAATTCCACATAATTTTCCTAAATTCGGTGTTTAACTTCTGCTGTGTTTTTCCTGTCTGACTTACTTCTGATACTCTTCCTCTGATTTATCTTTTCAACATTTTCTTTTGTGTCTCTTGTAGGAAGGCAAGGAAGAACATGCACCAACAGGGGTATAGTATACCTGGATATTCTATTATCATCTTTTGTTTGTGTGTAGTTAATTCTTTTTCAGTCCCTTTGCTTCACTCAAAAGCTACTAAATTCTTATTCTTGAAAGGAAATACATCACAATTATATTCTGTAGAGATAATGATTGGTCATATCATGGTGTTATTGACTGGGAACAAAGATGGGCCTTTAATCATTAAAAACTGTAAATGGAAGAGAAATTGTCTTTCACAAATTCTTCAATAAAATTTGCCAAGGACTCCCAAGACAAGTCTATCTTGGATAATCACTGGCTGACACCATGCTGTGATTGCATTTTCAGTGTTGTGAGTGTGAAGGATTTGTTCTGACAATTTAGGCAGTTCTGCCCATAAGGGAGATATTTCCCTCACAACAGTCTGTATGACCCAGGGTGCAAATCCTCAAACACTTCTCTACTTTGCCCAGCCCTTCAGGATCACCCAGTGCCACCCCAGCAGCAGCAGCAGCACCCCAAACCCTGTCCCCAAGGGCCACATCCACACTGCTCCTGAACACTGCCACAGACAGGGACTGCAAACCTCCCTGGGCAGCTCATTCCAGTGCCTGACCACTCTGACAGGGAAGTTTTCTTTCCCAATCTCCAACCTGAGCCTCCCCTGGAGCAATCTGAGGCCATTTCCTCTCCTCCTTTCCCTGTCCCCTCCTGTCAGAGCTGTGCAGAGCAATGAGGGCCCCCCTGAGCCTCCTCTGCTCCACACTGAGCCCCCCCAGCTCCCTCAGCTTCCCCTCCCAGGATGTGTTTTCCAGACCCTAAAGCTCCTGGACCCATCAGTAAAGTGTGGGGGCTCCTGGGGAGGCTGGTGAGGGCCATCGAGCCTGGTTAGGTCCAACCTGGCATCACCAGCTAATGATCCAAGCAAGAAAAATACCTTTTTTTTTTTCTTTTCTTTTTTTTCTTCTGTGAAACTTAATTGGCTTGAATTTTGAATGGCAGTTCAATATCTGAAATAATACCTTGTCTGTGGGCTCACCTGGCCCTATTTCAAACAGTTCTCTTGAGAGAAACTTTCCTGGGGGAAAATGCCCAGAGAGGCAATATTCCTTTGGCATAAGAACTTTTAATCTACAGAGGTTTGTATTACATTTCTGGTTTTGCAGGAGTGATTCTTTAGTGCAATGTTATTCCCTGAAAAACCATTGAAATCAGGAATCTGATTGCAACAGCTCCATTCCCAAGCAGGTGTTTAAGCTGGATTTTACTTCAGCAGCTCAGGTGTGACTCCTGCACGGATGGGAGGAGTCTGAGAGGAAAAACAAGAGTCAGTCCTGACTGAGACTTAATTATGGGTTCTTTGATTGGTTATTTGATTATGCCAGGAAGAAATTCGCATCACTTTTGCAGTCTGTGAAGGGATGGCAGATCAAGATAAAGCTGATTTCTACACATGGGAGTGCCTTTGGACAGGAGATCTCTGGAGGAGGAGCAGAGGAGCCTACAAAGCCATTTCCAGTTGTTTTTCAGCAGAGCTTCATTTACTGTGGAAAGACAATTAGTAGACATTGTTGTCTGTTTTACACAAATTCAAGCTTTGATTGAAGCAAAGGGCTGTTGTTTTTCAATTGAGTCATTTCTCCTGTATAAAAGAAATAAGAACTTTTGAAATAGAAACAAGGCTGTATTATCTGATTCCAGACGATTTTTGGATCATTTAGGAGTCTAGTTTATGTGCCATGAATCTTTACTTGTTTACTGCTCCAAGAATGTATATAATTAAAAATACTAAACTTTTTGTCATATTTACACATACTTCATATTGTCATTTTGATCTTGAGCATCTATTTGCAGCTTAGCCAAATGTTCTAACCTCCCTAAGAAGAGGGTTCTTATATTCCAGCACTTGCATATTAACTCCACAAAATAAAGCCCTGGCACGTTGAGATTAAAAACTATACATTAGTTCTATTTTTTAATCTCAAAGAATATTTCATTTACTAGAAATAGAACAGTTGCCAAAGCAGAGCTCTGCATTTCAAGACTGTTTATTTTTCTTTCAATTCCTGTATGGTAACTACAACTATTTTCTGCAAAAAAAGGAAGAAGAAAAGCAGGAAGAGGGAGAAGAAAAGGAAGAGGTGGAGGAGCAGGAAGAGTCTTAGTACAGTTCCCTCTGACACAATATTTCTTGAACAGGTTTTCAGGTAACTGTTCAGATGTCAAGCACAAAATAAAATAAATTTGCAACTTTTGTAATTATTGTTGTGGAGGGGTCAAGTATCCATGTATGAAGTACATGAGTCAAAAGTACATTTAACTGTTAGACTCATTGTAGCTCTTCTTTCACATGGAATAAGAATTTATCCCTCTCCTCTCTTACTCAGCTACTGATTTCACTGCAGCTTTTAGGAGCTCCATGTTTCATATGAATCCCTCTCTCAAATTTAGTTGAAAACTTAAAAAAAAAAAAAAATACTGGTAAGGGAGAGGAGCCTGAGAAGAAATATGACTCAGTATAAAATTACTGTAAATAGGCCAAACTTAAAACCTCCAAACACAAAGCATCTGGGAGGCAGAATTTGTACCTGTATAGGTGTGTGAGCATTCAGCACTGCTCAAGTTCTGTCAGCATATGCTTTCTATTTTTAATGTTCAGGTTTTCCCCTTCCTCTGCCCCTTCTGCTCTTCACTGAAATACCGATCAGACAATCACTTACTAGGGAGAAGCTGTAACCTACAGGAGAGCTGGAATTTCCAGCAGATTGTCCTTTGGGTGGTGGGACCTCCTCCTGATCGCAGATGCAGAGTGCAAAATGCTCTTCCTAGGAGTAGCAGTATCCATAGAATCACAGAATGGTTTTGGTTGGAAAGGACCTTAAAGATCACCCCTCCACCGCCCTGTATTGGGCAGGGACCCCTCCCTCTATCCTAGGTTTCCCCAGCCTGGCCTGGACTGAATTCCCAGCTGCCTCAGACTCCGAAAGAGTTGCCAAAGGTTTCACCAACCAGATGCTGATAGGAACTCCCAGCACCTCAACAGGACAGGAAATCCATCAGTTCTCTCATGCTGCGTCTCCCAAATCCAGGTTCCTCTGTTGCATGGGAATTATTTCATCACAACGTTGTCCAGAGTTCAGACATGTAACGTCACAGAAGTATTGAGCTCTAATCTACTTTTCCTTGTTTTTGTTCAGGAAAACACAAATCACAAGCTGGAGCCACCCCACCGAAGAAAAGAAAATCCCTTTCTCAAGCAAAACACCGCTTCCTTTTGTGCCTGTAGACTTCTGAACATACATACATAAACAGAAAACAGACACCACTCTGTCCTACCTGTAGCCTTTATGTATATATTTGGTATTCCCATTGCTTGTTAAAATGGATCTTATGTCTGACAGGTGATATTTCAGTCAATTGTTACGTGTTGGGATAGTTTTGTCCATGTCCCATTTAGACTGTGCGCTCCCCAGGGCAGGAACCGTGTCTCTCTCCATGTCTAAACACTGCCACTCAGCAGCCAACTGCACTCACACCAGGGACGTCTTCAGAGGAAAAGAAATTCAGCACCAAAAACTGCAAAGAAACTTCCTGTATACAAGCAATGTGAGTCATTTCTCCCTCAGCTGGCATTTGAAAATGATTGAGATTCCCATTGTGCAGCAGTTTAAATAAATGTGTTTTCTGTTGTATCTGTTCTTTGTCTGCAAAATCATTAATTTAACTCTGTGTGCAGATTTTTCTCCATCTTTGTGGTTGTAGGCTCTACAAAGCCATGGAATCATAGAATCATGGAATGGTTTGGGTTGGAAGGGTCCATAAGATCATGCAGTTTCCACTGTCCCAGGTTGCTCAGAGCTCCATCCAGTCTGTCCTTGGACATTTCCATGGATGGGGCATCCAAAACATCTCTGGGAAACCTGTGCCAGGGCCTCTCACGGTAAAGAATTCCTTCCCAAGATCCCATCCAGCCCTGCCCTCTGCCACTGGCAACCATTCCCTGGCTCCTGTCCCTGCAGCCCTTGGCAATTGTCTCTCTCCATCTTTCCTGGGGCTCCTTCAGGCCCTGCAAGGCCACCCTGAGCTCAGCCCAAAGCTTCTCCTCTCCAGGCTCAACAATCCCAACTCTCGCAGCCTTTCCTCCCAGCACAGCTCTCCATCCCTCTCATCATCCTGGGGCCTCCATGGACTCTCTCCAGCAGCTCCATGTCCTTCCAAAATCATCAACTCAAGGTACAGCAGTGGCCAAGACCCAGGAAAATGCACTCTCAGCAGGATGGCAGGGCTTTGCTGCCATATAAAGCCTGGCTGTGTTGCCATCTTGAACAGGTTTTGCCATCTGGTCTCAGGGAAGACCTAGGGATATAAGAAATATGGAGAAAACAGCAGCTGGAGAGGGTGAAACAGCTGCTCCATGAGCAGACTGAAGAGACTCTTCAATTTGGAGAGGAAGCCAAGGCGGCTACAAAAAATCATAAAGACGAATGCAGAACAGTGAGTCACAAAATCCTGCAACACCATAACGAAAATTAGCAGACACAATGAAATCTGTAGATCAGCTTGAAAGAGAAAAGAGAAGGTTTGTTTTTGTACAGTGAGTCAGGAAATCTTGGAAATGTCGTCACAGGATGTTATGGAAGCCGAAAACGTCAACAGGTCCAGGAAGGGATTGGGCAATGCTAGGAACAGGAGGCTCATAAATGGATACTACAGCCTGGGATGAGTCCACAACACCCCTAATCCAAGGAATTATAGATGCTGGGGGCTGGGAACAGAAAGAATTGAACACAGCACACTAAATAGCTTTGCCCATTTCCATTTCCAACACCTGAATCCCAGGTTAGGTGAGCCACTAATTTTACCACTTCTCATGTTCCTCCAGGTGATTCCTTTTCCTGGGGAAAATTTTCCTCATCTCACCAGCAGCCAAATCAGGACAGCAGTCATTGCTGCAGAGGTTTTGAGCAGAAGGCTGGACTTTCGAGAGTATGGTGGACAATATGAACACTGAACAGTTAATCACTCTGGAAGTGTGGGAAATTCAGTGTGTGTTGTGCCTTGATGTATTCCCAAGCTGCCTGAGCTGATGGACCACGAGCTTCGCTTTCCCCCCCAGAACAAAAAATCTGAGTGTACTCAGGACATCAGGCAGGGGCTGAAACAAAAACCCACCGCACTTTGCATATCCTTGTTAAGGCAGAAATATAGCGGTGATCTTCTCCAGAGGGTCTAATCTGGGAAGGCTGGGAGGGAATGTGAGGAATGCTAAGCCTGCCATGTGGGAGGGACACACTGCCCTGGTCTTCAGCTGGTGGCTGAGGTGAAACAGCAAACGGGATAGTAGAAGATCCTACAGCCAGCACAGAAGTTTGGGGCGTTCCTGGGATCAGCATGTGCTGATGGATCATCCTTCCTGCCAGAAGAAAAGGAAGCTGTGAGTACGCCATGGATAAACTGGGGGCTGGCTGCTGCTCCGTGGTTTTAGCCATAATGTTAGTTCTGCTTACATAAGCTTAATACTTTCTGCAGTAATTTAGCACAAGTGGGGAAAGAATTAAGTCTCTTCCAAACTACAGTTGAATGAAAATCAGTTGCACAAATTTGTGAGCTATTGACTTAAATGCACTGGGAAGAATACTGTCTGCATTTTTATATCATTCCTGTTTTACTGGGAGAAGGCACCTGCAACTGGTTAGCACAGAGCTCCCAGTGCACAGCATTTCACAGGCTTCAGGAATCCATGGATGCAAAATCCTCCCAGTGCACCCCAGTTACACACAAACCAGCAGGCTGTTCTCTTTTTTTTTGGTGACACTTTGGTATGTAAAGCGTTTTCCTTGGATGATTGATGCTTGAAACTTCTCGTATCCTGAAACAAGCTAAAATTAGAAAGGCTTCAAGCTATGCTTCCTACAGATCCATATATGTCATAGGATGTGGCTGTTGGCACTTTGGGATGATTGATTGTCAAGTTTCACAGGCTGCTGAAGTGTAAAAGAAGTGATTGCAAGTACCATGGCAAGCAACAAAGTGGATAGAGTTAGTCAATTGTTTGCTTTGTAGGAAAATAAATATCAGGTGCTTCACTGTGTTGCTAATAACGGGTTTGGAATAGCTGATCCAGAAGGCAACTTGGGCCATGGGGGAGAGCACTTCTGAACCAACAAACTGTGAAAGAGGTTTTCTCCTAAGAAATCTCAGTGGAATTCATTGGAGAGGAGTTAAACTTCAGTAGCTTTGCCAGGGCAGTGCCACTTTTCCAGCCACCACATCTGTTCACCCACCTTCCAAGCAGAAAAACTTCCTCACAGTCTTCTCTTTAATGTGAAAATATCGGCGTTAAGGGAGGTAGTTCTGTTTGTCTGCATCCTTTGACAGCTTCAGAAGGCTGGAAGTGTGCTTGACATATCATCTGGGAAGCTGAGAACTGCAGAGAGTTATTTCTTCAGGAAGCAGATTGTGAGTTTTAGGTTTGATGTCAAATATCCTGAAGGATGCTTGTTGTTCCCGTCATTGCCAAGCAAGAAGCACAGGGAGGGAGAAATGAATCTCAGCCGAGACTCATCTTAACGAGTTACTGTCTCCGTTTAGCTCAGGGGAAAGTCACTCATTGGTTACTCGAGATGCAGGGTTGGATGACTCAAATCAAGGGCTCCAAAGGCCAAATGAGGTGTGGAGAACCTGCTGCACATTTCCTGCTTCAGAACGCACCAGCCATGGCTTCGCGTGCGGTGAGGACTTTCTGTCACTGAGAATTTGGGATCATTTATGTTGGAAAAGACCATTAAGATCACCGAGCCAAACCATAAACTTACCACTGCCAACCCCACCACTAAAAAATGTCCTTAAGAGTCACATCTACACTTTTATATACCTCCAGGGAACTGTGGAGTCTTTATCTTAGAGAGATAAAGGGTAAATCTTTGAGAAAACCTGGGACTGCTTTAGAGACCTCAGTTCATTTGAGGCATTGTACCTTTCTCTTTCAGGATGTTTGATTTATGAGGAATAATGCTCAGAGAAGTTGAGTTTTGATACCAGCTCATCCAAGCCCATTTTTTGACACAGACTACCCAGTTAACTTCCTTGCACCTTTCTTTCCCTATGAAAGTGAGAAAATCCTGTAGAAAATTGGTGGGAATAAAATCAAAGTATCAACGCACTGAACAAAAGAAGAAAGTATAACTACACTTTCTTCCTTTGTTAAGTTTATTTGCTTCTGAGTTGCCCATTCCCCTTTAAAAATGATAACTTTTTCCCCCCATGATATTGATATCTGACAGCTATCAAACCATTTCCTTCACATTTTATTTTAACTGCTTCCTCACCAAACTCTCCCATTAAGCAGCCTGCAGAAGAAATGGTCACCTTTCCCTCATTTTCGCTCCCTGGATGACCATGAAGGTCTCTTCCAACCTTGAAGCTTCTGTGATTCCGTGACATTTTGAATCAGAACAGAACTTATCTGTGTTTTCTAGTTCATGGAAAAAAGTTTGGAGCGTGTTTCTGAGACTGCAGAGGCTACTTGGTAGGAAGATGTCACACAGAGTGCCTTCCTGCCAGCTAGCTGGGATTTTGCTGAGAGGTGTGGAAAAAAGCTGTTAGCACCTCTCTTTTCTCAGCAGTGTAATCCCTCAGGAAAATGCAGCCCCAGAAAAAGAAGCCTGGGGGCAGAAACAATGCAAGAACTTAGAGGAACTTTTTTTAAAAAAAAACACCTTTTTTTTCTCTTTAAATGTGTAGCAGCAGAGTGGAGCTCAGTGGATCAAAGAGAAACCCAGGGGGGATCTTCTCCCTGTCCACAACTTCTTGACAGGAGGATGCAGCCAGGCGGGGGTCAGATTTTTCTCCCAGGGAACAAGGAATAGGACAGGAGGAAATGGCCTCAAGTTGCACCAAGGGAAGTTTAGATTGGATATTACAAAAAATTTATTCAAGGAAAGACTTGTCAAGCATTGGATTTCCCTTACCCCTCACCACGGGGATTTTTTTGTTTGTTTGTTTGAATATTTCATTTTAACAAAAGTGAAGCACCTCCACAATGGGCTCCAAAAAAATAAATAAAACAGGCATATTCTCTTCCAGCATCCCTCTGGCCAGGGAGGTGACAGTTTTTGCATGTCATTGCACGTGAGTGATTCCCAGGAGCAGGAATATTGGCTTTCTGTGTGCTCCAGTACTTTTCCATAAGCATTAGAGTATTGCTGGATTTTCATGCTGGGCCGTGCTGCATGCAGTTGAAATGTGTTGGATTCTGCTATCCGTGTTCTCCCAAACAGATAAATCACTAAAAGAAAATTATCTTCAGTGTCTGGTCAGCCTCGGGCTGGTTTTGGGGGAGTTGCCAGTGTGGCCCATCCAGAGACAAATGCAGGAGGTGGAGGAAGCAGCTCTTGGAGGACTTGGGTGGCCAAAATTTGGGTGGGAGTCACCCAGATCAGGGTGAGGACAGCTCCAGCTGATCCTCAGCTCTGGGAGAGGGAAAGGAGGAGGGGGCAGCAGGGACATGCCCAGGGTAGAGAAAACCTCCAAGGGTGGGTCCTGGGGACTGTGTTTAACATCAGCCCCAGCACAGGATGGGTGCCAAAGAAGTTTGAGCTAGCAGGGAGTTGAGGAGCATTGCCAGTGTGGAGGAAAACAGGACAGGATCCCAAAATCCCAAAGCAGAGACGTCAGATGAAATTTGGTGGCATGGAGTCCCAGCATGATGTTCTTTGGGGGCTAATAGGAATTTCTGATCGAAACTGGGGTCCTGTCCTCCTAGGATTGGCACCAGGGGCAGAAAGTTTGTGTGCAGGTTTGTCTCCAAGCCATGGGGAGCTGTAATGTGATGCAGCGGTGGCAAAGAGGAATGTGATGAGTAAATGTCCCCAAGGAGTTATTTTCAGAAGCAAAGGGAATACCGAGTCACATTGCAAAGCTCTGCCCTGGCACCTCCTTTGGAGCAGTGTTTGAATCCTGACCAAAAAGGTAAAATTCACAGTGACAAATCAGGGAAAAGCCATTCCAGTTATCCAAGTCTTGCACTGTCCAATTTATGAGTGGAGGCGACAGGACCTTGGTTGGGGTAGTGCAGTGACATTTCTATACTGGAAATTCCCAAAAATGGTGGGTGTGGAAATTCCCAAAAATGGTGGATGATGAAATTCCCAAAAATGGTGGATGATTCTTTTGTACTCAGGAATAGAGAAAACACAGAGCTGGAGAAGGAACTTCGTCCAGAGGAAGGGGAAATAACATCTCTGTGGCAGATGTGCACTGCAGCACAGAACACGTCAGGAGGAACCTGGAATATAAAGCAAGGGGAGACAGCAAATATTGGATGTACAGGACCTGGGGATGCCTGTAGCGTGTTAAAGGCACCTGAAAAGAGTGAATTCATCTGGTTCTAAATGTCCTTAGCAAGTTATTCTGCACTCCTGTTCTTAGCAGAGCGTTTTTAACCCGTGGCGGTCTTTGCCTGACTTACTGGTTCAAACCTCAGCATCAACCTCTTCCCTAAGCTACTCCTGTAAAAACACAGATATTTTCGTGCCTGCTGTCTTAAGGGGGGCCTGTTGAAGTCTGTCTGCTACAAGTCAAACATCACAGAGCCTGGCAGACACTCGATCCCTGTGGCGTCAGCGGGCGGGACTGAAAAACCCGCGCCAGGATAATCCTTGGGAGGGGACAGAGCCTCTTTGGGTGACAGACAGAGCCACCCCACAGTGCCCTGGACTTAGCGACATGCCAGAGATGAAGGTCAGACACTCCTGAAGGGTGCCCTGTCAGGCTGTATTTTTTGTTTCCAAATTAGATGGCAGAAACTCGGGAAGTGCTGCTTCCTTGCTTGGTGCCATCACCTTTGGGATTGTGCCCCTGAGCTCAGGTGAGAGCCCACCTGCAGAGCTGCCCCAGCCCTGGGCCAGCACAGGAAGGAGCTGGAGCTGCTGGAGAGAGTCCATGGAGGCACGAGGATGAGCAGAGGGATGGAGAGCTGTGCTGGGAGGAAAGGCTGCGAGAGTTGGGATTGTTGAGCCTGGAGAGGAGAAGCTTTGGGCTGAGCTCAGGGTGGCCTTGCAGGGCCTGAAGGAGCCCCAGGAAAGATGGAGAGAGACAATTGCCAAGGGCTGCAGGGCCAGGAGCCAGGGAATGGTTGCCAGTGGCAGAGGGCAGGGCTGGATGGGATCTTGGGAAGGAATTCTTTACCGTGAGAGGCCCTGGCACAGGTTTCCCAGAGATGTTTTGGATGTCCCATCTCTGGAAGCATTTCTCGGTGACATGGTTTGCTCACAGAAAGGAAACCCCAACAGCTGCCCTTGGTCAAAAAAATTACTCCAGCAGGTTTTTTTTTCTGTGAGTTGGATGAGTTTTTTGTACAAGGCATTTTCTCTAAAGGAGTTTGATTAAAAAAAAAAGTTCCACAAAAACAAAGCTCAATGAGCTTCTCAAATTTTACCTGAATTTTTTTTAAAAGGAAGTGTCTCCCCTCTTTCTTTGTGTGCAAGGGCTGGGAGACACCCTCTATGCAGAGAAGATGCCAGAAATGGAATTTCTAACCCTTGTAGCCCCTGCTCCTGCTACCAAAGCTTGGCCATGCAAACCCAGTACAAGACTCCAGAGTCTCCAATTGCTTCAAGATTTGATGGTTTAATATCTGGAGGCCAACACTGACTGAATCCCTAAAAGCCAGGAGTTGATTTAGTGGGCAAGAGGAAACAAGGACAGGTACATTCACTGCTCATCTATGTTTTACTGCCCTATATGAAAGATTAATGAGCTCTGAAGTTGTGGGCAGCCAATTTTCCTGGCCTGACTCACGCTGAAGAGGAGCTGGAGGGGGTGCTGACACCCCCGCGTCTGGGTGAACACAACACACCCTGATCTGGGAGGAAATAGTTGAAAAATGGTTGAAAAATGGATGAAAAAAGTGGGTTGAGAGGCAGAATATAAGCTAGAGATCAGATAGAATTCTTCTAAGAGGAGCATGTTGTGATATATGCAAATTTCGGGTTTTATTTTTTAAATATTCTTTTCACAAAATTGCAGGATTGTTGAGGTTGGGAGAGACCTTCAAAATGATCTAGTCTCACCGTCAACTCAGAACCGCCATCATCACCCCGAAACCATGCCCCAAAGTGTCACATCCAGACTCCTCCTGAGGGACTCCACCACCTCCCTGGGCAACTGATTCCAATGCCTGACCACTCTGGCAGGGAAAAAGTTTATTTCTAATATCTAAACTGTACTTCCCCTGGCACAGCTTGAGGCCGTTTCCTCTCATTCTTTCACTTGAGAATCATTTTTCATGGTTTAAAAATGCCATTGATGTAAAGTCACCTGGCAAGCAAGCCCTGGGAAATAAATACATAAACACTCAGCTGGGCGCTGCCCTCAATGTGCACACTTTGGAGATCACATTTTGTGGGGCAGAGTGGAGAAGGGCTGAAGAAAAACATGTGAGCTGTGGCCACTCTGACTGCAGGAAGAACGCTGTGAGGGGGCAGGGAGAAAAGATTGGGGCTCTTCAGCTTGGTGTTTGAGCAAGGTCTGCTCCACCAGCAATTTATTCAATTTAGTGACTCTGAAATACACTCAGGGTGTCCCCATGTGTGAGGTGAGCGATGCAAGCACCAGCCCAGGGCATGGAAAGGAAGGAGATCTGTTCCACAAGCAGACATCCTTCAGGGGGGGAGCGCTGGTCACACCAAGGCCATGGAGCTCAGAGGGCAGAGGCTGCAGAGCCCTGAGGGTGCTGGGGACAGCGCTGGACACGAGCCCAGGGCTGCCCTGGGGGACAAGAGCCAATGGCCCTGGGCTGGATCAGCAATTGTGTGTCCAGCAGGAGCAGGGCAGGGATTGTCCCTCTGTGCTGGCACTGAGAGCCCCTCCAGGGCTGGCTCCAGTTGTGCTCCTGCAGGAGAGCCCTGGAGGGGCTGGAGGTGTCCAGGGCAGGGAACGGAGCTGGGAAGGGCTGAGCCCCAGGAGCGGCTGAGGGAGCTGGGAAAGGGCTCAGCCTGGAGCAAAGGAGGCTCAGGGGAACCTTGTGGCTCTGCACAGCTCCTGCCAGGAGGGGACAGCCGGGGGGGTCGGGCTGTGCTGGCAGGGAACAGGGACAGGAGGAGAGGGAACGGCCTCAGGCTGGGCCAGGGGAGGCTCGGCTTGGACACCAGGAGCAATTTCTCCATGGCAAGGGCGCTCAGGCCTTGGCAGGGCTGCCCAGGGAGCTTTGCAGTGCCCATCCCTGCAGGTGTCCCAGCAAGGCCTGGCCGTGGCACTCAGTGCTCTGCGCTGGGGACAAGGTGGGCATCAAAGTTTGGACTCGATGATCTCGGAGGTCTTTTCCAGCCTCAATGATTTTGTGATTCTGTGTTTTAGCAGCAGGTGGAGGACACAGCAATGGCATTTTGGTGTGGGGTTTTCAGCAGTGCAGCTCCTGGAGGAGCTCAGTCACATCCCCTGCTCCAGCCTGGAACTTCATCCATGAGTTCCCTCCCTCGTGTACCTGGCAAGTCCTCAAGCAGCAAAGAAAAAATTGGAAGCTGACCACAGAGCAGATGTCAAGTGTGAGTTAAATACCCAGGAAATCATGGAGAAGATGGACATGTGGTTGACCAATACCCACTGTCATCCACCTGAAAAAAAACCCAATCAAAAACCCAACACAGAAAAGATAAAAGTATATTTTTTAATGTATAAATATTTAAAAGGCATTGATAAGTATTTGTGGAGCCAAGGGTATTACTCAATTTACAAAACCACTGCAAATAATGCTCTGAGGGAACAGAAAATAGTGTGGTAGAGCAAATAGATGGAGAACTGTACTGATAAACATGGCTTCCCCTAAAAAATAGGGTAAAAGAGTTATAATTTTATTTCAGATGCTGACATGGCAATATGTTATAGATGAGTTCCAGATCTAAGAAATAGAATAAGAATATAAATATAAATAAGAATATAAATAAGAAACAAATGTTCACTGAATGGCCTTTTTTCTTTTGTGAAAAACATGTTTCACTCCTTGGAATTCATCTTGAAACAGAGTGGAACTATTTCAAAGAGTAACAATGTCAAAAATACTTCATTTCTGTTGAGCTTTTATGAAAACTTTTTTAAATTTCTAATTTCTTTGAAGGTAAAATGGTCTCACCTTTCCTTTGCATCGCATTTTATACCAATGCTGTGCTCAGCAGCAGATAAACTCAGCTGGATTTGGAGCCTTCTGCTCTACGTAGGGCTCTGCAGGACATGTGCAGGGCAGGGTGGGCTTTGTTTTTTAAATTTGGAAACATTGGTATACTTCGTTTCAACCCAAATGACCTGAAACCTCTCTCTTGACAAGCCCTTGTTTTGAATCAGATCAAAA
Source organism: Origma solitaria (assembly GCA_013397895.1). Lineage (NCBI taxonomy): Eukaryota > Metazoa > Chordata > Aves > Passeriformes > Acanthizidae > Origma > Origma solitaria. The sequence continues at coordinate 277,733 of VZRL01005114.1, forward strand.
AATATGCTATTTGGATACCTTCCCCTTGGCTTTTGCTCTCTTGCTGGCCCAGAACAGGAACACGCTGATAATAAATTTAAAAAAAAAAAGCACATTAAACTCAGCAGCTCAGAAGGATCCATTTGTCAGAGCCATAACCGAGTGCACATTTTTTGGCACTTCAATCAGGCTCCATCAAAACCTCCATCTCATGCTATGCACCAGATAGCGGTGCTCAGATCAATCAGGGCTGAGAAAACATTTGCAGGCAGATAAGGCTGGCAGGGAAGGAGCGGGAGTTTTATTAAACCTGGTTTCAGTCATTGTTTCCCGGGGATCACATGCTTGGCTGGGTGTTGTCCTTCCTTCGGGGGGAAGGGGATGTGAGCTCTGCCCTGTCCCCGAGGACTGCAGATCCTCTGCTCCCAAAAGGGGACCCAGCCATGGATTGCTCCATGCTGATCCTACAGCAGGAACCCAAAACCTGGGCTCTGTCCTCTGACCTGCACAGTTCCAGGGCGACTCCTGACCTTCCCCATGGCTTGTTATGACTGCCTCACTGCTGACCATTTCCCTTTTTCCCTTTCCTTTTTTCCCTTTCTCCCTTTTCGCCTTTCCTTTTTCCCTTTCCTTTTTTCCCTTTTTCCCTTTCCTTTTCCCTTTCCCCCTTTTTCCCTTTTCCCCTTTCCTTTTCCCTTTTTCCCTTTCCCTTTCCCCCTTTCCTTTTTTCCCTTTTTCCTGTTCCCTTTCCCTTTTCCTCTTTCCCTTTTCCCCTTTTTCCCTTTCCTTTTTCCATTTTCCCTTTCCCTTTTTCCCTTTCCTTTTTTCCCTTTTTCCCTTTCCTTTTCCCTTTTTCCCTTTTTCCCTTTTTCCCTTTTTCCCTTGTTCCCTTTTCTGCTTGTTCCCTTTTTCCCTTGTTCCCTTTTTCACTTTCCTTTTCCNCTGCTTGTTCCCTTTTTCCCTTGTTCCCTTTTCTGCTTGTTCCCTTTTTCCCTTGTTCCCTTTTCTGCTTGTTCCCTTTTTCCCTTGTTCCCTTTTCTGCTTGTTCCCTTTTTCCCTTGTTCCCTTTTCTGCTTGTTCCCTTTTTCCCTTGTTCCCTTTTCTGCTTGTTCCCTTTTTCCCTTGTTCCCTTTTTCACTTTCCTTTTCCCTTTTCCCCTTTCCCTTTTCCCCTTTTCCCTTTCCCTTTTTCCCTTTCCTTTTTTCCCCTTTCCTTTTTTCCTTTTTCCCCTTTTCTTTTTCCCCTTTCTTTTTTTTCCTTTTCCCTTTCCTTTTTTCCATTTTCCCTTTCCCTTTTCCCCTTTCCCTTTTCCCCTTTCCATTTCCCTTCCCCTCTTACTTCCCTTTTTTCTTTTTTTAATTCCAAACGAGGGGACAGGGCACAAAAGCACAAACACAAGGAAAGCTTTCACATACTTCCAGTTAATTGTGCAGCGGGCAGGGGCCAAAAAAAAAAAAATAAATAAAATCCGCTTTCCTTATTCCTTGAGGCAGAAGCCCTGGAGCATGTGATTTGATTACCATCACTGTGAGGGCAGTTCTCTCTGCGAGAGAGGACAGTTCTGGGGGGCTCAGGGGGTCGCTGGCTCCCAGGGAGGACATGGACACCCCCAGTTGTGTCCAGTCCAGAACATTCTTCACAGAGATATGCCCAAGGCTCCTTCCAGGAGAGCTTCGAACACCCCAGGTAGTGAGGGAGAGGTTGTGCTGCATTTCCCTGGTGGCCCCAGCATTTCATAACCTGCACCATTTGTTGAAATAAGCCACATGCCTTAGCTGGAGCCCGAATGGCGCCAAGCCTAATCCCCCTGGTGCGAAAGGAGGGACATGGGAAGGTCTGGTGGCACTTGAGAGCGCCATGCCTTCATCCAGGGGCTCTGGCAGGCGCTGCTCTCGGGCTCCAGGGGGAATGGGGAAGTGATGGGAAGAGTTAATGGGACTCAGCCCTGGAAAGCAGCACAGGACACGGGATGTAATCAGCTGAGATGGCTCAGCCCGGCGAGGGGGGATGAGGAGGGAGCTGCTGCTCTATGTAGGTCACGGCTGAGGCCAAACCTTTGAGCCCTGGCCAGCGTGAGGCTGGCGAGGATGAGGGTGAGGATGGGCTGAATCCCGCAGAGCCAGGCTGCCAGCCCCGAGCCCATCCTCAGAGGGCAGGCAGAGCTGGAAGCCGTGCGGAGCTGGGGTTCACCCTGCTCTGGGGGGCTGAGATGGCTTTGGCATCCTCAGAAAGAATTTTGGGAAGGAATTGTTCCCTGGGAGGGTGGGCAGGCCCTGGGAGAGAATTCCCAGAGAAGCTGTGGCTGCCCCTGGATCCCTGGCAGTGTCCAAGGCAAGGCTGGACATTGGGGCTTGGAGCAGCCTGGGACAGTGGCAGGGGTCCCTGCCATGGCAGGGGTGGCACTGGATGGGCTTTAAGGTCCCTTTCAACCCAAACCATTCTGTCATTCCATGGCCTTATCAATGCACCCAAATATCTCAAGGGCAGGTGCAGAGGGGATGGGCCCAGGCTCTTTTCAGTGGTGCCCTGCAGCAGAACACGGCAAAAAGTGCAACACGTGGAGTTTGAAGTGAACATGAAGGAAAACTTTCCTGTGGGGGTGATGAAGCCCTGGAAAAGGCTCCCCAGAGAGGCTGTGGAGTCTCTTTCTCTGGAGATATTCAAAACCTGCCTGGACATGATTCTGTCAGCAGGAAATGCCCTTCTGTGCCCTGAGGAATTCAAGTAGGACAAGAGGCAGCCCCAGGAGCATCGATGGGTGCAGGAGCCAGCTGTGGGGATAGCACACAACGCTGGCTGCCCACTTATCTTGTTAACTGCTGATGCTGAGAGGTATTTAGGCCTTGTTTGCACAGGTTGTGGAAGAATTTTACATATTTTGATCGAATTAAGTGAGCACTGTTCCAACCTCCCTCTAGCAAAGGTGCTGTTACACAAATCAGTAAATATAAATCATGGATATTGGGTATCTGGTGTGTGGTTTGCCAATAGACCTTGCACAGTCTGACGAAGGTATGGGTTTAGAATCATGGAATTATGGAATTTTTTGGGTTGGAGGTGACCTTAAAATTCGTCTGATTTCATCCCCTGCCATGGCAGGGACACCTCCCACTGTCCCAGGCTGCTCCAAGCCCCAATGTCCAGCCTGGCCTTGGACACTGCCAGGGATCCAGGGGCAGCCATAGCTTCTCGGGGCAAAACCCATCAATTTTGCATCAGTAGAATTATAATCCTGTAAATCTGAGGGTAGAAACTATTTTGCTGCCTTACGAGTAGGTTTTACTGGTAACAATTTTTCTTTGATTAATCTGCACTGCTGTTAATTCCTTTGTAACATAAACTGCACCCATTGAAGGGCTGAGGCTGTTATTTCAACAAAACTCCTCCTCCTGACTGAAATAAATCTGTGTAGATTCTCTGTAGAAAAATCTTGAAAACCTCTACATGAAAATTGGATTTAATTTTGCATTAAAGTGAATATCCTTGAAATTTCCCATGCAGCCAGGCAGTGAAGCCACCAAAATATCATACTCCTACATGGAGTGTTAGCCTGTAAATCAGTGACCCTCTTCAGCTGTAAGAGCTCCTGTGCCTTCCCCCACAGCTGCCTTATCACACACGTGCTCAGAGAAACCCAAGGACAGAGCTCCTGCTCACATTTTTCACAGTGGTGACAAAACAAATCGCAGCAAACCTCAACCCCAGCCAAACAATGGCATCTTTCGGTGGGTGTTTGCAGCCCAACAAACCCGTGTGTGGAAATATTTACTGTCACTGAGCCAGGACATGTCCACCCAGACTTGTCAGAGGAGGTGACAACACAGGGCCACTGATGCAATCGGCGATTCAAGCTGATGGTTTTCTGCCTGAAGAATGGATGGGAGTGCTGAGTTGGGGCTGAGTTTGGCTTGGAAGGCAGAAATATCCCTTGGTTCAAGCTGAATTTTAAATCATATGAGCTAAGCTTGTGGAGCTGGGGTTGTTCAGCTTGGAGAAAGGAGGTTCAGAGGGGACCTTGTCACTCTCTGCAGTGCTCTGACAGGAGGCTGGAGCCAGGTGGCCTCTGCTCCCAGCAACAAGTGACAGAATGAGAGGGAACGGCCTCAGGCTGGGCCAGGGGAGGCTCGGCTTGGACACCAGGAGCACTTTCTCCATGGCAAGGGCGCTCAGGCCTTGGCAGGGCTGCCCAGGGAGCTTTGCAGTGCCCATCCCTGCAGGTGTCCCAGCAAGGCCTGGCCGTGGCACTCAGTGCTCTGCGCTGGGGACAAGGTGGCCATCGGGCACAGCTTGGGCTCCATGGGCTGGGAGGGCTTTTCCAACCTCAGTGATTCCATGAATATCCTGTTCCATGAGCCCCACCTCCTCCTCATCCACTGAACAGCATCCACGCTCTCTCTTTTTTTTTTTTTTTAAATTTGATTTGCCCTCTTTTGATGACTAAGGGAACAGGAAGATTACAGTTTAAGTATGTAATTTTCATTTGATGTGACAGGTTAAAGCTATGTGCATTTAGAGCAGGCTTAGATTATTTTAGTTCAATTGCAATGTTGATTTAGGCCCTGACTCACTCTTTGAGGCTTGACTTCATGTAGATATATGTTGGCTTAAATTTACTGCTGGCGAAACGCAGGCACATGTGTGCATTACTGTGCTGAAATGCTGGGGCAGGGGTGGACTCACACAATCCTGCATGAGAGGCAGAGAGGAACAGATTGTGCTGGCTGGGTGATTCTTTTCCACAGCACAAAGTCTTGATATTCCAGAGTTTATTTTTCCTCCCCTCGTGCCCCTCCTGGGCACTGGGCTGTGTAATCTGCCCGTGCACTGAGTCCTTTGGGACCGAGAGCCCTGGAGTCCCCCTGGCTTTGCCGACAGCTGGGAAGGCTGAAAGGCGTGGAGAAGCAAATTGCTAAAACTCACAGAGCACGCTGGGAGCAGTGACCTGGAGGCGACTGGCCTGGCTGGAGGGAGCGGAAAATGCTTTATGTGACTTGGCAAGGCATTCTCCCCCTCTCTGCTACCCTTGTGAGCCCCCACCTGCAGTGCTCTGGGTCCCCAGCACGGGAAAGGCGTGGATCTGTTGGAATGAGCGCAGAGCAGGGGCACGAGGGTGATCCAAGAGCTCTGCTAGGGATTCAGGCTGAGAGAGCTGGGATTGTTCAGCCTGGAGAAGAGAAGGCTTCAGGGAGACCTTTGAGCCCCTCTCAGTTAATGGGTTACAAGAGAGCTGGAGAGGGGCTTTTCACAAAGCCATGGAGTGACTGGACAGTGGGGAATGGCCTCAAGCTGCAGGGGGGCAGGGTTAGAATAGGTAAGAGAAAGAAATTATTCCCTGGGAGGGTGGGCAGGCCCTGGCACAGGTTGCCCAGAGAAGCTGTGGCTGCCCCTGGATCCCTGGCAGTGTCCAATGCCAGGCTGGATGCGGCTCTGCGCACCCTGGGACAGTGGGAGGTGTCCCTGCCCATGGCAGGGGTGGAATGAGATGATCTTTAAGGTTCCTTCCATCCCAACCCACTCCGTGATTCCATGATTCTCGTGTTAGGGCAGCTCCCATGGCGGCCGTGAGCAGTGGGATGTTCAGCGGTGGTGTGGGCAGAGGCTGGAGCCTCAGCCCCTGCACTGTTTTCCCATTTTCCATGGGAAAATGCCCCATTTCCAGGTGGAGGGCAGATCATTTGCATGCAGAAGCTTTTGTGTGTTCATTAGCTGTCGGACTTTGTAGGTCAGACTCTGACAAAAGAAGTGTTAACACTTTCCCAAAAGTAAAGGAAAGGTTTTTTAGCAACTTGGAGTACAAAGGAGAGACTCATGCACCCAGAGGGAGGCACAGGCATTCTTAAGTGCCTTACCTAATGCTTCCTCATTACAGGAAACTAAAGCTACCCAGGAGTGGTTTTGTTTTTTTTCTTAATAATTAAAAAAATGCGCTTTTGGGGCAGTCCTTTCTGCAGCAAATCTGGGAGTGGATCTGGACCTCTCTTCTCACTTGTATTTCTCCTGCAAAGTACAACAAGCAAAGAGCGTTTTGTGTGTCTCCTTAACTACATCTCTCCATCTCCAGCTTTGGAGTAGAGGGGGAGGAGAAAGGGAGCTGCCAGCAGCTCGCAGTGATTGATTTGTCTCGTGTTTCTTATGCTGCGCTGCAACAACCTGTTTCAAAAAAATGACAATGACAAATCCAAGCAAATGTTTTCTCGCTAAAAATTCAAAGTCCCCTGGATCGTCCGTGGGTATTTTGCTATTAAACGGACTGCTTGATCCATGACGTTCATCTGGGAGTTTTCTGCCGGAGCTTGCAGCCTTTAGAAGAGAAATGTCTTTCCCCCGGAGCCATTTGCTTCAGTAATTGTTGTCGTGTGAAGCTGTCGCTGATTGCTGTCACCCGGGGACAGTCCGCATGGGTGAAAGTGCTGCAGCTCTCCACATGCTCCAAGTATTGAAAGCGTCCCCGCAAAGCGGTGCGGGTGTCCCGCCTGGATTTGTACTTTGCCCTAAAGCTGAGCCGGACTGTGCCCGGGGCTGAGCGCTGTCCTGAGCCCGGAGAGCTCAGGGGTCAGGCGAACAGGGCACCCAAGGAAAGGGGCGCTGAGCGGAGCCCGAGGGATGCTGTCTCCCCGGAGACGCGGCTGCCCGGGGCACGCACAGGGTGAGGTTCGCTCCCTTTTCCCCGGCTGGTCATTCCTCATCAGCAAAAACCCCTCCGAGGTTGTAGGCATTCAGCAGAGCGGGATTTCTCTCCCGCCGTGCAAACCAAGGCTGCGTTGCTGTTCACTGGGAGCGCCGAGCCGAACTTTCCCAGCGCCGGGAAGGGCTGGCGCTGCTCTGACACCATTCCAGCTCCGAGCTGCGCTCCCGCGCCCGGCAGGAGCTGCCTCCCCCTCCCAGCCGAGATATCCGAAATAAAAACCTTTGCAGCCAGCTCCTAACCTGCCCTGGAGCCGATGGAGCCGCAGCGGTTCAGCGGGTCTGTCACCTTCGGGAGAGAGGGAGGGAGAGGGAGGGAGAGGGAGGCAGGGAGAGAGGGAGAGAGGGCGGAGGGAGAGAGGGAAAGGCAGGCGGGGAGTTCAGGTTACCGCATCGCCGCCTTCCCTCGCTCGTGGCTCCGGGGATGCAGGCGGGGATGAGCCCCCGGCCGGGGATGGCCGGAATGCGGGGGGACAGCGGCACTGCCCGGCGGCCCTAGCCGGGGATCGCGGGGAAGAGCCGCCGGAGGATGCGCTGCGGGGCGAGGAGGAGCCTCTGCCTTCCCCGAACTCCAGGTAGGACCGTGAGCAGGGGACTCCCTTCAGCCCTCAATGTGCCCTCGGGCCGCGGCTCCGACTTTCCCAAACTCTCCGACGGCCGCGGTGGGTGGGGAGAGGGAGAGGAGAGGGGCGGCAGGTGTGACCCCGCTTGGAAGAGCTGGATCAAAACCCACACCTTCCTGTCCGGGGATGTCCCCAGCCCGAGCTGAGCAGTGTGCTTGGCCTCCGGACTGCGGTGTCCATCGGCTATCGTGATAATCGGCACCGGGGCAGGCTGGTTTGGTGCTGAGAACGTGGCCAGGAGGGATCTGGTTCGCCAGATTTCACGGGGAAATATTTTGGCAGCCCCACGTAAAGACCAGTGAGGACAAACCCAGGGCAGCGTTCTCCTCACTGTCCTGCTGGGAGCTCGGATAAAATGCTGTAAAAGAAGATCCATGAGGCGCAGGTAGGTAATTAAAAAAGCAGCCACTGGACCTGATCCTGCAAACATTTCTGTGTAGGATCAGCACTTTTAAAGCCAAGTAGTTATTGACAAAGGATTTGCCAGCATGAGGGCACCACGGTTGGATTTGTGTTCCTTTGCTTTCTGCCTGAGCCCTGCAAACCAAACGAGGAGCTGGATGCTGTCCCTCCCAGTGAACATTTGCCACGGGACAGCAGCAAATTTTGGGTGCCTGTCCTGGGCTCTCTCTGCCTGGAGTGAAAATTCCGAGATGCCCAGGAAGATTTTTCCTCCCAAAGTGCCAGACTGCTTCTTTAACAGACACGTCAATGCAAGAACTCAGTTCAACTGTTGGAGGAGCATAAAGTTCCAAACACCAAAAAATGACTGTGCCAAGAGGGAGCATGAAACAAAAGGGTGAAGGACAGCACGAGCACCAGGCTCACCTGCTCCAAGTGCTCTGCCAGTTTAAAACAGGGGAAAAAAACCCCATCCTGACAGGTCCTCATCCTCCAGTGGTATCATCAGGACTGAGCAGCACTCCAAGATTTAACAGTGACATTGGAATATCTTTACTGGCAATTTTTCCCATTTTGAATGGGGTTTTTTTTGTACAATCTGCATAATTATCACTTCTCTTCAGTGCTATTTTACTTCTTCCTTCATGTAACTTGAGACTGTTTCCAAGGGAGAAGAGCAAGATCCTCATTCTATCTGAAATACCATTTTCCGTTTTATTTCTCTTTAGCATTAAGATGAGAAAAAAACCAAGCAGTACTACCTGTAAATGAGGGTGCAATAAATAGTTTGGTTTGGGGCCACAGACACATAGATAGAATTTTTGAAGAATGGTGCTTCTCTAACTCAGAGAACTGGACTTTTGGAGTCCTGGCAGTGGCAACAAAAGCCTAAGGAAGAAATTTCCTTGTTGCTTTGTTTATGAAGAAAGGAGGGATGTGAGCTGGATTTTATTCCTGTTCAGCACAATGAAACGCAGAGGTTTACACAGGGTCAGGTTGCTCTGATTCATCCCATTGTGGACAATTGCTTATCTGTGGTGAGATCTGGAGTTTGGAGTAAAGCAAGTAGGATAAAATTGCTGATTCATGAGGCCGTTCTGAAATAAGTTAACTATGCCCATTAGCATCAGCGATAAAAAGAACATGGGGGTATTGTACGAATAGAGGGAATATTAGAAAAAGACTCTGTTAGCATTGGAGAGAAATTCAGAAAGGGATGTTTGGTACACAGCAGGTAAAGGGAGGACAGGGAGAGGAGGAGAAGGCTTTTAGGCTAAATGTTTGGAAAAAATTACTACCAAGATGAGAGAAAGTCCTCTCAGGAGAGCAAGGAGGGAGTGCCCCTGGGGTGCTGCTCTTTTCCCTGCCTGAGAGAGGATGCGCTTGGCTGGCTGTCTGCCAGCTGTGCTTGCATCACCAGGGCAAGTGGATTGAGTCAAAAGTGTCCCAATATGCTCCAAAAAAGGACACAAAGCACCTGCTCTGGGACTGGACTGGCTGTCCTGTACAGTGTCCCTGCACTGATGGTCTGAGCTCTGCACCAGGACACCTCCAGCCCCCACTGCAGCATCTTCCTCCATCCTGGAAAAAGGATCTGGCCTTATGAAATACCCAAACTGAACATTTTTGTGGGTGTTTTAGGGCCAAGATTCATCCGGAGAATTTTGCAGGTGGCTTGGAAAAGCAAACTGATATTTTAAAATAGAAGCAAGCTTCCTTAACTTGGCTAAAGTCCCTGGAAATACATTTCTTTTTGACTCCTCAGTTGCAGCACTTCTTTCCTGTGACATTACCAGAGCAGCTACAGCTCCTGCCAAACTTTTTGCTGATTTTGAGAGCAAAATTGCATTTTGGCCTGAGGATGCTTTTTGGCTTTTCCAAACAGATACTATGAGCAAGTGCTCATGGTTGGGTGGATGAGGTCAAGGTGCATTAAGAGCTAATGGCTCTTGATGAATTTTTTTTTTTTTTAATAAAGGGGAAAATGCATTCTCTGGTTCAAAAGATTCCCATGCCACAAATGCCTTCCCTTTTGCCATGGTCTTGATTGTCCTTTAGGCATCTGGGTAGGAGCAGAGGCAGAACCCAAGGCCACCTGGTCTGGGCCATTCCAACCATTTTAATAGCAGAAATCTCCACACCTGAGATGACACTTCTGTATCTGACCTGGGATCACTTTTCTGAGTGGATGAGGCCCACAAATGTTGGTTCTTTCCATGTGAAAATAAAGATGCAGCAATAGAATGGGTGAATGTTGCCTGCAAAGCTCCTCCCGTGCTGATGCTCTGCCTCAGGTTGTGTTATGCAGTCTGCTGGGAATGTGGTTAAGCACCAGTAAATCACCCTCTGTGGGACAGGAAAGAGGAGGAAATGATGCAAATTTGCCTCTGCAGAGGTGAGGTTAAAGAGCTACTGTGGGTCAGGTGGCTCTTCTAAAATTTTCTCATAGCACAATTGGGAACGGAAGTGAAACTTGCTTATTCAGTTACTGAATTTTAACAAATTTATATTTTAAAGGGTTTTTTTTTGGGGGGGGTTTAATCATGGTTTTTCTTTGTTTACCATGATAAAAGTGTTTCTTTGCTTATTAGATCTTCACCAGTGTTTAGGTCATGCCCTTAAGAATAGTTGTATGCACATATCTGCATACATCATATAATTTATATATTTCATTCGGCTTACATTAATCTAGAATTTCACATCTCCCTCTATTTTTTTTTCTCTGGAAAATTCATACCTTGACTTGTTTCTACTGTACATCTCCTTATCTTTCCATTATTTTTAATTCTTTGCTTGTTAAAACCCAAAGTAGTAAATAAAAACCAGCCCAAAGTTTCACAAAGAAAATTCAATCTGCTGTTGGAGTCACAGGGTCAATCAGCTAAATGGGTATTAGTAACATAATGACAGAACATAAGCCAGGCAACGCAGTAGGATTTGCAAATCCATAACAGTAATGCTCCTTTTCTATCTGTTGTCTAATTGATGGCTTAGGGACTCCTGCCCTGGGTCTGTGACAGAGCCACTCCCTGGCCATGAAACACTGGGGCCTTTCTGCAGAGCCAGGGACTCATTTTAAGCATAAAATTAAATTATTTAAGTATTATTTAAATTATTTAATAATAATTTAAAAAAAAAAACCCAGCCCTCAGAGCTCCTCTCCCCTCTGTGCACATCCCGTCACTGCAGGCCTGAGAGGCACTGGGGAAGCCAACCCCCCACCCCAGCAGCACTGCAGAAAAAAAGGGAGAAAAACCAAAGAGACAGAAATAATTGAGAAAAAAAAAGGAAAAAAAAAAAAAAGAGAGAGAGGGTTTGGCTGTAAATAACAAGCCCAGGAACTCAGTGGTAACTTAAACGGAAGAAATTGGTGTGTGTGAAACAGAGGAGCAGAGTCTTGCTGATGGACTGACGAGGAGACACAATCCTGAGAACAGAGGCTGGTGAGAGGCAGCAGAGGGAAAAAGGTTCGGCAAGGGCAGCACAAAAAGTTCTTCCCTTGTCCTGTACTTCCTTTGGGCGCCCACCCTTTTTGCCTACCAGTTTGGGCGAGGGCACCTTTAACACACACTGCCCTAAGAGCCTCCCTTTGAAAAGCAGCATTCGGAAGTGCCAGGATGGAGACACTCAGCCTCATCCCCTCGGGGGCTGCTCATGTGCAGCTCTTCCGGCTGGAAAAGGTGTCCCTGGCTTGGGAGGCTCCCCCGGGACACAGGGCAGGAGCCAGCCCACGGTCCTGGGGGTGCAGCCTGTCCCCCCGCCACCCTTTATTTTGGCAGAGGTTCACCACCCCTGTTTTGGGCAGTCCTGTGGGGCACCTGGGCAGGTGCTGCTGTTCCTGACAAGGAAGGTGCCAGACAGTGTCCTGTCACATCGAGACGGTCAAGACAAGTAAAAAGTTTACCACAACACCTTCTTGGTCAGAGAAAACGAAGAAGTAACTCTTTATTTTCCAAAGCCTTTTTATACTATTTCCAACATTCATGTCACACATCCGTTGGATCTCTATTCACGCCCCACAATGTCATTGGTTACCCATAGTTAGAGCAACATCTTGCAATAACACCACCCGTGAGTCTCTTATTATTGCTGTTCATAGATTCATGCTTGTTTTGAGCTAGAGAGAAATAGTGCAAACTGGACAAACAGGCCTCTCTCACGGGAAAGTAGTTCTTACTTCCACTTACTTACTTACTTCTTTGCCTTCAGTTCCCACAGTGTCCTGCTCCAGGAGTGGAGGGACAGCAAAAAACTGCTGAGCCAGAGGCCCCTGGTCATCTCTCCCTGCCCTCTGAGTCTGTGCTGTGGGGGACACCACGCTGCCCATGTGTCTTCCCATAAAAATGGTGGCCCAGCCACTGCTGAAGCCATTGCATCGCCAGAGATGTCATTTTGGACAGCTCCAAACTGGCTCCTGCTTCTCTGAAATGCCTGCATTTAGGAAAAAAAAAAAAGTTTCCTGCTGTTCTTGACGTTTTCTTATTATCTATGTGTGCTTAATCCTCCTTTGTGTCATGCTGAGCTTATGAAAAAGCAATTTAGGGGCTTTATTCCAAGGAAAATCGGGAGTTAGCAGCTATTGCTGGTCCTTGTAGCAGGGCACATGTTGCATTCAGTGATTAGGAAAGGAAAATGTGAATAAGGCTGCTGGCTTTAACTGTGCAGGATTTGAGATTGCAGCTCCCACTTACATTTAAGTCGTGCCTCTGATTTTGGGTCTGCAGCTGTTTGAGGCTCTTTCCAAAGCAGGGATGGTCCAAAGCACTTTGGGCATTTGCGGTTTGGGTTTTTCCCTGGCTGATGTGTGTGCCCTCAGTGCAAAGACATCACCAATTGTACACCGAATTCTGCAACCTGACTGGAGCTTTGCCCCAGAAAAGTTAAGGAAACTCTACTTTAAATTGATATTTTGAACCTGTTCCTCAGGGGGACTCCAGACCTACTTCCCTCTCTCTGTCTCAGGCCAGACCGATTTTCCTGAGCTATATGGCACACGGCCCTGAGCTCAGATAATTACACTCATTAACAGACCTACAGGCGACTCAGGTTAATTTTGATGGAGCAATTAGGCTTTGTCAAGGGGACTTACCATGGCCTTATCTCTGTGAAACACGAAGGAGTTCCACAAGGGTCAGGGATGTGAGCAGAGAGATCCTAAACCCAGCGCGGGTCTATGGATTCCACCACCGGAATTGCTCAGAAGAAAATCACAGATTACCCCGGATCCATTTGGGGCACAGGTAGGATCCCTTTGTGACATTGAGGCATTCTTTTGGGTTTGGGAATCCTGCCCAGATAAGATGTCGGAAAATTGGTATTTTGGGATTGGGTATTTTAGAATTTAATATCTTGAAGTTGGGTTGTTTTGATATTTTGAAGCTTGATGTTTGGGTACTTTGAAACAGAATTATTTTGGTATTTTGGACCTTGGTTCTACTATTTTGAAACTGAGTTACTTTAGTACTTTAGAACTTGGTATTTAAATATTTTGAAACTAGGTTGCTTTAGCATTTTGGAACTCAGCATTTTAATATTTTAAGTATGAGTTACTTTGGTATTTTAGAACTTAGTATTCTGGTGTTTTAAAACTGAGATTTTGAAACCTGTTTTTCTAATATTTTGGTGGAACAGCTACCAGCATTTAGATTGCCAATGAAAAAAAGAAATTTTAAGATTTAGATGTAAAGTCCTGTGCATAGAAGACTGAAAAGGCCAGCTGCAGGCATAGATAAAAAAACAATAAAGACAAGAAAAAGTTTGGGAGGAAGGTAAAAGTTGCCTGGTTCCTGTTTTCATAGGACAGTCCTCAGATTATGTTAGAATAAAACTACACAAAATCCAAGAAACAGATGGTTTTGATACAGGTAAATGCAATACTAAATACTAAATACTTAACTACAAATAGTAGTTTACCTGATACAGGTAAACTACTTGATCTTGCATGGGCAGTAAATATGAATTTTAAAAAACCAAAACAACAAAAAAACCCAGGAAATAACTAAACAGAAAATTGTACTGTATATAGAAGAAATCAGCAAAAAATTCTTGCCCCCAGGGAGGAGTCTTGTAAGTGAGGAAGGGGTTCAGTTCCTCGACCTTTATTAGGAAGATTGGGAACAAATCAACACACATATTACAAAAAAAAAAATTTATATTGGAAGTGCGAGTGTCCTCAGTAAAACTCAGGACTGCTCTGAACCCTCTCAGGGCAATAGCAGAGCCCCTGGTAACAGCCACACTAAGAAATAAAAAACTGGAATTTTCAGTAGACACAGGAACTAATTATTCAGTATTAAATACCCTGCAGGGGAAGTTAAGCGATGCCTCTGGTACTTGTGGACTGTAACCCTTTTTCAAACCAGTTAAGTTCAAACTAGGAAAATTATAAATAACCCATCAATTTTTGTACCTGCCTAACTCTCCAAAACTGTTATGAAGGAAAAACTTAATGGGAGAATTGAATGCAGAAATCAAGTTTCAGGAAGGAGATATTCAAATTAAGATGCCTGAGTTTAAATATGTGGAAACTTCAGTTTTTATGTTACAGGAACTGACTTCCCAATCTGAGCCTATCCCAAAGAAAATGAAGGATACAGTAATCCCCATTGTGTGAGCCAGAGAGATTTCTGGAAAATCAAAAAGAGCAGAACCTGTCAGAATCAAACTAAAATCAGACACAGGCCTGGTAAGACAAAACTGATATCCTTTAGAATTAAAACATTAAAAAGCCTCATTACCTATCATTAAGAAAAGGTTATTGGAGAACCCCAATTTTGCCAGTCAATAATGTTAATAGAAAAGACTAAAGAAACCAGCTGAAGTTGCAATAATGCAGTGTAAAACACACCAGAGAGAAAAAATAGGGCCAAAATATGAAAATCACTTGGCCAACAGGGTGGCTGAAGCAGAAAAAGGCATCCACGTTTTCGTTCCACAACAGAAGATTAGTCAGATATTAAACCAGAATATAGTGCAAAAAATTATCAGTTAATTGAAGCATTATAGTCTAAATTTCACCTCAGTGGATGGGATGGGTAGTCACCCCTACTAGTCAAGCACGAGTTGCTGAGAAAATCAAGTAGTGGTAGAGGCTAAAAAATCTGGTAATTTGCCTGGAGATTATTGGCAAATTGACTTTACAGAACTTCCTGTAAATATCTTTTAGTCTTAGCGGATACCTTTTTCTGGGTGGCTTGAAGCATTTCCCTGTAGCACAAACATGGCAAAAGAAGTAGTGAAAATATTGCTAAATCAAAGAATTCCACGCTTTGGAGCCCCTCTAGGAATGGCATCAGACAGAGGGGCTCATTTTATAGCAAGAATAGTGGGATGAGATAACAAGGGAATTCAGTGGGATTTACACACTCCATGCCAGCCGCAAGGCAGTGGAAAGGTAGAAAGGATGAATTACACTATTAAACCAAAATTATTGTCCCCAGCCAGGAAAAAACAGAGGGAAAAGAATGAATAACCTTGTAACTAAAGTAGTGTTCATATCTGTAAGAGGTATCTTAATAGTCAAACAAAAATCTTTGTTTGCCAAAAACACCTTTAGAATTTTACTGAGGGATTAGTCATGAAAATTCCTAGGAAAATTTAAAGTAGCTAAAATATGAAATGTAACTACTTGCTGGATATGTTCTCCAGGAATGTTGGAAAGAATGAGGTTCTGCAGAACTTAATGGCTTCAGGGAAAAATGTGCTATTATAGGACAAGGATGTTGCCCTTACATCAGGGATGGGTTTGACAGCCAACAGACGAAAAATCAATAGAAAAAGCAATAGAAGAGGGGCAGAAAGAAGAAAACTCTTTGTGTTTTGGCTTAATTCATGGGTACCTAATTTGAGACTGCTACAAAATGCATTTGTGGCAGTCATTGTAATCATTGCAGCGCATTTATTTGTTTACATTATAATACAGTGTTAGAGTTGTTGGAACACTTTGTGCTGCAAAATGGAGTGTTGAGACTTGTCTGAAAGAGACACAACCTCAAGAAAAACGAGGGGATTTGATAAATAACAAAGAGAATAAGAATTTTCATCTCCCCTCAAGTTGCTGAGAGAGAGCAAAGCCATTTTTCACGTGTTCATTTCCGGTGAGTGTGAGAGGAGGCTGCAGACTCCCACATTGTTTGGGTCCCAGGATTCCATGTAAGCCACGTTTGGATCTGCACAGAGCCATGAAACACCACTCACTTTAAGAAAAGTCTTTAGAAGACGAAAAAGGCATTTTTTCACAGTTGGAACAACAGGAGATAGAAAAAGCTTTGAGATAATAAAAAACCTATGATTTCTGACTGAGAATCACATAACGCCATGCAAAACAACTTTATATAAAACCAGAAAGATTTGTTTTGATGCAAAATGGGGATGGGAGGGGGGGCTCAGCATCCCAGGGGTAAGGAGAAAATACCAGGGTGATTTAATTCCCTGACACAGAAACTTCAGTGCTCCAAGGAGCTGCCCTGCCTGTGTTAACATAAAATGGTTTTAGTGCTCAGAATTCTCCCTGGTCACTTGAAAACAAGAATTGAAATGATGGCTTTAGAAGAATAATGGCCTTGGCAAGAAAAAGCAGGTTTTCTCTCTATTCCTCCTTTCCCTTGGAAATCTCTCAGTAAATTCCAGGTTGGATGGGGCTTGGAGCAACCTGGGATGTTGTTGGAAGTGGAAGGTGTCCCTGTCTTTGGTGGCAAGGTTAGAATGAGATGGGCTTCAAGGTCTCTTCCAACCCAAGCCATTCCATGATTCCATGGTTCTGGGTTTCCATGATTCCACAGTTTTGGGTTTCCATGATTCCACAGTTTTGGGTTTCCATGATTCCATGGTTCTGGGTTTCCATGATTCCATGGTTCTGGGTTTCCATGATTCCATGGTTCTGGGTTTCCAGGATTCCATGGTTCAGGGTTTCCATGATTCCATGGTTCTGGGTTTCCATGATTCCATGGTTCAGGGTTTCCATGATTCCATGGTTCTGGGTTTCCATGATTCCACGGTTCTGGGTTTCCAGGATTCCATGGTTCTGGGTTCCTACGATTCCATGGTTCTGGGTTTCCATGATTCCATGGTTCTGGGTTTCCAGGATTCCGTGGTTCTGGGTTCCTACGATTCCATGGTTCTGGGTTTCCACGATTCCATGGTTCTGGGTTTCCAGGATTCCATGGTTCTGGGTTTCCAGGATTCCATGGTTCTGGGTTTCCACGATTCCATGGTTCGGGGTTTCCAGGATTCCATGGTTCTGGGTTCCTACGATTCCATGGTTCTGGGTCTCCATGATTCCATGGTTTTGGGTTTCCACAATTCCATGGTTCTGGGTTTCCATGATTCCACGGTTCTGGGTTTCTAGGATTCCATGGTTCGGGGTCTCCAGGATTTCATGGTTTTGGGTTTCCATGATTCCATGGTTCTGGGTTTCCAGGATTCCATAGTTTTGGGTTTCCATGATTCCGTGGTTCTGGGTTCCCTGGGTGGATTGCACAGCTGGGGAGGCCAAACTGGGGATGCCCAAAGTGCTCCTGGTGTGACCTGGGCCTTGCTCCCAGTCCCTCCCACAAACAACTCTGTGAGTAATGGCAAATATTTCACGTGAGAAAAGCAGAACTCCATTCCTACCAGTTCCAGACAGCCCCAAATTTGCTTTCTGATGATTAAGCCGATGACAAGAGCTGGTCAGAACCAAAGGAGAACTTGCTCTGGACACTTCTTGTCAAGGCCACTGCCTCCCCCTTGATCCCTACACAGGAACCTGCTGGGAAAGGATTCATGGACATGTGTGCCACTTGCAAAACTTATAAAACATGGTTTACAATTTATATGCATTTACAAACATTTGCATTGCCCAGCCGTGTGTGTTTATAGGTGTGTACAAGTTATGCTGCTCCACACATGGGCTGAAAGAGGAAGAAAATCTGCCTCTGGAAAGGCAGAATGGTAAAGGTAAGAGGCTGCTCTCCCAGCTGTCCAAAACAAGCACCTTTTAAAGTGTTTTTAGATCTGTTGCCAGTGCCCCAGCCTGGGAACAAAAAGTAAATAATGTGTCATGTCACATTAATCCAATTCTACTCAAATCTTGTAAAATGGTTGTTGTGTGTTATGGCATCTTGCTCTTGGATATTTGTGAATAAGTTTTAAAGGGATTTAATAGAAGGCTGCTCTCAATTTTTTTTCTTAGTTCAGTGTTTGGTTTGTACATATTCTGGAATTCCTGAGAGGTGGTGATAGGAGCAAACCTCTGGTGCATCTCCTTCATCAACCTCAAAACAACCTGAAACAACCTGAAAACAACCTGTTTTCCTCTCCTGAAAACACAGTTCAGGATATTCATGTGCTTCCTCCCAGGCCACTGAAGAGTGTGACAAAAGATGCAGAGCAGATTTTTGTATAATCTTTTGTACATATATGTATATATCTGCATATGTATAATCTCACACAATTGTACATATGTATTTAGCTAAAGCAGTTTTAAAGTTAATTACAAGACTACTGTGAGCTGTACATACAAGGAAAAAACAGATCTGAGGAATACTCTATTTAAGGATAAAGTTAACTTAAATATAAGTGCCAGAAGAAATGTGAACTTTTGAAATATTTTCAAAATTCATTAGTGAATCATTGCAAAAATGCATTTCACTGTGGGAGGAATGCCAGTAAACCAAGACTCCAGTTCTACTTGTTTCGTGCTTTTGAGAATTCTGACCGAAGTTAATGGGACCATTCTTGTGGGTAAAATGAGCTGGGTTTGGTGCCAGGGACACCTGGCTGGACTTTCAAATGAACTTAAAGCCTGCAGTACAAAACCTTTGATTGCCTGGAAAGGGGAATTTGGGCAAAAGGAAGGCGCTAACATGATTTGGGGGGAGTCTACACAGAACATTCCTGGTCAGAAGGCAGAGATCAAATTCCCATGAAATCTGCAGGTCTGGGAGTGGTGAACTTGGTTTGCTCTGTTTTTAACTGGGGCACAATTTAACTGTTTTTGACTAGACACAACTCTTTGTTAAGAAAGTGGAAGGAGATGCCTTTCCCCCTGGTAAAAATTGCCCCATCCCAGTGCTCTAAAATAGTGGTTTGTGGATCTGTGTGTTACTGGAATGAGAAACTGAAGCACTAAACTCTTCTCACCAGGTTAATTTATGGAAAGGTGTAATATTTTTGGCACTGTAAGGATTTTGGTTTTGCTTTGACAATTTTTCTCTCACTCAAAATTTTTATTAGATTTATAAGCAGATGTGCAGCTCCTGAGTCTGTTACAAGCATAAAAGAGTGAACATTGTTTGTTATTGTTTGCATCTTTTTCACTTAAAAATGAGGGGGGAATAGGACAACTCCTTCTCACCTCAGCATGTCCTAGTGAATCACTCAAACCTGCACAAGCTGAACCATCCAAATAAAGTGACCCACTGCTGATTTTTTTTTTGTTTGTTGGTTTTTTGGTTTTTTTTTTAGAGCAGCTGACCCAGCTTCAAAAATGTGACTCATGGCCCCTCCAGAAATAGGATCAGGAGCAGGTTCTGGGTTGGTGCAAGAGCCCCACAGGACACAAAGGTGATGAAGATGAGAGGAACGTGGCTAAGTCTGCCTGTTGGACACCTGCTGGCTCTGGGACACAGGCACAGATGGAGAAACATGGTAATAAAACAAAAAAAACCCCAAAAAATCATTGTTATTCTCTGCCCTCTGACATGGGCACATAATCCACTCCATAATCTTTAAACCCTGGTGGGTCTAAACCTGGTTTGTAAGAGGCAGAAAATGGGGAGGAGGTTTGAAGCATCAACTTGGTGCCAGTGGACACCCTTGTGTGGATTTCTGAGGACACACTGCCTTGGGGGCAGATTCAAGGTAAGCCCAAGTGTGAATCTGCCAGCATAACATCTCGAGGGGGTGGCAGGAGGAGAAATGCACGTGGCTGAGTGCCCTCAAACAGACAGCTTTCAATCAGAGCTGACCTGGCTTTAAATCCCTGCACGGGGAGTGGGGAGCACAGCACTGAGAGGAAGCAGAGATTATTTTTACGGATGTGCTGTTCCTTCTTGTGCCTTTCAGACGGATTTCAGCAAGTTCAGGCTGTTTGTCTGCCTGGTGGGGCTCAGCAGTGCCAGCTTCTGGGTGCTCCACAGCTGGACCGAGCTCTGCGTGTTCTGTGAGGACAGCCAGGACTTCATATTCCCCACGGAGACTTTCAGGAGGATCGAGGGGAACTTCTCACAGCTCCCAGATGTCGATTGCCACAAGAACCCTCCTTTCCTCGTCCTGCTCGTGGCGTCCTCGTTCCAGCACGTGGATGCCAGGATGGCCATCCGGCGCACCTGGGGCAAGGAGAGGATGGTGGCTGGGAAGCGCCTGGTGACGTTTTTCCTGCTGGGGAGCACTGTGGATTCCAGGCAGCAGGCTGACATCACTGCAGAGAGCCAGAGGCACAGGGACATCATCCAGAAGAATTTTACAGACACATATTACAACCTGACTCTGAAGACCATGATGGGAATCGAGTGGATCCACAGGTTTTGCTCCCAGTCCAGCTTTGTGATGAAAACCGACACAGACGTATTTGTCAACGTTTTTTACCTCACTGAGCTGCTTCTGAGGAAAAAGAGGACCACTGGATTCTTCACAGGTTTTTTAAAACTGCACGAGCACCCCATAAGGAGAAGAGGGAGTAAGTGGTATGTGAGTAGGGAGGAGTATCCAGGAAAGACCTACCCACCCTTTTGCTCTGGGACTGGATATGTTTTATCCAGTGATGTAGCCAGTCAGATCTATAACATTTCTGAGAGTGTTTCATTCATTAAACTGGAGGATGTGTTCATCGGACTGTGCCTTGCCAAATTAAAAATTCAGCTGGAGGAGCTTCACTCGGAGCAGACGTTTTTCCCGGAAAGGATCAGGTTCTCCGTTCCTCGCTTTAAGAAAATCGTGATGTGCCATGAGATAAAACCATCTGAGCAGCTGAGCTACTGGGATCACTTAGTGGCAGGAAATTACGGAGGAGGGCTCTAGGTAACAAACTGAAATCCTTCACTGGGCTGCTCCCAACTCCAGCAAACTCCCAGTTTACTCCAGCTCCATCATGTCAACACTTTTGAAATGGTCATTCTGATCATGGAATCAGAGAATTGTTAAGGTTGGAAAAGACCTCCAAGGTCATTGAGTCCAACCTTTGACCAAACACCACCTTGTAACTAAATCAGAGTGCTGAGTGCCACATCTAATCATTCCTTGAACACCTCCCTGGGCAGCCCCTTCCAAAGCTTAACCACCCTTTCTGTGAAAAAATTCTTTACTTCTGCCCAAGAACATGCAAACCTCTTTCTCTCCCATTCACTCCCACCTCTGTGCATCCCTTCTCTGCACAAGTCACAATTATTTTTATTTGTTTCCCTGAAATATTCAGGCCTGCAAACCTGCCCTTCAAATCTTGCTGCCGGAGGCCTGGGAACATTTCTGCAGTGCCAAACAGCCAAAGCACTTTTGTTCAGAGAATAAAATTTGCCCCATCTTCCTGGTCGATAAATCACTGCACCCCTCTGTGCTGGCAATTCGGGAAGGATATTTGGAGCTGTCAGGATGCTCTCTCCTGGCATAGGAAGCCGCAGCCCTGCCCTTGCAGCCAGCTCTGTGTGGGCTGAGCTGCAGCCTGGCACAGATCCCTCCTTTAGTCTACACCAATTTTTTCGGCAGAGATGGTAGAATTTGCCCATGCAGTGCTCTTGGGGGCTGCAGGTCACCTGGTGGATGTGTAAAAGGCTGTTGCATCTGTTTCCTTGTGTGTGCTTCCTGCTGAAAATAATCCGTGGTGGGGCCAGTGGAGGGTGTCCTGCTCTTCCTATTAAAATAGACCCTGGAGACATCTTTTATATTCGTGTCTCACTCTGATTGCCTGAAAACTACTGTGAATGGTTTGCCAAGGCTAAACTGGAGTCACTTACAGTGATCTAGACATTTTTCTCCTATGAGAAACTGGGCATGTGAGGGAGAAAACAGGACGATTTTTCCCTTTTGAACAAGACCTAGTGGGGAAATGTGCTCAAGTCATCATTCAGGCTGGGAGCCCTATTTCTTATTTCATTCCCAAGCAAAGACTCAAGAAATCTCTGGGATGATTACAGGTTTCAGAGATAAGGAGTGAGGTCTTTACAGTAGATGCTGTGAAAAATACTTCTGGGCTCTAAGAAAGGAGTCCATAAATCCTCCCCTATGCGATGATCCTGTTTGATTTTCCTGCAGGCAAAGGCAAGGTCGGTGTAATCAGCACAGAATCCTGTAATGTGTGTGTGATATATTTCCTCCATACACTGAACACGGTAAAAGCATGGAAGAAAGGCAGGAAAATCAGTTTTATTATTTTGGTGTTATTTATTTTTATTGTTTCTTTCCATTTTATTAAAAAGAAGGATTCTTCTTTCTTTTCAAATCCTTCTTGGAGAGGATTTCCCAAGTATCTCTCTTTACTTGCCTGTGTCTGAAGAGCAGGATAAATATTTTCAGCAGGAAGATCCTGAAAAGTATTAAATAGTGATAATAATATATTATTTATTTTCCTTTGGTGTAGAGGAACATGAGCTCATGCACTTACTTTTGACCACTGATGATGAGAGAAATGTTTATTTGTTTGTCAGAAGAATAATCTTCATTTTAAGCTTCTTTAATAAACTTATTTTATTTAAATAATTAAAATATTTAAATAGCTCAATTTTACTTAATATTCAGCTATTTTCTGAATACTTCTGTTGCCTTCAGCAGGTGGGATGGGTCAGACTGATAAAGCCAAGCAACATCTTTTTAATCACTATTCTTTCCGCGTAATATGCAGAAATGTCTTTTGCCATTCACTGCTCTTGTGCCCAGGGCGCAAACTGGTTATTCCTTTAATTTATGGAAAAGTGGTGAGCAGAAATGAATGCTTCCTGGTCATTCCTACATCGCTTTCTTGAGGGGTAGAGCTCTGTGAGCTGAGACAGCATCATCAGCCTGATGTTCATGTTGGCCTCTTCTTGTTCTCAGAGATAATAACATAGAAATAAATTATAATAATATAATATAATAATGAGGTTTCACTTCCACCTCTGAGCCTGGTTCCAGCAGTTTGTGGCTTTGCATCAGCACAAAAAAAGTTACCCTTGAACACCAAGTTCTGCTCCAACCTTTTGGCTGTGGCTTTTATTTCAGTTCTCAGGAGCGCTCCCAATCACTTGAATCCAGCTGCTAACTGGGAAGGTGCTGCTGCTCTAAGTTCATCACTTTTGCAGACTCAACCACCGTATTTTTGGGGCTAAATCTTAGTGGAAGGTGTCCCTGCCCATGGCAGGGAGGTGAAAATGGATGTTCTTTAAGGTCCTTTCCAACCCAACCCAACCCAAACCATTCTGTGGTTCTGTGAAATTCATTGCTGATGTGACACTGGGAATAAGCTCCTCAGGCATGTTTTAAAAACCATCCTGATCGTGTTTCCAGGGAGATGTGTTTGTAATTCCAAGTGACCTGTGCAGGATACCTTTTGCTGCCTTCAGAAGGTTTAGTCCCCACTGAATGTGGAGCCTCTGAAGGCCTGACTGTCTGTGAGCATTTGGTTTGTCTCTGCTGAAGCTCTGCTGAGGAGCAGATGAGGTCAGGTTGAAATGGGAGCGATTCAGGGAGCCTCTTCCTCTCCTCTTTGCAAAGTGGCTTCCCCAGTGAATGTTTTTTTTTTTTTTAAATTTTTCTCAGTATAATGATTTTCTTTGTGTAAATTAGAAACTGACTTTGTAACTCATAGAGTCATAGAATTGTTTAGGTTGGAAAACACCTCTAAGTTCATTGAGCGCAACCATTAACCCCAAAATCACATCCTTAAAGACATGGACACATTTTTTGAATATTCCAGGGACAGTGATTCCACCACTCCCTAGGGCAGCCTGTTCCTTTGCTTGACCGTCCTTTCTGTGACGAAATTTTTCCTATATCCAATCTAAACCTCCCCAGGTACAACTTGAAGCCAATTCTTCTTGTCCTGTTGTTTTTTACTTGGGAGAAAAGACAGATCCTCATCTCACCATACCCTCCTGTCAGGGAGCTGTAGAGAGAAGTGAGGTCCCCCCTGAGCCTCCTTTTCTCCAGACTAAACCCCTTCCTACTCCCTAGGCTGCTTTGAATAAGAATACATTAATTGAATAATTAATTACTTAAAATACAAAGTTATCCTGCTGGAAAATGCGATTCAAGAAAAAGCAGATGATTGCATGTAAGGCAAATCCATTTGTCTAAACAAAACCACTGTGCTAGTGAGTTCATATGGATCAGCTAAATTAAATTAGCTTTTGCAGCTGAGGCCTCCGATCATGAATTTTAAAACAATCAAAACAGTATTAGTGGCCTTTTGCAAAATTACATGCATTTTCCTATGAAAGACCATCACAAAATAATCAGGAATCTAATTAGCAATGTAAACACAATAGTCCAGCGTACATATACTTATTTTTTAAATTTTGTATAGGCTGATAAAAGAATTCAGGCAATTTGGGGGCAGTTTGTCTGCAGAAGTAGAGCACTACCATGATGTTTTTATGCTTTCTGGGTTAGAAGATCATTAAATATTTTTTTTAATGAATAGCTTTGAAAAGGTCATCTAAAAGTTACTCTACTCCTTTTAAGTAGGGAGAAGTACAGAAATCAGCAGAGCTGGCACTGACTTAGTGTTGGTTGCATTTCAGCACACTCTATTTCTTCCAAGATCAGGTTTGGGATGCAGAAAAATTATTTTTTTTTTTTTTTTTCTCACAACCCTAATTCATCAACTAACACGTTCTCGGTTTAAATTAGGATTTTCAAAAACGTGCGTGAAGGATTTGGTCTCACAGCTCCTCTGACTCAGCCTTACTGAGGAGGCACAACCCTCCCAAGCTGTTCTGGAAATAGAGGGAAGGTTTTTGCGGCGGAAGTTTTGCCTTATGTCAGAGCTGAAGGGGACACAAGGGCTCCTGGTGTGTGACAGGAGTGCTGCCCCTCCCGGATTTGTGCAGGTGACAATGTAATGTCAATGTAAAATGTGTGACAATGTTTGCATTATTGGCACAGAACACGAGAGTGTTGAGCCGATGAGTCAATGTTTGATATTTTAGTAAAGTATTTTGCTACCACAGTTTTGGGCGTGTTCACTTGTCTTTTTTGGTTGTGAATATATCAACATTTTGGGGTGTAAAGTTAGGGGGCTTGCTCCTTTTCCGGTTAAAATCAATAGAATCATAGACTCATTTAGGATGGAGGGGTTGGTGTGACCCAAGGGCAGGACCAGGCATTTGGCCTTATAAAATCTGAATCTGAAACTGCTGAATTTTCTCCCCTTCTCAGAAATTATTTAGGGAATAGTGAGGAACTTGGGGGAAAAAAAAAAAAAAAAAAGGTAAATTTAACCACAGCTGATATCTTTGGGAAGAACAGGAACCAAACTGAAATGATTTCTGCCCCACTGAGTGCCTGGGGATGACTGCCACAGCCCTTCTGGGACCTGGAAGTACAGGGCTATTCTCTTAACACTTAAAAGAGAAATGTGAAATAACTGAAGCCTGACAGATTGATTTCCAAACACAAGAACTTATGAACTAAAAACCAAAAAGAGAAAAGTTCTCCCTTAATGCCTCTGTCTTTTATTTTATCTTGCTTACATTTCTGACGTATTTTGCTTGGTTGGTTTTTTTTTTGGGTTTTTTATTTTTTTTTTCAGCTGGACTTAAATTCATTAGTTCATTACAGCCATATATTCCCAGCAATATCTACAAATATTGTCACAGGACTTAGACATATGCAGCACATAGGAGATCCAACCTGAAAAAGCAGATTTGAATTTGCATATGTTCTGGCTGAGCAAATGGAGATTTTTTTTTTTTCAAAGCCTGGTAATACACTGGATTTGAGGCTTTTCTTCTACAGAGTTCACTTAAGTACAGTTTCACTGAAAAATATAATTGGACAATTTCAATGGTTGAGAAAAAACATTTCACATATTCAAAAATGCATTATTTTTGCAGGGGAAAGGAAATAAATCCCAGTCCCGTCTTAGAATCTCCCCAAGTGAACCATGTACACAACATTCCTTGCGTTCAGCTACTGACCTAACCTGACCTCATTTAATTTATGACTTTGCAGGGACAGAGGCCTGCAATCAGCTCCCTGCTCCTCAGGAACCACAGTTACATTTACAATTACACAATTACACTTTACAAACTCCCGTGTACAGCTGGAGGCACAGAATGTCATAAATTAGTGATGTGGTGTGATTTACACCTCCAGCTCGTAGATCTTCCAGGCAGCCCTAATCCCTTCATGTTTAATTTAATTATTAGTGCTGAAACAGCACTTGTAAGTAAATGTTTGACTCGAGTACACGAAGGGACCTGCAGCTTTTACAGGTACTGCTGCTCATAAAGGTTCAGCGAGGGAATTGAAGAGCAGAGTGAGCTGAGCCGTGAGCAGGGCAGGACGTGGTGTGGCAGTGATGCCTCTGGGCCCTGGTAGGGCGAGGAGAGGATGGAACAGCTCAGGTGTGACGCTGCTCTGTGCTCAGCTCCCCCTCAGCGCATTTTGGGGATGTGGACCTGTGGTGGTTTCGCTTGGCCCAGTTTTTGCCAGTGAACAGGGTGGGGTACAAAGATGGCTCTTGCATGTCCTGAGTAAAGATTCTGGAAATTTTCCACCATGTCCAGCAGAGCCAGTCTCTGATGGCTCTGAAGATGATGGACATGCTGCTGGCAAAACCTGGGCCAATTAGAGATGTTAGTTACGCCTCCGTGAAATCATATTTAAGAAGAAATCAAAACAATGTGAGCACGCACTTCTTTTTAGCCAGGGAAGGAGGAGGAGGAGGTAAAAATATGTGAGGGAGAACAACTTGGAGGCACCAAGGTCAGTGGAAAGGCGGGGGAGGAGTTGCTCTAGGCGCCAGAGCTGAAAACCCTCTGCCAGCTGTGGTGAAGACCATGGGGAGAGCAGGCGGTCCCCCTGCAGCCCATGGAGTCCAGGGGATGCAGAGAACCCCCCACAGCCTGTGGGGAGGTGCCCACGCCAGAGGAGCAAGTGGAGGCCTGGATGATTCGCGTCTGCTGTCCTTGGGGCTCCTCAGGTTCTCAGATGAGAAAGCAAGTCAAAGAAAAAAAGTCCAAAAAAAGGACGAAAATAATCCCAGGGAGGAAAGAAAAACCAAGCAGCAGCCACAGCTGTAGCAGCAGCCCGACTACCCCAATGTCCCTTCCTCCCTCACTCTTCCCTGGCACAGCCGGGAGAGAGTTTCAAAACATCCCGCGCTGGCAGAACTCTCTCCCGGCTGCTGAGCACAGTTAAAGCTACAGGACCACATGCCTAAGCATACATACAAATGATAGGGAATATAGGATTATCATTATGTCGCCCCAGGACAGGATGCCTTCTTGCTGTGGGTGTGGCTCTGGCAGGAGGGTTCCTGCTGGAAACTGAGCCTTCAGCAGCGCTGCTGAGGAAGGTGCTACATGGGACTGGCAAGAGGAAAGGACTGGAAACTTTATCCTTTGAACACGTAAGCCTTTATTGTATTATTGGGATCTTTTAGTACTCACCAGTTCCCTCAGCTTTTAGGGGATCTTATTTTGTATAGAAGCATTGCAGAGGAAATGACTGAATAATCAAATCACAGAGTGGATTGGGTTGAAAGGACCCTACAAAGGTCATCAAATCCAACCGCCTCTGCCATGGGCAGCAACATTTTCAACTCAGTCAGAGCTCTGTCCAGCCTGGCCTTGAATTTCTCCACAGATGGGGCATCCACCACCTCGCTGGGCAACCAGTTGCGATTTTTCACCACGCTTGTTGTAAAAACTTCTCATATCTAAATTAACCCTCCTTCAGTTTAAAGCCATTACCCCTTGTCCTATCACTACAAGGCCTTGTAAAAAATCCCTCTCCAGCTCTCTTGTAGCCCCTTCAGATAATGAAAAGGTGCAACAAGGTCTCCCTGGAGATTTCTCTTCTGCAGTCTCAACAGCCACAACTCTCTCAGCCTGAATATCAAAGTAAAATTTACTGCTCCTCTACAAGAGAAAGCCAAAATACAGCAGTGATTCTGCCCCACAAGGAGAAATTCAATATCTGAAACCATCTCTGCCAGAGTCTTACAGCGTTTTACTGAAAAAGGGCAATTTTGAGCCACACACCTGATATCACAAATACAGTGCAGAAGAGACATTGATTTAAAAAAAAACCCTCCTGCCATTTCTACTTGGTGATCTTAACTGAGTGCCCACAGGGAGCAGTAAGATGTCAGTCACAAGGATGTATTTCATGAAAATGCAAAAGGAAAACAGCTCTTCCAGTATCACACCTACTGTTCTGGTGACAATCTGCTCTCTCATCACGGCAGTGTCACTCTGGATCATGCCTGCAGGTCATTTGGGGAATATTCATTAATATTCTATTTTCAGAGGTGTAAGTATGAACATTCCTCATAACTGGCAGCCCTTGCAAAATTGTCAGGAAAAAGAGAAAACCTTGGGGATGCTGGATTAGATGATCTTCAGAGGTCCCTTCCAACCCTAACAACTCTGTGTGATTCTGTGTTGAAAAGGGTTGAATTCCACAGTCCCATGGCAGGTTTCCTGGGAAGTCCTGAGGGATTTGGAGCCCTGGACACCACTGACAAGGCTTTGCACTGTTCATCTGATGCGTCCAGAGCTGGACTTACTGTGCCTGCTAGAGAGAGGAGTTGAGAACCAATTTTAAAGGAGCTCTGTATAGATTTGCACCTTGCCTGAACTTCTTGAAGAATCTGGTTTTCCATGTAAGCCTCAGGAAGCGTCTAAAACACATGACCTTAAGCAATAATGAAAAATGTAATTGTGATTATGAGTGTAGAGAATGATGTTTCCATTTTCTTGGCGCATTATCGCGCATTGAAAAGTTCTTTAGAATAAACCCAAGGATAACCAGAGCAATTAAAACTGTTTGAACCAGAGACAAAGCATTTCTAAAGCTAAAGGAAATGTTGCCAGGGGAACTGAAGTATTAAAGAGCTCTAAAAATTTCCTTCTCAGATTTACACTCCTCCTGACAGCACCAAAGCTGCATCTTCTGTCGTTCTGTGATAAACTTTCTTACTTCATCTTGCCTGGACTCTGTGATGAATGTCTTCATCTACCTTCCCTGAATGATGACATTTTCATTTTTCCAGCTACAACTCACCGGTTTCAGTGCTGGAGAGGAGAAATGCACCTGCCAAAGGGGAAGCATGGAATGTGGCTCACAAGGAGTGC
Source organism: Origma solitaria (assembly GCA_013397895.1). NCBI lineage: Eukaryota > Metazoa > Chordata > Aves > Passeriformes > Acanthizidae > Origma > Origma solitaria. The sequence goes on from VZRL01005114.1 coordinate 306,672, forward strand.
TGGCAGGAAAGCGCTGGAGAGCTGCATTCCAGTTGTGCAGATTTATTAAGGCCAAATGAAAACTGCAAGGATGCTGGTGCCAAAAAAAGTGTTTAATCCTGTGGCCTCCTTCGCGTGAAAGCCTGGAAGAAGATTATGTCCAAAGCTTTCCTCATTAAGGGCCCACAGCAATTCTGCACAGAGCCATGGCTTTATTATAATTAGCAAAGGAAAAAAAAAATTAAAAATCAGATGAGTTATATTGGAGTTGCAAGGTTTTTGAGAATTTATCCAGGCCTAGCCTGGTGGTAGCATAATTTCATGAATCTTTAGATCAAGGCAAAGATTACCTGACTTCCTTGGAAAGAGATAAAGGAGGATTCTCAGATCAGTGGGAGGCAACTCAGTGGGACTGGTCTTAGTTACTTTTGCAGACCAGAAAAGTCCAGTCCAGCCCAGGCTTTCAGACTACTCTGGAGCCAAAATAAGGAGGGAGCCAATGGGAGAAAATACATATCAGTGTTCACAAAGGTAACACAAAAAGGAAATGGCCCGGCCCTGTTATTTCCTGAGATTTTCCTCTAAGCTCATGACTAAGGAAAAATGTGACTGTATTAACAGACTAATTAAAAGAATTCTAAAAACTTGTTAGAAACAGAGAGGGGCCTGTGTGTCTCACTCAGACTTCTACAGCTGACACTAACAAAATCTGTTCTGAATGAGAAACATGCCTTGGAAAACAGTAGAGGAAAGGAGTAAGAGCACAAAAAGAGAGAAAAAAAGCCAGCGGCAGAGTTGGAAAAATTATGGCTTAGCATCTTTTTGACCTGATTAGGCACTGGAGAGCGGCATCCTGTAGGCAGCAAGATAGAGACAGCAAATTCAGTCACGAGGGCAGCTCATCTCCTGCCTTTGTCTTTTCTAGGTGTTTCAATTCTCCTGCTCTTTGTGAGAGAAAAGAACATTTATTTCTTTAATAGGGAGCCATTTGTCAAAATCCTTGAAATGGTAAAACCCTCTTTCAAGCCCATTTTCATGAAGAAATGAAGAATTTTTTCCTGTTTCTAGCAGTGACCTCAAATCAGTGTTAATCAGTAAGTGGCTCTTCTCTGCTGTTTTAGTGCTCACACCATCTGATCATATTTTCTTTGACTCAGCTAAACAAGCCAAAATACAACATGGAACTGTAGGGCCTGGTGATTTTACAAATGAAGGTGTCTAAATACTGTTCATTTTCTATCACAGAATCATAGAATGGCTGGGTTGAAAGGAACCTTAAAGATAACTTTGTTCCAACTCCCCTGCCATGGCAGGGACACCTCCCACTGTCCCAGGCTGCTCCAAGCCCCAATATCCAGCCTGGCCTTGGACACTGCCAGGGATCCAGGGGCAGCCACAGCTGCTCTGGGCACCCTGGGCCAGGGTCTGCCCACCCTCCCAGGGAAGAATTTTTTCCAAATATCCAATCCAAACCAACTCTCTTTCAGTTTGAAACCATTCCCATCATGACAATTTGTCCCATTTTCCTGCGAGGGAAAAAGAAATTACACTTAGGGCCCCAAAGGCAATGACAGAAGGTTTCACTGAGCGAATCCCAGGAAGTCCATTTCCCTCAGAGCTCCCTGCGTGGGATTGCACAGTAAGCTGTGTAGACATATGTCCCTGCCTCACACACCCCAGAACAAAAAATGTGGGAGGTTGCTTAGGAGTTCACAGTGTACACACCATCCAGAAATGGGTTTGGTAGGGTTGGGGGGAAAAAAGGGTGAAAATCCTCCTACTCACCAGCAGAAGAAAAGGGAAAAATTGGAAAGAAGTGTCTGGGGAAGCTGGAGTGGGAGGCAGGACTCTGCCTGGTGTGCAGGCTGATGATTCAAAAATGGACCAAGATGATCTTCCATTTAAATCAGAGTGGCAAACAGGACCTGATCTTTTGAAAATCATGAGCAGGGGTCACCTTGTGCATGCAGGCTGTTCTCAGTGCTCAGGGACTGGGACACTTCACCACATTGTGTCACATCTTGTCCCACTCCCACCCTCACCAAAGGTTTTACTCATCCCAACATCATGGTTCGTTAGGAAAGCTGAAGGAAGGAAGGGACCAGAAAGGGCAGTGATAATTAATAAAATATCAATGCACATGCTGGTCTTTTCCAACACAAATCATTTTGTCCTCTCTACACTGAGGGGATGGGCATGAACCTAAGAGCAGCTAAAGTCTATCTGAAGAGCAATTAGGGAGATGACAGAGCCAATCTCTTCTCAGTAGTGCCAAATGATAACTTTGTAAAAGTTTTAAAAGCAGCTATTATCCTTTCCAAAGCATTTCTTTATGAAGTGTTATCTTGATTAATTCAAGCTGAAAATTCATTTTAACCTTCTGCACTTTTCCTGCTTGGGCAACCAGAGATAGAATGTGTTCATTAGATTATTTATTTATCCCTTTTTTTCCCCTCTAGCTTTAGTCAGACACACCGACATAGAAGGCATTTCAAGAATACTGGTATTTAAGTTGGTGGAATAAGAGTGTGAGATTTTAGACTTTAAAAAAGGAGGTGTTTGTAAAATCAAGGAAATAGTAACAAAAAATTATAACTGGTAAAAAACCTCTTCCTGCAGGTTTCACAGCTATTTCTTTTAACAAGTCAGGATGTTATTTTTCCTAATAAAGCAAAACTTTTGAATTTTCTTTTTGGAAATTCATCACAGTTCCCCAAGCAGAATGTTTCATTTCCCTTTGCTGAACGGAACCTTTCCATTTTGAGTCATTGTGGCATTAATTTCTACTTGCTACTGTTACTGTGCTTAATAGGAAATACAGTTCAGGGAAGTTGTACGTCCCTTCTTTACAATTTAAGCTTCCTGGCAGATGGACTCATCATAAAAATCTCCTGCTGTGTCACATCAGCTCAGCTCACTGACCAACAATGACATAAAACACAGGATGCAGTTCTTAGAGAAAGACAAAAGCTGTAAGGACATCTCAAGAGGCAGCATGGAGCACACACAGCTCCCTCAGTCTCCTGGGGCCATCAGGAGGAAGCTCTTCACAAAAAGGGTGATTAAACACGGGAAAGCACTCCCAGGGAGGTGGAGTCACTGTCCCTGGAGGCGTTTAAGGAGAGGCTGGACGTGGCACTCAGTGCTCTGCTCTGGTTGACAAGGTCGGGTTTGGTCAAAGGTTGGACTGGATGATCTCAGAGGTCTTTTCCAACCCAAGTGATTCTGTGACTCTGTGATTCTCCCCAGAGATGCCACAGCCTCCCCATTCCTGCCCTTAGCTTTGTGCCCTGGATGGGCCCCTTGGTTTCACATGTAAAAGATTTACATGATATGTTTTACACGACAAGTTCTGCAAAGTCTTGTTTCCAGCCCTGCACCATCTCCTTCAGCTGTAGACTGGGTCCCCTGGGTGCTCCCTGGCCCTGGTTCAGCTTTTTGCCCTGTTGGGGGTGCTGATGGACCCTGGCTGTGCGTGACAGTGGCCATTGGCAAGGGCATGGCTGGCACAGGCACTTCTGACACATTGCCTAAAGCACTTTAACGGTGGGACGTACTCCAGGCACTGCTGCACTCACCTGTGTCATTGTAACAGGGGACATCAGTGGCAGGCACTGCTGCACTCTGCTGTGTCATTATAACAGGGGAAACCTGTTATAATGACACACTCACACATCACACTCACCTGTGTCATTGTAACCGGGGAAATCAGTGTCAGGCACCATCACACTCACCTGTGTTATGTAACAAGGGAAATCAGTACCAGATACCATCACTCTCACCTGTTTTATATAACAAGGGCAATTGGTAGCACTGCACTCACCTGTGTCATTGTCACAGGGGGAAATTGGCACCATCACCCTCACCTGTGTCATTACAATGGGGGACATCAGTGCCAGGCACCACTGCACTCACCTGTGTCACTATAACAGGGGAAATCAGTATCAGGCACCATCACACTCACCTGTGTCATTATAACAGGGGAAATCAGTGCCAGACACTATCACACTCACCTGTGTTATGTAACAGGGGAAACTGGCAGCACTGCACTCACCTGTGCCATTATAACAGGGGAAATCCACACCATCCCACTCACCTATGTCATTATAACAGGGGGAACTGGCACCACTGCACTCATCAGTGTCATTAAAAAGGGGGAATCAGTGCCAGGCGCCATCGCACTCACCTGTGCCACTGCAGGAGGGGACATCCGTTCCGGGCACCATCCTACTCACCTGTGTCACTGTAGGAGGGGGAATTGGCACCATCACACTCGCCTGTGTCATTATAACAAGGGGAATTGGCACCACTGCACTCATCAGTGTCATTAAAAAGGGGGAATCAGTGCCAGGCACTGTAGCAGGTGACATCCGTTCTGGGCACCATCCCACTCACCCGTGTCACTGTTGCAGGGGGAATTGGCCCCACCTGTGTCACTGTAGCAGGGCACACCCATTCCAGGCACCATGACTCTTACCTGGTGTCTGCACACCTGGTGGCACAGTCCCCCTCTCCTCCTGCTGTGCCCATGTGCCGCCCAGGCCCTGCAGCTCAGGATGAGGCATGGCATGGCGTGAGGTTGGCTCCCGTGTGTCACAGCCCTACAGCTCAGGATCAGGCATGGCATGGCATGAGGTTCGCTCCTGTGTTAGGGTCCTGCAGCTCAGGATCAGGCATGGCATGGCGTAAGGTTCTCTCCTGTGTCAGGGCCCTGCAGCTCAGGATCAGGCATGGCATGGCGTGAGGTTCACTCCTGTGTCAGGGCCCTGCAGCTCAGGATCAGGCACGGTTTGAGGGTCGCTCCCGTGTGTCACGGCCCTGCAGCTCAGGATCAGACATGGCACGGCGTAAGGTTGGCTCCCGTGTGTCATGGTCCTGCAGCTCAGGATCAGGCATGGCGTGAGGTTGGCTCCTGTGTCACAGCCCTGCAGCTCAGGATCAGGCACGGTTTGAGGGTCGCTCCTGTGTCATGGCCCTGGAGCTCAGGATGAGGCACAGCATGAAGTGAGGTTCACTCCTGTGTGTCACGGCCCGGCAGCTCAGGATCGGGCATGGTGTGAGGTTGGCTCCTGTGTCACGGCCCTGCAGCTCAGTATCAGACACGGCATGGCGTAAGGTTGGCTCCCGTGTGTCACAGCCCTGCAGCTCAGTATTGGGCATGGCGTGAGGTTCGCTCCTGTGTCAGGGCCCCACAGCTCAGGATTGGGCATGGCATGAGGTTCTCTCCCATGTGTCACAGCCCTGCAGCTCAGGATCAGGCATGGTTTGAGGGTCGCTCCTGTGTCATGGCCCTGGAGCTCAGGATGAGGCACAGCATGAAGTGAGGTTCACTCCTGTGTGTCACGGCCCGGCAGCTCAGGATCGGGCATGGTGTGAGGTTGGCTCCTGTGTCACGGCCCTGCAGCTCAGGATCAGACATGGCACGGCGTAAGGTTGGCTCCCGTGTGTCATGGTCCTGCAGCTCAGGATCAGGCATGGCGTGAGGTTGGCTCCTGTGTCACAGCCCTGCAGCTCAGGATCAGGCACGGTTTGAGGGTCGCTCCTGTGTCATGGCCCTGGAGCTCAGGATGAGGCACAGCATGAAGTGAGGTTCACTCCTGTGTGTCACGGCCCGGCAGCTCAGGATCGGGCATGGTGTGAGGTTGGCTCCTGTGTCACGGCCCTGCAGCTCAGTATCAGACACGGCATGGCGTAAGGTTGGCTCCCGTGTGTCACAGCCCTACAGCTCAGGATCAGGCATGGCATGGCATGAGGTTCGCTCCTGTGTTAGGGTCCTGCAGCTCAGGATCAGGCATGGCATGGCGTANTGAGGTTCGCTCCTGTGTCAGGGCCCCACAGCTCAGGATTGGGCATGGCATGAGGTTCTCTCCCATGTGTCACAGCCCTGCAGCTCAGGATCAGGCATGGTTTGAGGGTCGCTCCTGTGTCAGGGCCCTGCAGCTCAGGATCAGGCATGGCATGGCGTGAGTTTCGCTCCTGTGTGTCACGGCCGCGCCTCACTTCCTCCCCAGGGCCCGGTTAAACATTGACAGGCGACAGGAGCGTGGGGCGGAGGGAGGGCGGAGAGGCCATCCCTGTCACGGGACAGGGCCAGGCACGGCCTGCGGCTGAGGGACAGCTCGGAGCAGCCTCCCTGCCCTCAGGGACAGCGGCCCCGACACTTCAGGGACAGCAGGCCCAGGATCCTCGCTTGGAGCCTCCCAGGTGGGCAGTGAGCCGGACCTGTGGGCAGAGGGAGAGCGGTGGGAGACATGCCAGCACCAGGGATGTGATCCAGGTAAACCCTTTTGCAGCCTTTATTTGCTTCCCAGCGGACGGAGCTGGGGGCTGGAAGATAATTTAATCCTTCTCCCTGCTCCTGCCTCAGCAGGAAGCCTGCCTTGGGGTGGTGGCGGTGTTTGAGATTCCCTTCTCCTACTGTTTCGTGGCATTTGGGGTCGGTGTCACCTGCGGGGTGCTGCCCACAACACCTGAGCCCCTCTCTGGGCCCAGCTGCCATTCCCCTAGGGCAATATTATCGTTGTTATCCCCTTGCCTGTGCCATGGGATTAGGGAGGGAGCAGGCTCAGAGCAGCGCTGGCAACCTGAGTCAGTCAACCCCTGCACCTGCAGAGGGGGGAAAGCAGCACGGAACAAACCCCAGGCATTTAATTCATCCTCGGCCAAAGTATCCTGTTTCACCTGGGATGGGATAATATTTCCTAGTCCTTTAAAAGTCCATTTGGAAACAAAGTAAAACAAAACCTTATAGATCCCTGCCTTTCCCATCTTGCTCTACTTCACCCCAAGCTGTTTACTGATTTTTGCTCTGGATTTGGCGTAAAATTCTCGCCAGTTTATTCTTCACCCGATAAAACTGTGCCGAGCTCAGATTGCTTTGGTGGAGCTGGATTTGTAAGAGGAGGTATGAATGCTGCTGTTCTGGCTAGAAATCCTGCTTGGTGTCACAGCTTCCTGGAAAGGGACCCAGCCCTGTGTTTTTGGATTGGTTTCCTGGTGCTTTGCTCAGGCTTTTTCACTCTGTGTGACAGATGATACCAGCTCCTGTAATCCTGACTGATTTGTGTGTGTGTCGAGAGCTGTCACAGCGACAGAGTGAGGAGAAATCCCTCCAGACTGTGCACAGTGACCCTCCCTCCCCACTGCCTGCTGGGGACTCCTCCACACATGAAATGTGGAGGTAAAGAAACCCAAAACCTTTCAAAATGCACTAGGAAAACCCAGACCAGCCTCTGAATGAGCAGGTGAAGAAATCAGCCCACAGATTCAGCTTAAAATGTTGATTAGTTGACAGGGCTGTCCTGTAGGTTCCCAAGGTAAGCTGAAAGCTTGAAAAATGGGAAAATGCAGACCAAGATGCCAGCTGAGCCTGTCAGATTCCGGGCAGGAACAGAGCTCTGGTACAGCCTGGTGCTGCAGCTGAACAGGAGACCCAGGGGGCCTCTGTGGTGACACTAATTTTTATGTGGTGACACCAATTTTTATGTGGTAACACCAATTTTTATGTGGTGACACCGATTTTTATGCACTGCGCAGTGCTGCCTCAAAGAGCACCCCTGGAATCAGAAACACTTTCCTGACAAGAAGTGTGGTCTGGCCACAAAACCACATCCTCTGGCCCTTGTCCCTTTCAGAAAGGCAAGCTTCAGTGGCCCAGATGAGGAGTTTGTAAACCAGGCACAGTCAAAGCCTCTCCCACATATTTTGAGGGGGAGGAGAATAATATCTCACAGGTGAATCATGAACACTGAAAAAGCAGAAAATAGGGAAGTAAGGTGGTGTCTCACACCCAGGCTCTGTGTATTATTTCTGACCAGAGTGGAGAGCTGGTGGTGGTTTGTTATGAGGTATGAGGCACTCTCAGGTTCTGAGGAATAACTCTGGGGACCTTCTTTGCACTCTCAGCCTTTGTGAGGGCTCAGTCTGGGGAGCTAGGAGGAAATTTGATGTTTCTCATCCTCACAAATGCAGCGGCTGAGAGAATTCTTTTTCCCAGTTGTTCACAAGTAACTTTATTGATGCAGCTGGAGCTCCCCTGGCCCTGTCAGTTCTGAAACATGAATGGTAACAGCAAGGAAGAACTGAGGTCATGAGGGATGTGAGATCTGCAGGAGGAAGTTTCTCTGCTGAAGAAATTCCTTGGTGTCTTTTGAAACTGTTGCTTGAGAAAAGATTATGCCCTGCTTCCAAACCCTGCCTCATTTAATCTTTTCCCCTTGTTGGTGATACAGGTCACACAAAGTCACCTTTGTCACCGGACCCAAAGCAGCGGCTCATTCCTGAACTCCTCGATAAGTTCTGTCCTTCAGCTTCTTCTCAAGTATGCAGTGACCACTGGTGGCTTCCTGCCTCAGGGACCAGGAGAGAATGCTCCAATGGAGAGCTTCCAGAAATCCATTTTGCTTCCCCTCATCTTGACTGCCTCGCTGCCAGGTAGGACACGTTCATGACCCGTGAAATGAGCCACCATGCACAAAATATGGGAACTAATTTCAATGTGGTGTAAATGGCCTTTGCTGATGAGTTCAGAGTGAGCAGTGAGCCCCGGAGTGGGATTATTTAAACTGTTTGAAAGGGGAACGTTTGCATTTCAAGCCTGAATGATCTGACGATTTAGAGTGGGCTTCAGTGTGAAAGACTGAGCAGTGTGTGGGGTGGGGAGGAGATGGGCAGGCTGCCCTCTTTCACTCCCAGTTTCTCCCTGTCCTTGTTTCCTTTTCCTCCTGTTTGGGACTGCTTTTAAGAGTGCATCTGTAGAAAACTCAATATCAGCAGCTGGTGTTTACTTCCAGAAATAAGTGCAAAGTACCATGTTGCTGGTTTACCACCAATTCAATTTCACATGTCTGGGTTTCAAAGTCGGTTCAGATTAAAAGTGTCTTGGTGGCAAAGCTTTGGAGGAAAAATGAATATTAAGTGACTAGTTGGGTAATGGAGACAAGGCTGATTTTTTTTTTTTTAATTATAGTCTAGCTGGAGTTTTAACAGGCTCTGACAGGAATGAGCTGCAGTGGGATGAGAGGAAAGGTATTGTCATGGATTAATAGTTTGTGAAAGGAAACACAATGCAGGAATAAATAGGGAGTTTTCTGAGCAGTGCTGTTCCCAGTGGAGCTGCACAGGGATGTGTGGTGTTCAACGAGCTCTTAAACAACCTGGTGAAGAGGAGGGAGCTGTGAGGTGGCAGACTTTGCAAGTGGTGCAGAATTACTTAGGGCAGCCAAATCCAAAAAGGGACTAGGAAGATTTGCCAGAAAATGTCATGATGCCAGATGAGTAAGTAATAAAGGCACAGAAAGCATTCAGGGCAAAGCATCTCTTAACTGAAATGTCTAGAAAAGAAAAGAATTGGTATCTTGGAAAGAGAGTAAATTGCTGAAAAAGACAGAAAATTTCACCATTTAATGTCTTCTGCAAGGCAGATAAAATGAAACCTGGCATTATGTAAATCCACAGGTTTTATCTTGGATATTGGATATTTTGTTAACCCTCCCGTTGCAAAAAGGACATGTTAGGTTTGAGAAAGCTACAAAGCATGACAAAGCTGATCAAAGGTAGAGAATCAAAGAATCATGGGATGGTTTGGGTTGGAAAGGACTTTAAAAATCTTCCAGTTCCAACCTTCCTGCCATGGGCAGGGACACCTTCCACTAGACGAGGCTCCTCAATGCTCCATCCAGCCTGGAACACTTCCAGGGATGGGATATCCACAGCTTCTTTTGGCTAGGAGGGAAGGATGAGGAGGCTTCATTAGACACTGATATTTTTCTGCTTGTGAAAAAGAATAAATGGTAAAAATACATTAAAATAATTAATTATATGAAAACGAATGGTGAGATGGTTATTCACAATTTCTCGTAACAAAAAGAATCTGTGGCAACCAGTAAAAGTATCAGAAAGAAGATTTAAGGTGAACCAAGGACTGTACTTTTCCTCATGGCCTGTAATTAAATAGTAAAGCTCATGGTCACTGGATATGAGGGATCCCAAATTATAAATAGGCTGAAAAAACCTAGAAACAAATATCAGGGAGTGTAGATCCGTAGGTGCAGTTGTCTCAGGAAGTCCCTTGCTCTCTTATTTTTGGGCACTGGGAAGCTCTGCCAGGGCCTGCTGTCAAACAGTGAGTAAGAGGAGAGAGGAAGACACGCCTGGGGGCTGTGGAGGGGTTTGTGTGCAGGTGGGAGGAAATAAGTGTTGCTGAGCATCAGGAGTCTGGTATTACTTGACAGAAACATCCTGTAAGCATTTAAAAAATCTTGTTAACATAAGAGAACGAGCCAGTCCCTCTCTGCTGGCTTTGACAAGCTCTAACCTACTTTGGTTTTCAAAAAGCTCAGCTGCAGGGCTGTTGGGTTTTGAAATAAACTTGAGCTGTTTATTTATTTATTTATTGTTGTCTGTTTAACAGCTCATTGCAGAGCTGTGGCTGGAGCAGCGGGCCAGTGGTAAGGCAGGGCAGGCAGAAGGCAAGATGGGGCGAGCAGGAGACTAAAGAGAAAGTGAAAAGAAAAAGGGATTTCAAAGAGATTGGAAGGAGAAAGATGTAGAAATTCAAATAGAAGGAGCAGAGAGGGAAGGGAGGAAGACAGACATTAGATACAAACACTGAAGGATGAAAAGCAGTGTTTGTGGAAGGGCAATATGCGTATAGAGGGGGAGATTATTTTGAAATACGATAATGAGGCTGAAAAAAAGAGAGGAATCATTATGGCAAAAGGATAAGCCCATCCTGTCCTTCGTTGTGCTGCATCCAAATAGGTCACTTACAAAAGAGGAAAGACAGAACCAACAGGAGGGAAGGAAGAGAAGGTAACCACATCTCAATGCCCTTGTTGTTGAAAACTCCAGCATGGAAGAGTGGTCCTTTGGAGTCAATTCAAGCGTGGAAGAAAAAACATCATTGATGAAGGGCAAGGGCGGTTCTTTGGCAAATGAGGCTCCCCTAGTGCAGGCATCGTCCTGCACAAGAGGCATTTTCATTTCTTCTCAACCTTCAAGGATGTGACTGTGAATTTGTGTGACAGAGGAGGGAAAAAACCAGCTCATGAAGGAGTTCGTTTGTGCTCTGTGTGCTGCTGGGAGGGACTGAGCAGCTGGGACACTGTAAACACTTAATTTAAGCAAATTTTCACCACCAGTGACTGCTCTCTAAACATTTAGTGATGTGCCTCAACTAAGGTGTCATCACTCAGCTTTGTTCTTCCAAAGGGAAGGGGTAATCAGGGAGACAGGCCAGCATTTCCCTGCTGCAAGGATGGTGTTTGCCTGGGTGGGATGTCTCCCTGCTTGTGTGTGGGGAAGCAGATGTTAAAACAGCTGTTAGGAGCTGAACATGTAATTCCTGTAAAGCGCAACGAAAATCTAGCCCGAGGCCTTAATTTGTTTAAAAGCAACCATCTGCAAGGTATTTTTGAAGCAGGATGTAAATGAAAGTAGCACTAAAATTTTCTCCCCAGTGAATGAAGCAAGGTCCAGCAAAAGGACTGCCAGCACTGGCTTAAGGCACAGAAACTGAGTTTAGATCCCATTTCTGTCACGAATGTCCTCTTTGGCCTCACACAAGTGACTTTATCAGTGTTTGTGCACGGGTTGGACAATGGAATACACTGTTGGTTCAGGACTCCACGTGCAGAAGAAACAATAAAAGCAAGAAGATAAAGAGGCAAAGGTGGAGGAAGCTGATGAAACTCCTTTATTGGTTGTGCTTGGGCTGGGATCTAAATGGAGGTGAGGTTGTGTCCCATTCCTCAGTCCTTCTGCCTCCCAAATTATCCCCAAGCAGGGCTTAGGGAGCTGTTCCCTATGGGACAGCAATCAGGGAAAGACCATTTACTGCTCCAGCAGACACAGTTGGTGGAAGAAGATGTAGATCCTACCCTACCTATGGACTGATAAAAATAATTATCATAGATAAATTATTAACTCATACTTACCTGCCTAAACTGCCCTGAATGTCTGAAGCAAAAGCAACGTTAGCCAATTATTTTTAGAGCCAATGATCATTGATTATTCCTGTTCAGGGATAAATTTCAATGATTAATTAACAGCAAGCATCGTCCTGAAAGTTGCATCATTTATTCAAAGCCCTGGCAAACCATGGCTCCTTGAAAAAGTAGAGTGTTTGTACAGGCATGGAAATAAATTCTAAGTGCGTGGAGAACAGTTAGCATTAAGAGGGGCAGAGTGGATAAATTTTAATTTGAACAGAAATATGATTTACTTAATCTTATCTGGCTTTATTAATTATCAGAGTAGGTAAAGTTTGCTTTTCATTTAATGTTTTGTTGCTCACACACAGCTATAGTTTGGAGACTGAGGTGCATGGCAGAGGTAGCATTACCCAGGGAGGTGGAAAATTCTTGTAAAGGTTTTTGTAAACATGAGAGGACTCGGAGTCAGTCACACAATGAACCAGGCAGAGCGAGGTTTGTACAATCCTGCAAAACAAAGAAGTCTGTAAATGCTTGCAGTGGGTGGGAGGAAAGAGAGGAGCTATTTATATGAAAGAACAATTCCTGGCACAAGCCTGGTTGGATATACAGTGCCCAGGTTAAATGTGGGCTGGGAGTTGCAAAAGGGTCTTGACAACGGAGCAATGAGATTCCAGACCCTTCACCTTGGGTGCAATTCACCAAGGTTGCAGTGTCATCACTGAGACTGGGCTCTGGCTCCATTTGTACAGCCATCAAACACCTCTGTTTGGGAAACAATACAGCTTGTTCTGCCCTACTCATGTCAGCTGTTGACTGAAAGAAAAATGGTTTTTTTTCAATAATTTACAGCTAATCCATTCATGAATAAACTACCTAAAATACTTGGCGTGAACAAAACTTTTAAAAATTACTTCATTGTCCTGAATACTCTTTTAGCAAGGCAGTGATGACCATTTCAGACTTCCTTTCTCTTGGAAGATAATTGAACACTTCTTCTCAGGCCAAATTTGCAGGCACGGGGTTTTAATTAGACTGCCACAGGCTGTAGTGTCTAATTGCTGTCATCATGCAGAATTCAGATGGTCGCACTGGGGTACCAGTGGCAGTCCTGGTGCTCCCTCAGCAGGAATGTTCCCCAGGATGTGATGACAAGCTGGCTGGTGAGGCAGATCCCTCGGCAGGACTGGCTGGGAGCTTGTGGAATGTCCATCCTTGGACTCAGAATATTCCTGGATGAGGCCCTGTGCAATCAGCAGTGGGAAGCCCTGAGTCTGTGAGGAGGAAATGAAAACAAAATGACATTTTTAGGAGCTTTCAGTTCTGGAAAGTAGTAGCCAAAATTCACACTACCTTTCAAGGAATTAAAACGAACAAGTTACAGCACCCCTCATTAACAGAAAGCCTTAGAAAGGCTTTAGAAGAAATACATCACAATGTATGTGATGAATGCTTGAGGAATAGGAGAAAGAGCATAGAAGGATAAATGATGGGGCTGCAAAAAAATCAGTGGCAATCAAAGATAAGGAAAAGGGACTGGGTTACATACTCCTTTAATTATTTAAAGCCTAGACAACTCATGTGTTTTCCTATTTAAAAGTGGAAATTCTTTTCTGTCAGCAAAGTGGTAGTAGGCAAATTACTGAAGAGAGACAGGTGATTTTGATTGGAGTGGGATGAGAAGAGACGAAATAATTAAATGCACTTTTAAAGAAAACCATTTAATCTAAACTGGAGCTGAAAGATTAGATTGCACATCTCCATCTCTGAACTGGTTGTTTTACACTGGTTACACTGTTATATATGTAAAACCTGGTTGTTTTTACATATATAACACTACTCTGTTGGTGTTATGTATGTATTTATGGACTGATTTTTGCTCCCTTGCAGGTCTGGGTTTTTGTTACTCCATCACAAAAGGCCCTACCAATGCCACAGTCCTGGCTGGCTCCGAGGCTCGGTTCAACTGCACGGTGTCTGCGGGATGGAAAGTTCTCATCTGGCTGTCCAAGGGAAGCCCTGTCCTCACTGTCATCAGTTCCCAGGGCTCTGTGGAAACCACAGACCGCTTCACTGCCCACAACTACACCAGTGGTGATGAGTTCACCTCGGAGCTGATCATCCACAACACCCAGCTGAGTGACTCTGGGAGGATCGAGTGCAGCATCCAGCAACCCAGCGAGAACAACTTTGCCTTTCTCTCTGTTCAAGGTGTGTATGGCCACCAACAAAAAGCTGTTGTGTTGTGCTGCACTTAAAGGAATCCTCTGAGGAATTGCTTAAATCATCCCTGGGAAGGAGTACATACTCTCATTTACCACCCTTTGCCTCCTGCCCTCCTCATCTTAATTTTACTGTCCAAGCAGGTTTTAGAGTCGCACTCAGAGTACCAGCATCAAAGGTTGTAAGTGCCCCTGTTTCTTCCTGTTTCATCTCTTTTTCCTTATCAGACTGCAGCCAGAAAGCAGATCTCACCACCAGGCACTATCCATTTGTCAAGGAGGTGCTTAGTGCAGTGATAACATCTCATCAGCTACCTGTAAACCTTTTCTTATATGACCTGAGCATATTTAAAAGTTAGAGAGAAGCAGTGTTAGTTCATTATGTTGTCCTTCAGCTGGAAATATGTAAGATGGCTAAAAAGTGCAATTTCCTGCCTTTTTATTGGAAAAGTACTGAAAGTTGAGACTTGTGCTTTAGACACTTTGGATAATGGGCCCATGTAGTTGAAATAGCTGCATGTTTCCATCATGCACATGGTATACCTGTGGTAATAATGGTTGTTTTCCACTCCATATCTCGAAGCATAGCTATTTCTGGGTAGCGAGATAAGATGTAAAACTACCAGCAGGAAAGCAATGCAGCGAAATGTTCTGAAGGAACAAAACATCTTTTCCCTCCCACAGTTAATGGATCTTTATTCATCAAAAATAGCACCTTAACAGTAAAAGAGAACCAAACAATTGAGATTGTTTGCGAAGCCTTAGGATGGGCCCCGGCTCCAGACATTACCTGGATGGCAAATGACTCTTTCATTGATAAGTCGAGCTATGTTAACCAGCAAAGCCCGGGATCTAATGGCCTCCACAATGCCCTGAGCACCTTAACTCTGACTCCGACGGACACTGAGGTTTTGACTTGTTTAGCTGACATAGAAGCACTCCCCAGCCCTCAGAATGCGACTGTAACTCTTATTTTTGACAACTCTGCAGTGGGTAAGTGAATGTTTGTTGTACTTTGCCTGTACTGTACTGCCTGTACTCAGAGCTGTGTGTTTTGTTCTGGTTTGTTTTGTTTTAAAAAGTCTTTCGTTTGCAAATCAAATCCTTTGAAATGTGCACAGGTGATAGAATTTCGACCCAGCAGTCACAGCCTGATATCCAGGTAGGGTTAAATGCACTGGTACAAATCTAATGAATCACAAAGTCACTGTAGGACTGAGCATGACAAACAAAACTCTACATCTGCCTCTGACTCCCATGGAGTCATTGCTAGGAAAACCAGTCTTTGCTCCTTGACCAAGAAAACACCTAAGGAATTTAGATTTTAAATACCATGCCTGCCATATTTCTTAGACCTCATTTACTCAAAACCAAACCCTCACGTGAAATTGTTCTCTGTAATATCCAGTACCAGTTTTACTGCTGACTCGGAAGAAACCCCTCCCAGTTTCTGCACACAACCCAGAATTAATTCTGTAGTAGCATATGCGGATTTTTTTTTGACAGTGCATTAGGTTGCTTTTTACTGGCTTTTACTTAAGGAAATTAAAAGTTGCATTAATCCAAGCCTGTATGTCACGCAGATCTCCAGAAAAATTAGCAAGGCCTTTGATAACTCCAAATATTTTTGCTAAGGTTGTAATCATGCCAACAGCTTCTCTTGATGAACTGATTCTTCTTCTGCAATGGGTGAACATGGCACACACAAAACATTCTTACAGGGTAACGATGAGGGGTTTGGTACAGACATTTTGACACATAAACAACTGAGAAGATTGAGTAGCTGTGCCCTTTATTTTGTGGATGAATCACTATTAGCAAGGCTTTTTCAGAAGGGCTTGCTTGGTAATGCAGTAGAAAAAAGGTCATTTTACCATTCCTAATATGACCTTTTGTAGTCATATTGATCTTAATTACTGACTAAGCAAAACAGGACTATCCTGAGGAAATTAATAAATTCCCCTGCCTACTCATTTCTGAGGTTTCCATAGCTACTCCCTGCAAATCAGAAGAGGAGAAAAACAGATGTCATGGAGCACTATTAGTGTATAATTAGTGATTGTATAGGACCATCATTCATTTCTCTTTGGAAATACCATTGTGCAGAAGCAGGCACTCAAAATTTGACAGGATAGGAGAATATGAAGTCTTTGAATCATCAGAATGAAATAAAAGCATGGCATTTATGACAGAGGAAGGTATATAATGTATGTATCACACTCAAACTCTCAGAGCTTGTCCCACTTTTCATATACAGGTTCCCCAGGTTAGGGAAGGGACACAACCAGCTTCAAACATGTAGGAAATCCTTCCCAAAACTACTGAAATATCTATTTCCCCCTTCACTTAAAAGCTTGGGGAATCAAATTCCTCTGTGTTCCTCTCAAGCAATACAAGAACTACCAAAGATCTGAGCCCTCTCCAGCCAGCCAGCTCCTGGTCAGGGGATGCCCTACCTTCCTGCACCTCTGGGTCACTCTTTCCGTACAAACTGATGCATTTCTGTGTCACTCACTCTTCCTGCACAGTTACCTCACTCACAGTGGTGTTTGGCCAGACCCGAAATTTGGGAACTCCTAGAGTTATCCCAGCTGTATTCACAGAGCTGTCACTGGGGAATGGGATCCATGGCGGAGTCCCTTACCTGGGTGCAAGCTGTCTTTAGCTTCAGCATTGAATTCATGTGGCCTTGGGCCTGCAGAAGATAAGGACAGGGAGTGACCTGGACTTCCTTTGCTTTTGATGTTGTCCAGAAAGCTCCGAAGTGCCCAAGAAGCCATGTGCAGGTTTCTCCAGTCTCCTTACTGGTCACCAGCACCTGCCAGGGGAAATTCCCTTTTCTGCAGACACTTTGTCCAAGTAAATGTTTGGACAACTTTGGGAGGAGCCAGGGGTTGGGACAGCAGCAGAGGATGACCCTGTGGAATGAAGAAGTGCCTTTGTCCACACTAAACACTTCATGGAACTTGGTTTGGATTTCCTCACCGGCTCAAAGGGATTTAATGCCCTCATGCCCTTAGTGCCCCTCCCTTTTGTGTTCACCTGGCAACTCCTCATTCATACCCAGCTCCAGTTTCTTTCTGCATCCTCCAAATCTGCAGGAACACAAAAATGCTGAAGTGCTGGGAGTGTTTGTGTTGTACGCTGTGCCTCTTGCTTCAGCGCCATAGATCTCTTGGCACATGACCTGTCTCTGGCAGGGAGTGAAATACCTCACTGTGGCAGTCAGCCTGGAGGAATGGGCCTGTGCAGGTGGATTTAGCTTTTCCTTTCTCACTAAGGTTGAGCTTTTCCCTCTGGCTAATAACTGTCTTTCATATTTTAATCATCTTGAAATCCTCATGGCATCTTTATGGAACAAAATGTGATAAAATGTAGATATCGTTGCAGTACTTCTAGATAAAAATACTATGAACAAGTTTATCATCAATTATCACAACTGATGTCAGCCTACAGGATTTACTACTTTTTATTATTTTTAATTTACTACTAATTTTTGGGTTACGGGCAGCTTGCTCTTTTTCTAATAGAAGAAATTAAAAACATGCTGATTGAGCATTAGGATTAGAGAAGACTGGAACAAATTGCTTAATGGTAATGACCTGAGCTTTGGAGAATTCAAGTCCCTGGCAGAAGTTCAAGTTTTGTAAGAGGCTCTGATACTGAACCTTTGTCGCCTGAAACCTCCAAACCCCAAACACGCACCCAGGAAACTCTGTAGATAGAAAAGGTTTAGTTTATTCCCTCCTATAGGTAAATCTGGTTCCCACATCAGGGTAATTGTCTGGAGCAGCTCCCAGTCACCCTCATTCCTGTGGTACCTTTCCCAGACCCTGTCAGCCAAGTGTTAACTGGGACCTCTAATGAGGAAAAGACAATCATAAACCCATGGAACAGAACTGTGTCCAATTTGGATGTGTCTCACATGTGTAGTTTGGATTGGAAGATTGTATCTAAATGACTGCCAGAAATGTTTTGGGGCTGCTTTTCAAAGGGTAGCCAAATTGGAGGTGCTTCTGGAATATTTGGTCAAACCAAGGGGCAAGATGACGTGACAAGCAGAACTGACATCTTCCTCGTGCATCCAGCTACCTGAGAAATATTCCCCATCCCTGGAAGCGTCCAAGGCCAGGCTGGACAGGGTTTGGAGCACCCTGGGACAGTGGAAGGTGTCCCTGCCCATGGCAGGGCTAGGAATGAGGTGATCTTTAAGGTCCCTTCCAACCCAAACCATTGCATGATTCTGTAATTCTAAATGCAAGGTATTTTAAAATTCTGTGCACATGGGACCCCTGTTTGGTCATAGCACCCAATTTCAGCAAGACACTGAATTATCCTTAAATCCCCTCATTTAACCCTGTAGCTCACAGCAAAGATGAAGGGATAAGTTAAATGTGAGGATGCTGGTAGAGACAATGGGTGTTCTTCACAGGTTTTGCTCTTTGGTGCTCTTTAAGTGAGTAACAGTGTCCCACCGAACACATCCCAAAATCAAACACTTTTTGAAATCACTGAGAGAAATCCCAAGACAGAATTGATCAGAAAATTATACTTCCAGGCTAGAGATCACCAAGTGTACTAATTACCTGCGACTGTTGCTGTGGTTTGTGGGGAGAAATGGACATTTCTTCAGAGCAGTTCAGCTTATTGAAAGGGACACATACACATTTTTGGTCAAATTAGTTGTAACCCAAAATATCTATTTTCTCTACACTGACAAGAGCAGCAGGCAAGACACTTAATATCTTCACTGTAGACTTCTAAATTGAACCTTAACACCTTTCCCCAAATGTCTCCAAAGGACTCTGGAAGGCTCAGCATAATTATAAAATAAAGTTGGAAGACTGCAACCCTAAGTTTTTCAGAGAAGTAGCAGTTGGAAAAGTTACAACTCCAATAAAGAATTAGAGAATATTTTAAATTCTTGGGTATCATCTGTAAATACAGAGTCTGCCATTTGGAAAACACAGACTCCTTGTTAAATATTCACCAAGCACTTAATAGCATCTCACAGAACAGGTAAATATTCTGAAAAGGGTGTTTTGAGGCTCTGAGAGTTCAATGTTTCTCCATTTAATTTAACAGAAAATGAGTACAGTGAAGACAACAGGAGCACGTGGGTTATTGTACTTGCAGTTGTGCTTTCATTTCTTGGTATTGTTCTCCTGATCGTTATTATTGTGGTTGCTGTGCGCTGCTGCCTAAAGAGGAGAGGTGAGTGGAACTTCACAGTTGGTCTGTACATTAAAAAGTGTCTTTGATTAGACATAAACCTCCTACTTGTGTCAGCTCTGGTGCTGTACAAAGACCTGTAAGCAGAAGCATGAGCAGGCAGATCCTGCTCTTAACTATGATGCATTTAAGATGCTCCTTAATTTCACCATCCTGCTTCTCTCATTGATTCCAGAGCAATCAGTGTCAGCCTTCACACATTAACTGCTATGGGGTCATGTTTTTTGGGAGTACACTGGCTTTCAAAGACGTTTAGAGGTTCTTTATTGAAGAATATTTTCAGTGTTGGGTGCCTAATTCCAGTTTCTGTGTAAGCTGTTTGCCAGGGCTGCCCAATTTTGTAAACAGAGTGGAGAGATGCTCCTGAGGGAGCTGGAACACCGGGCATGCTCTAAGAGAACTTACTAAAGTTTTACATTTTAGTTTCCTGCATTTTAAACACATTTTTTTTTTCTTCCCCTTTCTCAGGATCTAACTATCAAAATGAAGTAAGGTAAGTCAGATGATGTGGGAAAACTTTTCATGTTCACTGGACTCTTTGAGGCTGCTGCGGGGTGGCAAGGGGGACGTGCCACTTTCCTTGGCATCCTTCATCCCAGAGCTCTCAGTGCTGTGTGAGCTCGCTGGGACAGCATCTAGGGAAGGGGACTGACCTTAGGGGTGAAAGGTGAGTGCCAGAGCTGGCAGCAGGCTGTGAATTCTGATTCCACAATTGTGAAAACCCCATCAAAACCCCATCAATACCCCACCAAAAAGCCACCAAAACCCCATCAATACCCCATCAATACCCCATCAAAACCCCTTCAAAACCCCATCAATACCCCATCAAAACCCCATCAATACCCCACCAAAAAGCCACCAAAACCCCATCAATACCCCATCAAAACCCCATCAATGCCCCATCAAAACCCCACCAAAACCCCATCAAAACCCCATCAATATCCCATCAAAACCCCATCAATACCCCATCAATACCCCATCAATGCCCCACCAAAATCCCATCAATACCCCATCAATATCCCATCAAAACCCCACCAAAACCCCACCAAAACGCCATCAAAACCCCGCAAGCGCTGCCGCGCTGATTGATCCCGCGCAGAGGTGACAAAGCAGCCTCGCTATTAAACCCGAAGGCAATGGAATCCCTCGGGCCTGGCTGTGTCCCCAGGTGTCCTGGGGAAAGCCGGGGACGATGGCTGGCGACCAGAGCCCGCCGGGCGATTGCCGCCGCCGCCACAGGATGTCACTGCCAGACCGGGAGCGCGGCTGGCGCTGGCAGCGGGCGAGCCCCGCAGCGGGGCAGGCGAATTCCACCGCCTCCCCGGCTCTTTTAAGGCTGGATAAATGGGTAAAAAAGGGGTTTAGAGGGCAGGTTTAGATTGGATATTAGGAAGAAATTCTTCCCTGTGAGGGAGGCGAGGCACCGGCACAGGGTGCCCAGGGAGGTTGTGGACTCCCCATCCCCGGGAGTGTCCTCTGGAGCAACCTGGGACAGTGGAAGGTGTCCCTGCCCATGGCAGGGGCTTGGGACCAGGTGAGCTTTAAAGTGCCTTCCCACCCAAGCCATTCTATGATTCTGCAAAACATTAATAAAGCTGCGCTGTTGATGGGCATCAACACCTCATCCAGTGATTGTCAGCTGTGCTTGAGTACAAAGCTGTTGGTCCATTATTGCACTGAGCCGGAAAACTTTAGAAATCAATAACTGGTGTCTCTCAGCATTAAGATCCTTTTTATCAGCACCTGTGTGGTTGTGACAGCCATGGCAGTGGGGTTATTTTTATTATTTTTTATATTTAGGCAGCACTGTAAATTCATCCTCTGCCTATGCTTGTGGGGCTTTTAACTCCCTGTCCCTTAATGGGTTTACAAAATGTTCCACCCCATTGCCTGGCATGTCAGTAATTCCCAGGTTCATTAACAGCCTCTTGCGGGGAAATTTTGTGGAGGTCTGTTGACAGATTTCCATTTGTAGAGCACTTTGTTGATAGGAAACAAAATAAGGAAATCAGATACCCTCTGTTTTTTCCTGAGGAAATGATGCTTATTATTCCGTGCCATGCATGTAAACTTCCATGTGGATTTCTTAGTTTGTGGGGCTAAATTCATCATTTTGCCAAGTGCAGTCATATATATAGGGCAGGACTAAATCAGCAGGGATTGCTTGGATTCTGATTTGGTTCAGAATCCCAAGAACGTCCACAAAGATCAATGCTACTAAGGTAAAACCAGCTGAACATGCAGGGGAGCAGTGGGGTCTGGAACAGCTGGGTCCATGTCCTTCCCAGGACCCTTCCTTGCTGATGTGGATCTGCACAGTGCTTGCTTTCAGACAACCTCAACAGGTCCCCAATAGGGCATAACTTTATTACTTTCTCTCTATGTTTTTTGCATCTGGTTTGGGCAGACACAATTCTGCTTTCATGGTAGAATGTGTTTTTAGCTCCCAGTACAATCAAATCATTATTTCTCCATTAACTTTAAACATGAGTTGTCCCACTGACTTCAGAAACCTTGATTGCATTTTAAAGTTAAGAAATCTGGGTTGAGTTCAGGCTCTGAGGCTCAGTTTGGACTTGGAGACTCAGTGTTGACAGTTCTTTAAAGTTTTAGCATGTCTAAACAATGACCCTGAAATCATAAGGATTCTTAACAATCACAGATTTTGTAGGCTTAATGTTTTTTTCCCTTGGGGGGAACCTCCCTGCAGTAAAAAGAGCGATGCTTGTCCAGATTTTGGAAGCTGCATTGCTGTAGTAGCAAAGAAGTAGTGAGACCAAACATACATTGGTTTATTTCCCACCTTTATTTTTAACTTGGCTGGCTATCTTCCTATACCTCCCACACCTTTTTTTTTTTTGGTAGCTGTTTCTTATTTGGCTACTCCACTGAGTTTGTTGGGATCTAAGGATCAGATAAAATAGCACAGTGTCATGTAGCATGTGGAGGTGGTAGCCCCAAACAATTGCATTTGTCTTCTAGCAACCATGGCAGGTCTCTCAGTGGTATCTAACCTGTTTATTTCCTAAAAAAGCCCCATAGTGGGTAGCTGACTCACCAGATTTGTGTGTGCATTAATAATAACACCCTTCTGAAGCTCTGCGGGCCTGCAAAGTGATTCCTACTAAACATAAAAAAGGATCACAGAATCATGGAGTCATTGAGGTTAGAAAAGACCTTCAAGGTCACCGAGTCCAAGCAGTGCCCGATGCCCACCTTGTCCCCAGCGCAGAGCACTGAGTGCCACGGCCAGGCCTTGCTGGGACACCTGCAGGGATGGGCACTGCAAAGCTCCCTGGGCAGCCCTGCCAAGGCCTGAGCGCCCTTGCCATGGAGAAATTGCTCCTGGTGTCCAAGCCGAGCCTCCCCTGGCCCAGCCTGAGGCCGTGCCCTCTCCTCCTGTCGCTGTTCCCTGCCAGCACAGCCCCACCCCACTACACCTTTTGTACAAGGACATGCAGCAGTTTCCACAAACATCAGCCACACCATGTTATCCCCTTCCCCCCAAAAATTCCTGGTTTTCCATAGTCGATTTGTTCTCGCCACACCTCAAACCTAGGCAAAGGTGGACCTGGGACTGTCCTGGAGAGGGGTCCATGGGTCCAACAGATCAATAGTAGCATCTCTTCTAGCATCAGAGTTTTGGGTAAAAAAGCACCATTTTCTCCCTGTGCAGCTGTGAGGGCAGCGTTCTGCAAATTCAGAGATGTGTAGCTTTAACCAAGGAATTTCTCTCACGTGTAAAGTCAACTTCAGAGTGAAATATTAACTTCAGAGAGTACAGATGAATCACTTGGGAGCTGACTGTGGGGATGTGAGATGACACGCTTTGTTTTTGCAGCTGGGCACCAAAATGATGAGCTGTCATGAGTGACCTGGCTGGTGTTCCATTACTGGGCCCCCAAATATCCTGCAATTCAGAATCAGAGATCAGAATTTATTTTCTACAAAACCTATGATCTGGTACAGAGTCTTCACTCTTTGAAGGTTGCTTTACTTTTGTGCATTCTGATACTGTAGCTGATGGAAACTTTCCAAACAGAATTCCATGGGCAATACTTATATGGGACAAGATTTGTGCCAGCAAATTGCCCGGGAGTTCCAGATATGTTTTGCACCTATTTTTTTGGGAAGTAAGACATGTACTTTTCCCTCTGTAGTCTGCTACCCAAGAGTTCTCCCATCATAATGAATTTCTAATGACAAAATTTTGTTTTCTAGAAAAGTTTCAGCTGAGAAGAAAAAAGATGGCGATTTGGATGACAGGCAGAGGAGTGGTAGTGAAAATCTGGGATACATTCCAGAGGAATTGTGGAACACAGAACAAAGCCCAAGTGAGTCTAAGCTGGTGAATCACATATTGTCAAATTGCTTCTCAACGTGGGCCTTTTGGACAACAGGTCAAGCAATTATAATTATGAGGTTTCACAATATTAATGAAGGACTTATTATTGGCCTGGACCTCTCCAGAACATTTTGGATTTTTTAGAGTAAGATCCTCCAAAAATATTTGAGAAAACATCCAAGTTCTTTGCAAGTGAATTTAGATTTAGTCCTGGGTTTGTTTTTTTAAATGCCTTTGTTCTTCCAATTGTCTTCTGGGGCCAGATGTGGGAGGACTGAATTTTCATACGAGCAGCAATTTAGGCAATATTTTGCAGTTGGTCTGTGAAAACAAAAGAAAATCCACCACTACCAACACAAAAAAAAAGAAAAGAAGGAAAGAATAAAGGCAGTTAGTGAACTATTATTTTACTGATAAATGACTAAGGCATTATAAATTCTTGTCCTGAAGCACAAAGACTCTTCAAAAGCAAATGTAAATCTCCACCAAATCGTTACCCACCACTTGCATTTATAACCGCATTATTCTCAAAACATTTAATCAAACACTTAATGACATCAAATTATTGTGCAGAGTCTATAATCCAGGCACACATCCTTCCTCTCTGACAAATAAGTGGTGAAGAAATAAGTACTGTGGAAAGATTTCCAGAGTATTTGGTATTATAAAATGAAGGAGTTACAAAAAATAAAAGGAGAATTAAGTTAACCTGGACAAATTTGAGCCCACCAAGGCTGAGATGGAATCTTTTCATATTTGTTTGTCTGCTGGGTTGACCTTGGCTGGTCACTTCCCTTCACCACTGATGTGAGTGTCCCCAGGACTGTTTCCCTCACACTTTGTCACTCCTCTTTCCTAGGTTTTTTTACCTTTTTTAACCTGTGCTGGGTTTTTTTACCTTTTCTTCAATGTTTTATCACAGAGTTGCCACCAGTGTCACTGATGGGCTCAGCTTTGTCCAGCAGCAGGACTGTCCTGGAGCCACCTGGAGCTCCCTCTGTCTGACATGGGGGCAGCTCCTGGTGTCACCTGACAGAAGCCACCCCTGCAAATTCCTTCAATACAAAAACCTGGCCATGTTAGCCCAAAAAATTAACCATGGTTTGGCTCACAATATAAAATCTTGTTTAGCCATCCCTGAATGATAACAGTAATCTTTTATATTCTTGTTGCAGGACTTGCCTCTCTTCCCCCAATGTTTTCAAAGTTTGCTGGCCCTGATGACAGTTTGCACATCAGCTCTGTACCAAAGGTAATGCTGATATCTTGAATATCTCGACCTTTTTATTTCTTTTTCACACGGTGTGTGTTGTGCTATAACCACACATAGATTTTGGGTGGAGTAGACGATTAGAAGTCAATTACAGCTGTAATTGGGTAAGTGGAATTCTCAGCATTTGTGACTGTATTTTCCTTCAGAGTGAATGATATAAGATGTGGATATAAGATGGGGGCACTGTGAGGTCTGAGGTTCCTTTGCAAACAAAATCCAGTGCAGAAAGAGTAAATAAATGTGCATTTTCTGTCAATCATTTCTTGACTGTGTTTTCCAATTGCTCTTCCACATTTCAGAAGTTGCTTCAGACAGGAACTTCATATTGATCTTGCAAACCTTTGCTATCTCAGCTGGGAGGGAAAGCACACATCCAACACGCAGTGCCCCTAGAGCTTTGCCCATTTTCCATGTGGCTTGAATGTCAAAAGTAGAGCTCAGTGTTTATTCCTCCCCTGGTTCCAGCCGTTCTGAAGGCTGGTGCTGCTCTCTCTCAGTTCTGGCACACCACCAATGTGAATCTTAATTTATGCCATATTTTTGTAAAATCCATTTAGCACCTCCAGGATGGTTTTTGCCAATATTCTCTTGAGAAAGTGGCGGTGATGTGGTACTGAGTTCACTCCTCAACACAGTGATAACTCATTTATTTCTGAAGAGCTGCTTCAACATGTACAATGCAGAAATCTGTCTTGGGGATGACATTGCACATAAATCATTGCAGAGTGTGTCAACTTCTTTTGGCACACAGTGAAATTTAGGAAGCACTCAATCAACAATTAAAACAATGATCACATAATACCAGTAAAAAATAACAGCAATGACACTGATGCATTTGTGCCTGGTAGTTATGATGTTTGACATTAATTACTTGTCAAACAAAATACTGTTCAAACAAAGACAAAAA
The DNA here is from genome assembly GCA_013397895.1 of Origma solitaria. Lineage (NCBI taxonomy): Eukaryota > Metazoa > Chordata > Aves > Passeriformes > Acanthizidae > Origma > Origma solitaria. The sequence goes on from VZRL01005114.1 coordinate 332,563, forward strand.
GTCTGTAGAAAACAGGGGAGGCTTCAGTGTGGATCTATAACCCCAAGCAACGCTTTCAGACAGGGTTTGGAATGCTTGTGAACCAGATCCACAAGATCTGGATGTGGCACTTGGGAACACGCTTTAGAGATGATGATGGTAGTGTTGGGTTGGTGATGGGACTGGATGATCCTGAAAGTCTCTGCCGCCTTGATGGCTCTGGGATTCGATGATTCTGTGATTCTGTGATTCATTTGGCCGTTTCCCAGTGACTGGGTGCTCACTGATGGTTCATGGGCACTGCTTGTGCACTGGGGAGGTGCTGGCTCTGATTTTCTGATATTCGTGGAGATTCGCAGAATCTCGCAGGGAAGTCAGGCAGGACCACGACAAAATGGCGAAAGAGCAAACTTTATTTACCAAACTTTCTTTATATATACATTAATAATCTAACAACTATTGGTCAGCAATTTTCCACCCCCTAAAATGATTGGTTAGAACCCTACAGCATCCAGTACCAAAGCACAGAGATTAGAAAAGGACAAAAATGCAACTTATCTCTATTGTCCATGAGAAAGAAGAGAAAGACTCCTAAAACAGTGCAACTACAGGGAGGCATTAAGCCATTCAGTGACATCTGAAAAGCATTGAGTTTGGGTGTTCTGAGGCAGCTCCATGGTGAGAACACTAATGTTGTGAGTGGGGACCATCAGGAGACTATGTTCACGGTCCTGATGCAAACTGGAACGTGAAAGGTGCAGCCTCCACATCAAACACTGGGTTAGATAGCGCAGGAGGTTCAAGTGGCCAAGGAAACTTTGAATCCATCAAAGGCACACAGCACAAAATTGAAATGTTTATATTTTTTAAACTAGTTGCCCCTGGACAATATAAAAACTCTGTTACAGTGACTTCTACCTGCATCAACAGCTGCACACACATTGTTGAAAAATACCAAGAGATAATCCAGAGGTGAAAATTATTTATAACTATTTTCCATATGTTAGAGGAATATTTAGCAATCTAGAAACAGCTTGGTGAAGATAAACTTCTGTTTGAACAGGGCTTCTCAGTATATTGTGATGGCCCCATCTTGTGTGTGCAGGAGCTGATGAAAGGCTGCTGAAGGTTTACCTGAAATTGTGGATTTGCAGGCCATGATTTAATTTTATAGCAATATATACAAACATAGTAAAACATTTCCCAGACCAAAAGTGGTTTGCTTTTACATCCATAACCTTCCCTGTTAGCTGCATAATAGAGGCTTTGTCACAAAAAGTGTTCCTGGATTTATTCTAATAAAGTTCAATCACCACTGATACCAATAGATTGCCCAATAACCATTGTAGTGCTCCTTCATTGTATTTCTTGTCAAGGAGGAGAAATCAGATGTTAACTCATTTAGCTGTTTGCTGGGTAGTGCTGAATCAAACAATTTCTTCAGAAATCACCTGCCTTTCTGCCAATACATCTTTTAAACCCAAAAAGTTGTGTTTCTCAGTAGGCTTTCCCTGCCTGAATACTGGAAACATTCCCAAAGACTTTTCATCTTTATTCTTCAGGACTTTTTAGTGAGAAGTAGGGGGCAAAAAAAGAAACAGGAGAATGAGACGTTATCCTAAGAATTTTTTCCATAGTGAAGGAGGTCATGAAGGGGTGGACTCCAACAAATTGCTTCTCTCTCCCTGGATAATCAGGAAAAAAAGCAAACGTCCTTGCAGTGCTTCTATGGAGGTCAAGAAGAAGGAAGGAAAATCCAAGTCCTCCCTGAGGAGCAGGAAGTCCATCTAGTGATGGAAAAATTACAGACTAAAGACCTATAACCTTATCTATTCATGTGTCTCTGAGGGTGATGGCTTCAAATTTGATCCCTTCTGTTCCATATGTAAAAAAGTTACAATTTTAAATGATTTGGGGGATTGGAGGAGACTTCATATCACAGGTTTTGCATCCTCAGAATTCCTTGCCCGTGGACCCAACCAGGTACAAACCTGAAATCCCTGCTGTGTGTCGTTGTAAAGGGTGACAGCAGAAAAACACTTAGGTCAGCTTTTGGCCATTCAAACTCTTTGAATCAGAAACTAATGCAAAACACCCACAGAAGATAAATGCTGCCCAGTAATTGCACTGATCAATTCACAACCTGAACAAAAGGTTTGGCAAGGAACAAAGGATGAAAATCAGAGGTGTGCAAGACATTTTAAAAATGATGAGTAACGAAGTAAATTATTGAGCTGAGGAAAAAATTACCAGCTACTGGAAGAGGAGGCCAGAAGCATCAGTCAGAGGTGCTGGAAGGTCTTCATTCTGATTATATTAACTGAGAAAAGGTGGAATTGAGAGCAGAGGGGCAGGCTTCTGTTTAATTGCAAATGTAGTTCCTGTCAGGGATGGGAGGAGAGTGATCCTTGCTCTCAGTTCTGGGGCTGAGCTGCCAGACAAATGAGTTTTAGGGACCAACATCCCACCTGGGGAACAGTTCCTTATTCCCTGACCCCCCGTGCTCCTTCCAGAACCCAAGTGCAGTGAAGGGGATCCCCTGCCCAGGATTTTGCAGATTTTGGGGCAGCCCCACAGACAGCTGTGCCTGAACAAGGGCCATAATTCTGCCAGGTCCTGAGTGCCACCTCCAAGGAACTCTGTTTTCCAAGCTCCCACAGAAGGAGCTCTAAGGACTGAGCAACTTGCAGGATTGGACAATCTCCTAGATAAGCTTCGTAATTAGTCCATTTTATATGCCATAAATGTCTCTGTGATAAATCAGGGTGGGAATGCTCATTTACAATGGGCCGGATTAATCCCTGCTTTGACTTCAGCACAGCTCCAGGAAGCTTCCACAGCCTCACTCCTCCCTTCCAATCCAGAGTGAGTCACGGCTCCCTTAATGGGGAAGGATCTATTTTTCTTCTTAACTACTCCAAATGACACTCTATAAACTGAAAATATTATTTAGTTGTGGTTGTGGTTTTATACCGAGAAGGAAATGAATGATGAATTGCAGCTCCATTTATTGCCCCGTATAGAACTGCTTCGACTCTGAGGGTTGTTGGAAAGAAAAATTAAGCTATCAAAATTGAATTAAAAGGTCAATAAATAGAAATATAAATCAATGAAAGCAAATAATTTTACCCCTGCTGATGAAATGTACTGCAGATATGTCATGTTATGATACTTATCGGTTAGCATATCTTGATTAAGAGAGCAATAAATATTGATGATACAGAATAGATATAGAAATGGCAGGTGCAGTTTAGAGTATTTTTCTAAATGTCTGTGGAAGAAAGGAAGGAGTGAAGGCATATGGGTGGGATTAACCCATGAAGAGACAAGGAGGAATTTCCAGGCTGTATTGGTGGACAGGAAAATGTGCGGAGTGTCCAAAAAGTTGATAGGATGGAAATGGTTTTCTACTTGAAGTAAGTGTATCCAAATTATTTTGAGGCTATCCAGAACTTTTGGGGTGTGTGTTTTCCTGCAAATGAATTGAATTTGGAACAAAAATTAAAAACTGAGGGCAGGGAGGGGGAAATTACCTTCAGAACCAGAAAGCTGTGTCTCCCTGATTCTTTGTTCTGTTTTTTGTTAGCCCAGTGTGTGATGCATGCAGACACATTTGGGAGTACTCCTACCACACTAATGTCAGCAGTTTGTTCTAATGCAGTTAGACTTGAATTTTTTTGGCTGGCTAATACCAAGCCTTCAGTTTATCACACACTTGCACTGCATCAGTGTCTGAGGAGCTGCCATCTGTCAAATTAGTGCTGAGATCAGAGTCCTGTTCCTTAGTGCCAGATGTGTGCTCATCATTCACATCACTGCTATCACACGCGTTGCAGAGATGACTGGAACATGCTTGTAAGAGCAGAAATCCTTCTTTCATTGACTGAAGATCAGCATTCAAAACACCACTGAAGGATTCAACCCTGAAACCAGCTGATACACACTCAGTTTACCGTCTGATTCATCCATGTGTTGCTAGCTCTCTTTTTGTCTGGCTGGAGAGATGGAAGAGATGGAAAGATCTGTGCTGCATCTGTTTCCCCAACCAAACCAACAAACTACGCGAAGCTTTTCCCAGTATAATAATCCTTTTATAGTAATCCCTGTGAAAAGGCATCCAGGGCAGATGATAAGTCAACAGGCAGGCTTTGAAGCATGTGACTGTCAGATATCCATGGTGAACTAGATGCCAAGCTGACAGTACAAAGAGATTCAAAACTACAGAAAAGAAATGCTGACGTTAGTGCCTCCTTCCTGATGGGAGGACCACCTCGGAAATTCGCTCCCATGATGTTATGCTGTGCAGCAAACCACTAGAGATGGGTTTTTTTCCCTTCAATCTGTAGGATGTAATGAATTATGAAGTCATTTTTCCTCAGACTAGGACTGACAGGACTAGTAGAGCACTGAATTAATCTCAGGAGGAAACAACTTTGAAATCGAAACCAAGCAGGGGCTCCAGCAGCTGTAGCAGATCAGGGTATAAATATGAAATGGTTGTTGTGGTCCTGCTCCTCTGCATTATTTTTGTAATGAGTTGTATGAGATCTTCCATAGCATCAGAAAATGACTTTTGGGTCACTGACCAGCAGCCAGCAGCCCCCATGTCAGTGAAGTGCAGCCTCAGGAAGGCTCTGCTGCTTCAGAGAAAGCTTCCCAGAAAATGGGCCAGCACACAGCATGAGTTGATTGAAATTCATGAAATTATTCATTAATTGATACTGGAGCACAGTAAGTATGAAACAGAAATAACTCTAAAGCAAATAACTATGAGAGATGCAGGAGGGCAGAGGTGAACCCTCATGGACATCATCCCCATCCTGGGAGAAAACTCTGCTCAGTTCTTTTTTGGTGGTAACAAAAGTCATCATGACAGGAGAGGGGCTGGATGGCTCATCCTTGAAGATGAGATTTTGAAAGCAAAAGAGGCCTGGTGGGGTTACACTTTCATTAGTGCTCTCACGGGGCTGCCTGGATGCAGCTGGGGCTCATCCTCTGGCTCCCTGCTGCTCAGAATTGTGCAAACTTAATCAGAGAACCTCAGAATGGTTTGGGTTGGAAGGGACCTTAAAGATCACTCAGCTCCACCCCTTGCCATGGGCAGGGACACCTCCCACTGTCCCAGGCTGCTCCAAGCCCCAATGTCCAGCCTGGCCTTGGGCACTGCCAGGCATCCAGGGGCAGCCACAGCTGCTCTGGGCACCCTGGGCCAGGGCCTCACAACTGTCCCAGTCAAAAATTTCATCCCAATATCCCATCTAAACCTACTGTCTGTCAGTTTAAAACAATTCCCCCTTGTTCTGTCCCTCCAGGTCCTTGGAAATTGTCTCTTCCCATCTCTTCTGTGGGTTCCCTTCAGGCCCTGCAAGGCCACCCTGAGCTCAGCCCAAAGCTTCTCCTCTCCAGGCTCAACAATCCCAACTCTCGCAGCCTTTCCTCCCAGCACAGCTCTCCATCCCTCTGCTCATCCTGTGCCTCCATGGACTCTCTCCAGCAGCTCCAGCTCCTTCCTGTGCTGGGCCCAGGGCTGGGGCAGCTCTGCACGTGGGCTCTCACCTGAGCTCAGGGGCACAATCGCCTGCCCCCCCCACCCCCAGAAATCTCCTGTAGCATCACCTCCAAATGGTCCCAAACCTGCCCCTTCCCACAACACTGCTGGATGAACTTTCTGATTAATGTCTTTTTTTCCTTAGCTGATCTGGATGCAACAGAGTATTTTTCTGCAGGAAGTTCTGGGAAATATTCTCACCTCAGTATTTTGCTAAACTGCTAAACTTGGGATTCAAAACATGACCTATTTCAGGGAGAATTAGAGGCAGGGTGCTCTTGGACCCCATCTGAAACTTTCTGGTTACTCAGTATGCTACTAATTCAGTATCCTTTATTCTCACAGTCCACAGTATCTGGGAATATTGGCTTTCCACAAACATAACACTTGTCTTTGGCTTTTTTTCAGACTTTTTTACCCCATTCTACTTGTAAATTTGTTATTTTGAGGGGAGAGGTAATAGAGAGCTTCTCTGCTCAGCACCACTGAGGTCTTTGTGCTGAACTGCAAGAAATGAAATGCAGTAAAGGGATCTTGGAGAAGATCCTTGAGCAGAGCCAGGCAATACTGTTACTTCCCAAAGCACCTCTCCTCTCGGCGAAAATAAACAGTAAAGAAGGGTAAATTTAGAAAACAGCAGCATGTTCTAGCAACAAGAAGGGATGGGAGGGAGGAGAAAGAGTTGTGTTTAAAACAGAAGGCAGCTGTCTTGTGAAATGTTTCTAGGATAGTTAAATTTATCCCACAGTTTTCCTTGTGGTGCTGGGACTCATTAAATACCAGAGACATATTGTCCACATTTGTTATCTAACATTTGCCTCCATGAGTTATTCAATAATGTATATGTACCAAATGTATTATTGAAGATGTTTAATACTGGAAGAATACCAGAGCAATACAGACTGTACATGATTAATGCTCCAGAAACAAACCTCAGGAAGATTGGTCAGTAGCTAGAGAACCACATTTGGCTTGATAAAAGATGTCACTGGGAAAAACAGTGACATTTCCATTCATTTCCAAGGGCTTGAGACCAGGTGAGGAATTGCAGGGAGAAGGTCTTGCTACTCTATTTAAAAATTCAAAGTTTATGTTGCTTGGATGCATTTGAGAGTGAATTTTCCCTTGTCTTTTCCTCTCCAATTATATTTTGTAAAAGCACAGAAGTAATTAGGACTGGAGATGCACAGCACTTGTTTCAGATGAGGAAAAGCTTTCCAAAGCTGCTGAGCATTTGCCCTGCTCCGATCCCACCGGGGCAGTTTGAGAACAGGCTGCAGACACTGGAAGTGGAATCCTTCCAGTGATGGGAAGTTTAAAAAAAGCCTGCCTTGAATAAACACTGAGATGTTGAGAGTGATCTTTCAGCCACGTGAAATGCTGGTGTGCTGCTTGCTGTGATTTCTAATGGATTTGGAAAGCAAATGTTCAGATTTTTTACAGCTTCACAGGTATTTTCTGTAAGAGAACCAGAGGAGAACACCCAACATCCCATTTTGCTTAAAAGAATGCAGACTGCAGAGGCCACCAGAAGTTCTAAGGTAGCATAAGATCAGCTAATGAATCCCCAGAAGTGCCAGCAGCGTGTTGCATGTGAAGCTTTTGTTTCGTTCTGCTTCTCATGCTTTCCTTTGTATTTAGATTCTGAGTGGGTTGCTGGTGATAGATTCCATTTTGCTCTAATGCTCTGGGGTGAGGGGTTGGCAGGTAACCTCCTGAGACCCTCGTGAGATTGCTTTTCTGGGATTTTTTTGAGTTCTGTAACTGTTTTTACTCTCCCCTAGGTGCGACCTCCAAGACGCACTGATTATCTGATCAGCCCAAAGAAGATCAGGAATGTGACACTCGTGTAGGATGTGCTTCTCCAAGCTATTCCTCTCTCAGTTGCATTTTTACACATTTGGATGCCTTCCTGTAACAGAGAAAAGTCAAAACCACTTCTCTCAGTTTAAATTATAAGTTATTTTTCTTTTTTTCTCATGCAATTAAATAAAATTGCAACTTTTATAGTGCAGCTTGTGAAATCTCAGCAAAATAATGGACATAAATGATGTAAGTGGACAGCCTTAACTTCCAAGACAATGAGTTTGATGGGACTGTGGAAGAAGAATCTATGTTTCGGGTCCCAAAGAAATCAGCAAAACTCCTGTCAGGCAGGAATGTTACATTGCAGCAAGATCAAGGACTGGAAATGCAAGATATTTATTACTTCAGAAAAAACTGGTTAATAATAATAATGGTTAATAGAGTATCTATGCTTTTTAATGTATTTTATATGTAGCTGATCATCTTGAGCTTACAGATCAACAACACTTTTCCATTCCCATTCTGTAATGAAATCAAAGGAAGTTTTCATGAGGGCTGCTTCAAAATTTCTAACAAAACTGCCTTTGGATCAGAAATTAATTGTCTCCATTTCAATACATTATTTTATAAGAGATATTTGCCTAAAATCTGAAGTTCCATTTTAAAACCCAATCACTCATGTGCCAAAAAAATTCCTTTTTAAAAAAGCCAACTGGAATTCAAAAAGCTTAAGATGAAAAGTGTAGATTTGAAACTCTGAAGAGTTGTTGCTTGACTGTTTTATGCCTCTGTTCTACTTGTGGGCCGAGTTGTGTCACAGCAATGGTGGCTGCTGGAATTCAGTTTGAACAGTGTTTTTTCCTCAGGGACAGAGTTGATAATGACCAAGGGAAATGCACTTTAACAAGGCAACTTCTGAGCAGAGCAGATCCAGCACATGAACCCTATCTAAAACTGGTGAAATGTTTTGTCTGGAATATTATATTTCATAATAAAAAGTTCAAGCTTATTATATATTTTTTTTTTTCTTCTGCAAAAAAGGAAACTTCTTCCAGAAAAACAAGTTATTTCCAGTGTACTCTTCTTTCTACCCACTCAAAGAACTCTGAATTATTCAGTGTGTCTCATGTTAATCTTCGGTACGAACCGACGCAGGTGCTCTTGAAAGAAGCCTTTGCTTGGAATCACTTCCAGTGATACCCTGTGCAACAAAACCAAGGAATTTGAAACCTAAACTCAGGAAAGAGGAGTTTTTTTGCACGTTGAGCATTTGGCATCGCCACTCGTGGCAGGTTTTGCACTACTGGTGGCATTTTCAGCCAGTCTGTCAGAACAAGTGCAGGGCCTGCCATGTGCTGTTTGTACACAAAGCTGTTTCAAATTCTGACCATCCACAGCCTTTCTGTCTTGTTTGCCAAAGGAGAAGCTTTGAAATTAATTTTATATTGTTATACAGATAAAAATACAAGCAATTTACATTGTGGTATATCTTGAAGTTGTCCTTGAAAATATCCTTATATTCTTTGAATTAAACATGCACACAGAGAAACATTTACCTTTTTCTGATACAAATATTCCTGTTGCTGGCATCTCCTTGTTACCACTGTAGCTGAATGCAACTTAAACAAAAATCCACTTTATTAGAGGAATGTCCATTGCATAGGAGAGGGAGGCCCAGGGTAACACCAGCCTGGGGTAAAAACCACGGAACCTTGGCTTTCTGTGCATGTGCTTTGTTCACAGGGCTTCCTGGCTATCAGAAGAGTAAAAAAACCCTGTAAACTGTATGGAAACAGTGGTTCCCAGCAGAAAGTGTTGGTTCATTGGGATGTATTTTGCAAAAGGATCAAGCTGTACCACTCTGATTATCTGCAAGCCCTTGTTTTCAAGCTTAGCTTTGATATTATTTGGTGTCATAGTAAAGCAGCCAACCTAGAACTGAAGAAAACCTTCTTTAAATCTGTATCCTTCCACATTAATCAAGCAAATTTCTCTGTTAGTGCCATGGGTCAGAGGACACAAACGTGAGACTGTGTCAGCAACAAGGTGATTTCTCTGCTGGGGAGTCCCTGAGATTCCAACCTTGTGCTTGAGGCTCTTCAGAGGACCCCAGTGCTCCCAAAATTGGTCTGCAGACTGTGGCTGGGGAAAAGCACTTCCTTGGCACTCCTGATGAATGAACAATCGGAGAAGAGAAGGTTAGAGAGCTCATAGCAGCGTTCCAGTGTCTGAAGAGGAGCTGCAAGGAATCTGGAAAGGGATGCTTCATCAGAAGTGGTAATGAGAGGACAAGGGGAATGCCTTCAAACTGACAGATAGTAGGGTTAGATGGGACATTGGGAAGGGATTCTTCCCAGTGAAGGTGATGAGGCACTTGGAAAAAGTTTCCCAGAGCAGCTGTGGCTGTCCCTGGATCCCTGGCAGTGCCCAAGGCCAGGCTGGACATTGGGGCTTGGAGCAGCCTGGGACAGTGGCAGGTGTCCCTGTCCCTGTCAGTGGCACTGGGTGATCTTTAAGATCTCTTCAAACCCACACTGATTTAGGATTCTAAGTGTGACTCCAAACCTGGGAACCACATGGGAGCCCCGTCCCTGCTGACAGCTCCATGCTGTCTCAGTCAGCCATCAGGGACACCCCAGGCAGGTCACCTTCCAGCTGTGCATCCTGGAAAACGCTCCAAGGTGCTCAGGGACCACCTGTCAGCAGGAAAATGCCCATGGCCATCCCACAGCAGCAGGAGGAATGAACACCCCCCTGCTTGCACCTCTCACAGCTCAAGCAAACAAACAAACAAACAAGCAAACAGGTAGCACAGCCATGGAAACATGCACATTAACCAGAGCCAGCTCCAAGAACGCATCCCACACAGCTATGGAACACTCCGAACAGCGCTGGCACCAGGCTAAAAAAATTCTCATCGTGTCCTTGGGATTTATGGTTGGGGGCATTTATTTCCTTCCCAGATTTGTTTTCTTCAGGCGTGTTGTACAGCCTGTATATCATCTCCAGTACTAGCTGTTACTTATGTTTGCAAATAGAGCTCCACAAATAACAATACATAAAATACAGAGACAATTTGCAGCTCACAGGGATTATAAAATATGCAGGCACTTTCAGAAGGCACAGTAGACTAAAAATATTGAATTTCAGGCACTTTATGGAGACACCAATCTTTTGTACACATGCATATTGATTTATAATTATGACTTGAGGGATATTTTAGTAATCTAGAAGTATCCAGCTTTTTACTGCTCACAGACTGTGCACAGTTTGATAATATAAAACCCTTCCATGTTTCCTTACAAAATGTTCTAATTTGAATTCCGTGCTTGTATATGCAGGGGAAAAAATGCATTGAAGATAAACAGTATTTCATGCCACGGTAATGTTTCCTAAACTTGTCTCACCAGTTTTGTATTTTGCAGAAGATTCAGGCTACCTTTAATACGAAGCCACTTAAAAATAACTCTGGCTTCATCTGGAGGTTTCTTGTTACCACAAAATGCACCTCAGGTTTGTGTGGGCTGAGTGGAATCAACAGATGAACTCTTAGTAAAGAGTACTCACAATATTGACTGAACATTTGGTTTCGTACTGATCTGATTGAACAGAGCTTCTATTTTCAATATTTATTTGGTAGAATGCATGATATGTGGTGCTGCTAGCCTAAAATGCAGCATTTCTGAGTGTTTGGGCCTCCCAGTGACATAGATGGGAATAGCTCTTTGCTTGCAGGGCTCACCATCCCTTTCCTCAAAAGCATCCTTCATGAGGAAGGAAAAACACAGCTTCCTACCAAATTCCCCCACAGAAGCTCATGGAAAACCAGAGTATGGTCTCCCAAAAGTGTCAGAACTCTTCTTATTGCCCCTCACTCTCCACCCAAATAGATCTTCCCCATCTAGAGTGGGGAAATGAGGCCCATCCCCAACTCCCTCTCCCTGAGTTTCTCTAAATCCCACACCCACATTCCCAACAACACCATGAAATCAATCCTTTGGCCTCATGATAATGGTGTAAATAAAACAGAACAATCAGGACAGACCAAAGTGGGCTCCCATTTTTGGGCTATAATAAAACCCAACCAACCTCAGCCACCAAGGGGAGAACAGTGCTCCCAAAACACCTTTGGCATCTCAGTACTTTTCTTCCCAACAGCCTCCAAAACCCCTCCTAAAGACGAGGCTGAGCATTGAAATTCATAAAGCCACTTGATATGGAGGAACATGCTCTCGGCAGATATGACTTTTATGATTACTCTCCTCCTACTCACCACGATTGACTCTTGTTCCCCAGGCTATAAACTACCTGCCTCTTCCTCCCCCCAGGTGACAAGCAGCTTCATTTAACTTTAACTTTCTCTGTCTCTCATTTTCCGCCCTCTTTCCCATCCTTTCTTCTCCACAGCTCCCAAATACATTTCCTTTAAACAAAGGCCTAATTGATACATACCTAATTAACATCTGAGCATTTGTTCTCAGCTTGTATTTAGCTCTGAAAATTGCTGCTTCTATTTCAGACCTGAATAAGGGCTTGCATACCTGAAAGTTTGCCTGATATTTCCAGCAATACCAGTTGATCCAATAAAACACACACTGGTGGCTCCAATGTGAATTCCCGTTATCCCATGTACCAGGACTTCAGGAGGACACTCTGCACACCTCAGCTGACCTTCCTGAACTGATGGGGGGAAAAAAAGAGAAAGAAATAGAAGCCAGATCAGGTCTGCATTAATAGGTCTGGATCAAACCTCCTCAGCCAGCAGGAAAGTTCTCCTTGTTGTTGTGAAGGTGGGATTTGACAGGAATGTTCTACATTGCTGCAGTTTGTAGCTCTGTGTAAGACTCCTGCCCTTCTGCCCTGAGGAATTCAGTTTTCTCTTGCCCGTTCCTCACCCTGCTCTCTGCTCTTTGGGAGGTGCAGGTTGGTATCAACTCCTTCACATTATCTTACAAATTGTGGATTATTTATGCTGGATTAGCACAGGTAGTTATTTAAATTATCCGTATTTGCAGGCTCAGAGGAATATTGCAATAGGCTGCTCCTTTCCAGCTCAGAGAATCAATGTTTGGGAGCTCCCAGCATCATTTGGCATTAGCTTTGATAGCAGAGCTCGTGTCACACAGATGTTATTCATATTGTTTATTTTCTCCTGTGCTGTGATCACTCCCTCAAATGAGGCTTACACCAAGTGCTCTTTTAAAAAAAATCATGTTCCAGCAAAATGCTCTGTTTGGTTTTGTTTTGAGGGAAGAATGCCAAAATCGAGGGAAAACAATACTGAGACGTTTTTATTTTAGAAGTCAACCAGATCCATCTCAGCCCTGCCTCCCACTCATCAGCTTCCCATCAAAAGGGCCCAGGGACTGCTCCGACCTTGGGTCAGCTCATCTGTGCTATTGATTCCCCTGATCCCAGTGACCTTCCCATCACACACTGATGCTTAGGCTGTGTTTTCCTGCACCCTGGTTCTCTCCCCTGCAAACAGCACCCATCTCACCCCTCCTGTGGAAGGATGGAGGGGACTCATGGCTCGTTCAGGTGTCACCCTACTGACAGACACCCCTTGAGGAACATTGCTCTTGCTTGTGGCAGCACCTATGCAGAAGCCTGATCTTCCTGACTGTTGATCCAAACCAAGTTGTTTTGGGGAAGCAATTCCTGCTTGAAAATTAGCATTATGTTGTGGTATTTTTCAGTATAAAGCAGTCAGATGCACTCAAACCATGCAAAACCCTGGCCCAGGGTGCCCAGAGCAGCTGTGGCTGCCCCTGGAGCCCTGGCAGTGTCCAAGGCCAGGCTGGACATTGGGGCTTGGAGCAGCCTGGGACACTGGGAGGTGTCCCTGCCCATGGCAGGGGGGTTGAACAAGACCATCTTTAAGGTCCCTTCCAACCCAAACCATTTTGTGATCCTCTGTTTCTAAAACAGAGACTGTTCTGTTAAAATACCAGCAAATTTAGCTACAACTTTTGTGGAGTTCTTCTTGGAAGTTTGCAAGTCTGTTCCCTGATCCTCTAAAAACATCCTCAAGAAGATCTAAGGTTATCAGCCAAGCCCTCTGATGCTGCCTGAGCTCAGAAAACACTTCAAATTTGATCACTGCTTTATTATCTCCATTTGCAAAATGAAAACTAAGAGGTAGCAAAAAGGGAAGCAGTGTCTTTGCCGAGCCATCAAAATTCCTTGGAGAGGCATCTGAGCTGGCAGAGGAACAGTTACTTTCCCCTCCTCCTTTAATCCATTGCCAGAGCAGGGGAGAGACACAGAGTGCCTGGGATGGGAGTGCTGCTCACCAGGAGTGCTCACACTGTGCTGGGTGGAAGGGACCAAAGGACTTGGGAGAACAACTGAAACTGCTATACAGTTTAAAAGAAAATTACACATTTTCCCCTAAAATTATATACGATGACTACATCATGGATTCTGTCATGCTGCTTGCTGCTAATAGTAATTATTGATTATTTACCCTACCCTGTGAGGGTGGGCAGGCCCAGAGCAGCTGTGGCTGCCCCTGGATCCCTGGAAGTGTCCAAGGCCAGGCTGGATGGGGCTTGGAGCAGCCTGGGACAGTGGGAGGTATCCCTGCCATGGCAGGGGGTGGAAAGATGTGATATTTAAGGACCCTTCCAAACTGTTCTGTGATTCCATGATTACCTTTCCCTTGAGATCCTGAAAAGAACTGTGACATTCTATATTCTGTTGTGCAACCAAATCTGAAGGCATTTTATAACTTTGTATTAAATGACAAGTCAAAATTCTGTTCCCTTTGCTCATGCAAAACCTTTGCTGATCTCAGTGGGGTTGAGTTTATTTTAAAACTAAAATACCTCTCTTATGCAATAGGACCATCCAGAGGCACAAATAAATGCATTCTTTCCAAGGCTTTCATATTTTACTTTTTTTCATAACCTTCAAAGGTTAGCTGAGTGTACTAAATGCGTTTACAAGAGGCAGCTACTTAAGAGGATGGAACATTGCAGGGTGCAAGGGCTGGAAAGCACAAGGTAAAGGGAGGAGGTGGCTGTGGGACACACACATATTTCCACTGCTCTGAGCTGAGGTCTTGGGGGACCTAATGAAATGCCTTAGCTGCTGTATATGCAATTTTCGGAACATTCAGAAGCAGTTTCTCAGGGCCCTGGGAATGCCAGCAGCTTCTTCAGCCACCTTTCCCTGGAATCCTCCTCTGCAGGGATTGCACCCTGCACACCCGAGGGTTTGCTGCCAGTGTGTGAGGTGATGCTGTGTAACTCTCACACTGCTGATGGAACAGCTGAGCAGTGAGAATCCGCAGCCACGGCCTCTGCTCAGTCCCTGGCAGGGAGCTCGGGTTTCCAGCCCACTGCCCAGCCCTGGCACCTTCTTGAACCTGCCTGTCCCTCTGCAGCTCTGTGGGGTCACCCCGGCTTTTGGTGCCTGCCTGGTGGGGCCTGGACACCATGTGCTGTTGCCAGACCCTCTCAGCTGCAGAGAAGCTCCATTTCCTGGCAAAGGGCTTAGGGATTCCTCGGGTTGTAAGAAAGATTATTCTGGAGACAGATTTAAAAGTTGTTTTTACAGACATCACAAACCTAGTGGTAAATGCACCTTCTGTAGCTTCTCCGGGATGCACATTATGGTGAGTAACCCCCATCCATTCTGCGACAGAGTTACTTCCAGATTTAAGTGCAATCCTTCCACCAGGCAGTGAGGCACAGCAGCACTCTACAAGTCCCTGACAGGAGGCTGTGGCAAGGTGGGGGTTTCTCCCTTTTCTCAGGCAATCAGACAACATGAATGGACCTCAAGCTGTGCCAGGGGAGGTGCAGGCTAGACAATAGGAAGAATTTCTTCATGGAAAGGCTGGTCAAGCATTGGAATGGGCTGCCCAGGGAAGGGAAATCACCATCCCTGGAGGTGTTGTAGAAATGACGACATGGCACTCAGCGCTGTGGTCTGGTTGAGATGATGATGTTTGGGCAAAGGCTGGACTCAGTGATCTGAGAGGCTTTTTCCAACCTAAATGATGCTCTGTGGGATTCTGTTTGTGGTCCTTGGTGTCCCTGCCCCAGGGGCTCCTTCTGGAACAACCACAGCATCACTCCCAAGGCTCAGGTGGGAGCATCCTTTACCCAGAGGGACAGGCTGGGCTTTTTTTTTTTGAGGGGGAAAGCTCCCTTTGCCACATAACAGTGGACCTGGAGGTTGTACAGACAAGAGGGAAATGAGCCTTTTTCCCTCATCAGTGTGTGTTCAGTGAGTGACCTGAGTGTATCAATGCAGAGGCCACTCAGCCCCATCACCCACAGTGTTGCCCCTAAGCAGATGTCCAAAGAAAATTGCTTCAGTGTTCAGAAACCTTTTCACTGCAACTCCTTTCCTGCTGCGACAAAGCCACTGCTGAACTATGCAGCACTGCTGCCAATAACGTTTTATTTCCCTCCAGAAAAGTTTTCTTTCTCACCCTTCTTTGCAGATGCTTCTTTTGTCCCCCTCTGCCCTCAATTTGTTGTCGACTCTCAGAGTTTTACTTGTTTAATCAGGAACCCAAATGCCTCAGAGCAGGTGCCTTGACTCCTCGACTGGCTGTCAAGCTCCGTGAGCAGCAACATGGCACTGCAGAAGAAATAAGGAAGGAAATCTATATCCCTTTTCCCTCTCTGGCCAGCCTGCTGACAAATTTTGCCCTGCATTGCAGATGCGATTCAATTATTTCAGTGAAGCCAATCAGAAATAATTAATGAAGACTTTCTAATGCATATTGGGAAGATCATCCACCAAAACAGGGAGCTTTTCTTTCTTTTGCTATACTGCTATACTCAGCAGCTTACAGCTAATAAGTTACAAAGCCTTGGTTTCCTTGATTCCAGCTGCTAATCCCTTTTGCTAGGGCAGAGGTGGATACAATTAATGTCAGAGGATTAGGAAGGCACTGATGGCACTTTGAAATGGAAACTGTAAGAAAAGCCACAAGCTATGGTCATCCACATTGCAACACTTAAATCACTCCTTGGCTTGTGTTTGTTAATTTTGCCACTGAGCAGGATTTGCCAAGCAGCACCTGTGCCCTTTGTGCTCTCTGTAGCTGTTAATGATGGAAGTTCACCGTGGGCGAGCAAGTGACAGAGCACAGCACCTCTCATGTTCTGTGTTTTTACCTTCCAGGGACACACTCGTGGGGCAGCGACTCAGGCAATTCAGAACATCAGCTAAACAGCCTTTAATTGCAACAATTTCCATGGAAGTGCCAGGCTGTGGCTGCTTTTCCTGCCGCAGGTGCAGAGTGCCAAGCGTTCAGCTCATGCTGCCAGAGTTGATGCTATGCTGGAGACTCCATAGGTAAGAGTTCACTGAGCTCAGTTTGCTCCATTTGCTGTGTTTTCTGCTTCTCGGCTACAACTGTCAGATGAACAGAATTGCTAGCACAGGCTTGTTGCTTTTTTTTCCTGCCAGGGAGCAAGAAGATTTTATGACAGCCTAAAGATCTAAGTAAAAAGGTCAATTGGCATAATCAGCAATTTAAGTGATAAATCTATTATCATGCTTCCAATTTCATTAGCCAATTAATGCTTCCATCCCCTGGGTTAAGAGTGGCATTTCAGTGTGCAGGGCATGGCGATTCTCAGTAGGATCACAGAATCACAGAATGGTTTGGGTTGGAAAGGACCTTAAAGATCGTCCAGTGCCAACCCCTTCAAGGAGCAGGGACACCTTCCACTGTCCCAGGCTGCTCCAAGCCCCAGTGTCCAGCCTGGCCTTGGACACTTCCAGGGATCCAGGGGCAGCCACAGCTGCTCTGGGCACCCTGGGCCAGGGCCTCACCACCCTCACAGTAAAGATCTTTTTCCTAATATCCAACCTAAACCTGCTCTCTGTCAGTTTGAAGCCATTCCCCCTTGTCCTGTCACTCCAGGGCCTTGTAAATAACCTCTCTCCATCTTTCTTGTAAGATCCCTTCAGGTACTGGAACAGTACAATTTTAATTTACTTTATGGCTAAGATAAATTATAACACAAAACCTCAAAAGGACACAGTGGTTACTTTGTTCTCCAGGCATCAGTCATGTCCTCCTTTAAATTAGAAATGTATGTAATGGAACAGGGGGAACAAACATCTAATATGGAAATGGACTTTTGTTGGGGAGTTTATGTACTTGCACATTTCTTTGCTTGGCATTAATAGAAAGTTGCAAGAAACGTATTCTGGCAATACTCTTCATCACAGTCCAGAATTTTGCAGCAGTGAGGGAGGAAGAACATGGACAGGGAGGGAAGGACACATTTCAGCAGCAGCAAGAAGCTGGCTCTCATGTCAGCTCTGTTGTTGTGAGCCAAACCTCATTCACTTGAAATTGTTTTCTTGAAAGACACTACATTGAGGAAGGCTGAGACCAGCTACAGGCCTGTTTTGCCAGCAGCTCTCCTGAGAGTCAAATCACCCATATTTTCACTAATCATGAGCCTCTTCCCACTGAACACCACATATTGCACAGGTTAGTGATAGTATTTGTCACTGCTTTTTCATCCTGGATTTTAATGCAGTCTAAGCAGATAAGTAGCAAACTGTTCACAGATGCTGCACTGAGAGTGCAATTAACCATCCTGCTTAATGAGGTATTAGTGAGGATGTGTACACAGGGCCTTCACCTACTTCTCAGTCTTTGCCCTGATCAGTGCTCATCACATTGAGCTCTCCAGAGCAAACAACAACAGAAAATCCCATTAGGAAGTAAAGCTTCAGATATCATTAAAGATCCTGAGGCACCTGTGCAGGCTAGAGCAGCACTGGCAGAGCTTTCCTCCTGCATCAGGGTAAGACAGGTCCAACATTTAGCAGCCCTTGCCCTCAGGCCCTGCATTCAAAGGTTTTCTGCCTCCCAAAATTTGAGTGTACTTCAAAGTAACTCCCTAGGCTGGTTCTCCAACTGAGGAACAGTTTCTGACCAGATAGCAGCAGGAACCCTGAGAGTGTGTGTTAGGGCTGCTGAAACTCCGGCAAATACAGAAATTGTGCTAGAGATTGGAACTGGACTGAGTTCACAAGAAAACCCTCTTTATTCACCTGTAATTTGTATAAAAATATAGTCACAAATTTCACCTGGCAGCCTGACAATGTGCTATTGACAAAACTAATACATACACACACACACACACACAAATTCCAGGTTTTAGGTCAGAGTCCCTTGTACATAGTGTCCAGAAATTTATGTTAAACAGTTGAACGATGTTTCCTGTCCTGTATTCAGTATTTCATTGCTGTTCCACTGAGCTGGGGAACCTGATGACCTCCAGAAATCCTTTTTTGACTTCAGTTGTTCTTTGATTGTATGAATTATTTTGAATTCCATTGAAACATGAAACAAGGTAGATAAAGGCTCAGCAAACTGGCAATGCATTCTGTAAAATAAGCCAGCAAGTTTTTGGACTTTCCTGGGTAAGAGCTATGTTATTTAACACCCCTCCCTTCCTCAATATCAGGTGAACTCATCTGTTTACAGTTGCATAACATCATTAAAGTTTCAGCTTCTGAAACTTTAAATACAAAGAGATGATAAACTAAATATTTAAGAGAACCTGCGATTAGATTCCTCTGACCCTCACAAACTCCTTCGAGTAATTTATATAAATGAACCTACTTATTATTCACACAAATGAAATGCATGAAAAAATGTAAATCCAGGACTACTCCTGTTTTTTACAGCTGAGATCAGAGCTAATTTGTCCATTAAGCCCATAGCCAGTGCTCCATCACACTGCCAAGGCCACTGTAAGGCCTGAACTCCTTCTAATTGACTCAAAATTATTTTCTTTCTAATCATTTGAGGGAGCACTGACTGGACTTTTGTTCTGACCAAATCCTGGTGTACCAGGGTAAATGTTGGACCCCTTCGTGCTTCAGGGCACCAGAACTGCACAGGGACAAACCAATTACCCAGGAATGCATTAAACCCAACTGTGCTTTTGTCCTAGTGGCAGGTAACATGATGCAGCACTATTTTTAATTTCTGTGCAGCAGCAAGTGTTAAACAAGCTCCATGTGACCTCATTTGCATTTTAAAGAGGTAACATAAGTAGAAAAAAGCTGTAGAAGCAGCACAGCGCTGGACATGCAGCCTATGAGGTTGGAATTGGGGGATCCCACAGCTCAGCCTTGTTCTCACCCTCCTCCAGTGCCATCCATAGAAGACTCTAATCCTTTAGGAGAAAGGTTTCTGTGTCAGCCCTCAGGGGTGTATCCACAATGATCACAAAATAGCTTTGGGTTCTTTTCTTTCCCTCACCTGAGTAGAAAGTTAAAGGAGAGATGGGGGAGGGAGTGGGAGATGCTCTGGCAGTGCACAAATCAGGATGGTCAGTTCGGTCCTGAAATTACCTGAGGGAAACTTGTCCTTTCATGGTCTGCAGAGAGATCCCCGAGAGCCCAGACCTTCCAGGCTCGCCCTCTGATGGTGCTTTGGAAATACCGCCATGGAAAACTCTGAATAAAATGGCACCACAGTGAGCCAGGACAGAGAACCACTTCTCTTTTGTGCTCGTGAATCTATTTTAGAGTTATGCTGACCTTTGCAAGAACCTTCTCTTAATAACACCTCAAATAAAGAGACTGGCTCAGAGAGAACACTTTCTAGCAAGGATAGAAGGTGGGCAAGGGCCTCAGAAAAGTCATCAACCATTAAACTGAAATGTCACCATAAGCCCATAGGAAATAGCTAAATGAGGTGTTATTATTGGTAACACAGACATTGTAGAAGAAAGATGAAGGAAAGAGAACTAAGCATTTATTTCTGTTAAAAGTGAGGGGTCATCCTTTTCCATCAGTCAGCAGGGAGTTGCTTTTATTTCCACCTCCATTTTATCATTTTTAACATAAAAAATTACAAAGACTATCATTAAAAAAGATTCAGCCAAATTAGCTGCACCTATTCATCATCTTAGGTCTTTAGATGCTGAACAGGATAATTTTTTTTTTCTAGCATGCTTTTTGTCTCCTTTCCTTTCCATGCCTCACACTCCTCATAGCAAACTAACCATTGCTAAAAGGAGAGATTTAACTCAGTGGGACAGAACAGGCTGTGCTAAAGTGCCTGGTTTTGGGTCTCTGACTATGCCCAGTGCTAAATGAGTATTTCTGTAAGGCAGCCCAATCTGTTTCAGTCTGTTGTTGCACTTCACAGCTCAGAAATTAAAAAGTGCTGATCTCACCTTTCCCTTGACTGGCTCAATTTCTGAATGTCGAGTACATATCTTTACCTTGCTAAGTGGAAGAGATTCCACTTTGTGAATAAACTGAATGTAGGAAATAAGCCTAGATAGGGCCTCTTGAAGTACCAAGCCCATTTCATGCTTCCTACCCCCAGCCAACATTAATTCTGTCTGGCTCCATTTAAAAGCCAGGTATGCAAGGGAAAAAAGGCCCCAGAAGCTGAGGCTGAGAACTCCAAAATTCACTCATCAGTCCAAAAATATATTTTAAAGAAGGTATTTAGCAGTAGAGGCAGCAACTCTTTTTCACTGTGCTTCTCATGTGTGAGTCCTTCCATTGCTAAGGGTTCTCCCTCTCCAGAAAACTGCTCTGTTGTGATCCATGCCCTACCCCAGCCCGTCCTGCAGAGCAGAGGCAGTTCTGTGCCCTCAGAGAAAGCGAGGAACCCCAGGCTGTATTTGCCTGAGGGAAGAGAAGATTAAGTGAGTTCCCACTTGTTTCCTCTTCTGACAGCCACTAACTATACATCACTTGACCTGGTGACTTCAGCTTCCTTTTACTGGAATGTGTTATGTGTAATTACTACTAACACAGCAATAAAAAGGTTTCTGGGGTAAGTGGAAAGAAAGGGTTTGAATGGCTTGACCTTAATTTTTTTTTTGTCCTGTAAAATGTCTGGCAAAGTTTGGGACTGCTATAACACAAAGATCAGAGGTGTTTTTGAGGCCTCTGCTCTGTCTAAAAGATGAAAAGCAAATAGGAGAGAAGTTCTTCTGGAGCTCAACTTTTGCTGTTATAGAGACCAAGAAAAATCCAGCAGCTCTCCCGTCCCAGCAGCACTTCTGGGTGGTGCTTGATTTTTGGGGTCTCATTTTTGGCTAAACCAGCTTTCTGTAGCTGGCATAGGAGAAAAGGCCATGGTCCCTGAGGTCTTCCCAGAGGCTGATTCTGGCAGGGATGTTACTTCAGCCCTTTTGAAGCTGAGAGCCTTCTAAATCCATTATCTGAACAAGGATTTAGGGAGTCCCGAAAGGGAAGAGGCTCCCTGAGAATTTGCCCTTAACCTTAATTTCCCCAAACTCACCAAAGTAAGGGAACGAATATACTTCAAACTTCCTGATCTCTCCATATCACGAGTTATAATTGTGGATCTTCCAAATCACATTAATTCCTTTGCCTGTACAGAGATTGAAAATTGTTAACTGGTAATTATTATGTCTTTTTACCTTCTAATTAAGCGGGGAGCTGCCATGGGTAAGCGCCAGGTAACATCTGAATGCTCCACATCTTTACATCCTCTGGTTTCTGCAGAGCTGAGCCAGCCAAGGAGTCAAACCCCAGAACATTCTTCAGGCTTTGAAAAGTTTCGGGACTTTGGCTTAAACTGAGAATGACTTTCTTTTTACACCCAAGTTAAGAACACGTCCGCGAATTAAATCCATCAAAACTCTTTGGCCAGACAGAAGAATTGACACATATATTTGGGTGATTGGTTTTTGGGCTGTATTTTTTAGGGTGGAAGATGACTCACACCCTACAGTAAGTCATGTCTTGTAACTCTCCTGAGAAAAGACTCATTTTTTCAAATTATATTTGATATCTTTGTGACACCGACAGTGATAAGATTTTGCTGGAATCATTGACTCATTCCTCTTGCATGGGAACAAAGGTTGGGTTGTAACAAAGGCCCTTAGGCTCAGATCTTTAAAGGTATTTTGTTGATTAACTACACACAGCCATTAGCTTCTTAATTAAAAGGTAAGAAAGCATACTAATGGGAGTTCAGCTGTGGAAACTGTCTTTTTAGATTTTTTTCTTGGACAAATTAGCTGATATGTCTGATATGACCAGTCATCCATCATCCAGGATCTAAGGCTATGCTTGTTAAATCTATTACTATCAAGGAAAAAACCAAAGCTTATAATCACAGCATATTCTCTGTGATTAAGGTTGTGTTCCAGATCCTCTCCTATCTTCTAGGATTCAAAGGCACACATCTTTCTGAAACAAAAGCTTTCCATTTGAAATCAACATCCTTGATTTCAAGTGCGACATGGACCTTTTTTTTTGTAGAAAGTTTGCGTGAAATTGTTCCTTCTCTTTAAAAATTCATGGAGTGTAAAACCAGCAAGAGGCAGAGGTTTCCCTTCACTGTACCAATTTCAAGTGCTGGAAAACTTCAGTTTTTGCAGTCACAGTCAAAATTCAAATGTATTCTACCAAACAGAGCAGTTCTGCTCTGATGGAATGTGGAACACCATTCAAGGCACAGCCATAATCTTTTTGGATTTGATTTGAATCAAATCAAATTTTGACTGAAAAACACAGCAGCCTAAGGAGACATCTTCCCCTGTGCTCTGTTACCTCCTGAAAGGAGTTTGGAGCCAGGTGGGGGTCAGGCTCTGCTCCCACGTGACAAGTGACAGGATGAGAGGAAATGGCCTTGAGCTGTGCCAGGGGAGGCTCAGGCTGGACATCAGCAGAAATTTCTGCATGGAAAGGGTGGTCAAGCATTGAAAGGGGCTACCCAGGGAGGTTTGGAGTGCCCACCCCTGGAGGTGTCCAAGGAACGAGTGGATCTGGCACTCAGTGCTCTGGGCTGGGTGATGAGGTGGGCATCGGGCACAGCGTGGACTCGATGACCTTGGAGATCTTTTCCAAGCTAAAGGATTGTGTAATTCTGTCTCTTCTGGAGCAATTCTGCAGCTCACTGTGCTTCTGATCAAACCACTTCACTTTGCAGACACCTTCATTGCCACTTCATTGGATCTAAAGCAAAGCAAGGCTGTGCAGTTGTGTGTCAGTGCCAGGGACAAAGACTGAGCACACAATCAGCTCTCTCCTTACACAAATACCACACCCGAGGGCCATTTCTCCTATGAGGAAAGGCTGAGAAAGTTGGGGCTGTTCAGCCTGGAGGTGATAAAAGACTTTAGAGTCCCTTCCAGCACCTAAAGGGGCTCTGAGAGAGCTGGAGAGGGACTTGTCACATGTAGTGACAGGACAAGGGGGCATGGCCTTAAGCTGGAGGAGGGCAGGTTTAGATTAGACATTTTGAAGAAATTCTTCCCTGTGAGGGTGGTGAGGCCCTGGCACAGGCTGCCCAAGAGACTGTGGACTCCCCACCTCTGGAATTGAAAGCTTTATGGGGCTCTGAGTAACCTGGTCTAGTGGAAGATTCCCTGCCCATGGCAGGGGTTTGGAACAAGATGATCTTTAAGGTCTCTTCCAACCCAAATCATTCCAGGACTCTAAACCACTGTTCTCCAATTATGGATTGCTCAGTCTGGCAGAGAAGAGCCATCTTCAGTCCCCTTAAACAGGTGAAGCTCCTTCTCAGGAAGCCTGAGAGCCTTTCTGTTCCAAGATCCAGCTCGGATTCTCTCCCCTCTGCTGAGTCTTTCAGGTAAGTGGGAGTAAAAGGCAGTAAAATTGCAGTCATATGCCAGCAGACAAGATTGAACACACACTGAGTGCAGACTTGATGAATAAGAAGGTGGTATTTTAATAGTCAATTTTCAGCATATAATGGCTCTTGAAAATAGATTGCTTAGAATATTTTCTCTGCTTAAAAGTGCCACTACTTAGCTGTGCACTTAAGTAAAGGCAGAACTTTGGGACACCTTTGAAGGGTTGCTATGGGTTAGAAAGGCTGACAGGGTAAGGGATACCTCAAAACCAAAATGTGGTGCCATCAGACAGCATAAATGGCAGGGACTTCCCAGACGTAGTGTGCCCTCCAGGGTGCCTCTCTTGGAAGCTGTGAACTCCTCCAAACAAGTCAGAAAATAAAAATTTTGTATATTCTCCCGCAGCATTTAGTGCAAACTTCTCTGCTAACCTGCTTCTCAGGGCACACCGCCTGAATCATCACCAGGAGATTTTCTGCTTGGATTTGACGCATTTATTTTGATGGTGAAGAGTGAGATCAATGTGACTCTTCTCAGAGTCAAAGTGACCCGAAAAGATTTCCTCTCAGCGGTCTGTGTCTCCTACCATGTGATTGGGAGCCCTTTGATCAGGAATACTCTGCTAATAATTTATGTTAGCATTGTGCCTTGTATCCACAGGCTGACAGACCAATGGCACTCCTGTCAGAACAGGAATACTAATGCAATACACCCACAATTGCTTTTCACTGGAAAATGGTGTCACATGAAACACAGCTTCTTCAGGGGCTAAACTTCATCATCTTTATTTTGGGTCCTTGCAGGGTAGCTCCTGAAGCTGCTCATGCAATGAACTCTTACCATGTTTGTTGCCACTCACAACAAAAACTGGGACAATTTATGTCAATTTTTAAAAATGTCAGATGCTGGTGGAGGTCCTGGGAAAAATGGTATCATGAAAGAGGCAAAAATTGTGTTCAGTACCTCAGATTTCCTGTTTTGTTTCCCAGGAGGGCAAATTTTCTTTTCTTCTCCTTTTCTGGCCAACACACCCGTGGAAACCCTTATTATTTTTCACATCCCTTGCCAAATTCAGCTCCAAATCTGCCTCAGCTTTCCTGATCCCATCCCTGCATATTTGGCCAGCATCCCCATATCCTTCCCAGGATACACACCCCTGGTTCCACTGCCTGTGGAGCCTCCTCATCCTCAGGTGAAGGAGCCCAGCCCCTCCTGCCTCTGAAACTCAAAGGGAAAATGTGGTTTCTCATGAAATTTATTTCACTGCCTCTTTTAGTACTGGCCCTGAGGACAGATGTTGGCGAAGAGAAGAGGCTGCTGCAAGGTAGTCCCTGGAAGTGGGAGGGTTTGTCAAGCTTCTTGGGCTCTCCAATATAATATGTTCACTTTTTTATTGATTTGAGAAAAATTTGAGGGAGTTAAGTGCATTCCCAGAGCTAATTGAACCTATATTTCTTCACAGATACGTGAGTCAGAGCATCTGAGCGTGTACTGCCAAATATAGCAATTGTGCTCCATCAGAAGACGGATGCTGGAGCACAAAAGTACACATCCCAAAGTTTTGCTTTAATTAACCCTTCAGAGAAATGATCCAAAGGGCTGTTTTCTCATGAATCTCTGGAAGAAATGCTGTGTATTTTCACAGGAATGGCAGCAAGACTGAGACAGAGAGAAAAGTCGGGGGTGAGGAGAGCTATGATTCTCTGCCTGGTTTATAGGACTGCAGAATGTTAAAGGTTAGAAGGGATCCTAAAGCCCATCCCAGGGATAGGGACACCTTCCACCTGACCAGGTTAATCAAGGTTCCAACCTGGCTTTGAACACCGCCAGGGCTGAGGCACCCACAACCTCCCTGCCTGACCTGTTCCAGCGCCTCACAGTAAAAAAATGTCCCCCGTATCATTTATTCGTCCCATCTGCCGCAATAATGCCCCATTCCCAGGCTGCCTCCAGCGCACCTGGAGTCCGCGTCTCTGCTCCTTGTGCCGGGCGTTGGGGGAAGGGAGAAATGAGGGGGACAGGTGGAGAAAGAGGAGAAGGTTGAGAAGGATGAGGAGGATGAGGAGGATGAGGAGGATGAGGAGGGCGAGGATGAGGAGGATGAGGGAGCGAGAAGCGCTCCTGGCCGTGAGGGACGAGCGCCGAGCGCCGCCAGGGGGCGCCGCGCGCTCTCGGGATGCGGGCAGCGCGGCGATTGGGTGGGGCCCGCGCGCGCGCGGCGCTGATTGGCTGGCGCGGGCCGGGCCGGGCGCGCGGCGCCGCTTCTTAACGGGCGTCGCGGGGCAGAGGGAGCGCTGAGCGCCGGCTGGGCCGTGCCACTGTCACTGTCACTGTCGCGACATGAGCGAGGTAAGCCGGGGCTGAGCGGGGCGTGGGCCGCGGCAGCGCTGCGCCCTCGGAGGGTGAATGTCACCTTCGCCTCTCCGCGGGCGGCTGGGGAGGGAGCGGCGCATCCCGGGCTGGGAACGCGGGGAGGCTCCGCTGCGCTTCGCGGAGGGTCCTGCGATGGGAATCTCAGCATCTCCCCTTAAACCCCGATAAACACATCCCCAAAGGTGTGTGTGCCTGCAGAGCATAAAGCAGGGTGGTAGTTTTGCCCTTTGAAGGACCATGCGCACCGATATCATATCTACCCAACGCTTTCCTATGCAGAAAGGAGGATTTAGTAAGTTGTGGGAAAGTTGTCTGGTAGATCTCATGGAAAAAACCGCCCTGTTTGTGGTTGGGTGCTAATGTAAACTTTATAAGTAGTGTCCTGAGAAGGATTACAATTGAGGGAAAAAAATGTAAATAGTGCCAAATATGTAAGGATCACTTGTACTCCTGTAAATAAATAAGCTGAAGCTTTGCACTTGCGGGGTTTTTTGCTTGCCTATTTTTTTTTCTCCTCTCTGCAGTGGAAGAGTTCAAACTAGAATTTTTTTATTTAAAAGTGTTGTTAGACAGACCAACTCCTAGCTGGTGTAGATAGATGCTGAGCAGGTTAAGCTGAGAGATCCCACATTCTCTAGTGCAGCTCATTCTTTGGGAATCAGCAGAGGCACCTGTGCTTTACCCAGCACTATTTTTGGAGCTTGTTTGTTATAAAACACCTGCTACTCCATTAACAAATGGGATTTTCCTTATTTAGAAGCAAAATTGAGAGTGACACCGGATAAGTTGTGACTATTTGCTGTGCAGGTGTTACATTCAGCTGTGTTTTTACACGAGGTATAAACCTGAGATGAAAAGCAGGAGCAGCCTGGTCTCTGGTGCAGGGATTTGCAAGGAGCAGCTCACATTTTGGCTTTCAGGTCATGCTACGTAGGGAGAGCAGAGGAAATCCTCATCACTGCTGCCTGCAGGGATCAGGCAGCCCAGGTGTGATGCACCAGGCTCTCCATGACCTCTCCTCTGCTGCTGCCTGTATTTCTGTCACCTGGCCGGAGTTCATGCAGTGTGGGTTTGGGTTTTTGTTGCTTTTTTGTTCCAGCCACTGTTACTTTGCTCCCCAGGCTGGCTGAAGTGTGTTGTGAGATGGAGCAGCACTATTTCACTCCTTAAATATATAATTTGGGGGAATATCTTATGGAGAGGGATAATGTTTGGGTAGTGCTGCTGTACCTGCTGTAACTATACAAGGCATTCTTGTCACAGCTTTGTGCTGGGTTGTGTTCGCTCAGTGATAACCTTTTGTCATTTGAATTTGACTAATTGTCTTTTGAATTTAAAGAGACCCAGTGAACACAAAGATCCTCCCTGCTACCTGAGCAGGGGTTCTTTATTCATTGTGCATTCCCTTGTGCCTCACTGAGCTGTATTCCTGGCAAACCCCTGGAGCTGGGAGATGTTTCTCTGGCGCAGAGCTGCGCCCTGTGCCTGTGACACTGAGCACTGCACTGTCTTCAGCACTACTGTCATTCCCCTGACAAAACTGGGGAGTTTATCACTCACAGCTTCAGTGAAGAAAAGCCTCTCTGCCGTTCCTTGCTGTCTGCTCTTCCCCAAAAGGCAGATGAAAGCAACTACACCACCCCAATCCACCTCACTGCAAAAGACTGTTGTTAAAAAATGAGGCAAAAACCCCTGGGCAGAAAGGAAGCTCTTAGATAACTGTTGGGGGGGTGGTGGTTTTAGCTTGCAATGCTCTAATTTAAAGATATTTTTATTTTTGGCTTAATCTGTTAAAAAAATCTGTGGACAGGGTGATTGAAAAGAGGGTCAATTAAAGCCATCAAAAGATTATCCCACATACAACAGTGTTGGGAGGGTGGGAAGGTTTTTTTGCTTGATGTTACCAATTGCCTGGATTTGAGCAGCGCTGGAAATGTGGTCGCAGAAATCTCTGAAAAGAGCTTTCATCTCCCTGAGTTATTTGCCGAGACTTTGCATGAATTCTCATTTTACTACTTCAAGCAAAACTAACTTCTTTTCTGTTTATGGGCAGTGATTATGATGATTGTGAGGGTGGTGGCCCACTTCAACAGGTTGCCCAGAGAACCTGTGGATGCTCCATCCTTTGAAGTGTCCAAGGCCAGGCTGGATGTGGCTCTGCGCACCCTGGGACAGTGGAAGGTGTCCCTGCCCATGGCAAGGGGTGGGACTGGACGGTCTTTAAGGTCCCTTCCAACCCAAACCATTTAGCGATTCCATGTTTACCATTCTCCTGGTGGGGAAGCTGAAAAGGAAGCAGTCATTCATCTGACTGTAGTACTTTTCTATTTTCTAGCAGCTAACTTATATTTTCTCAGGAAGGATAAGGATCTTTTCTACAGGAAGAACATTACGCTCCTTTCTCTGCAATATTTGTCTGAAAATGCATTTAATGAGCTCTGTCTGCTGGGCAGAAGCTTGGCCCCATAAGCAGTTAGTGGGAATATGAGGTGTAAGAATTGATCTGGTGACTTTGCAAATTGTGGTTTTTGTTTCCTGCTGCCTCAATTAGTGGCAGACAGGTCCCTTAGCTGTATGGGGAACTCCTTGGGAATGTCACTGTACATTGAAATGCATGTTTAGCTCTGAAAGTCCGTCCTCAGATAACTGGGGAGGCTTTTCATTAGGTCTGTAGCTGTTCTCCATTGTATTTAATGAGTGTGGAGAAGAGAGCCATGCTGAAAAATATCAGCTACTGTCAATGAGCAGCCATGAGATGCAGCCTGTCTTCCATTAAAGATCTCCAGTCACACAGGGTGAACTGGGGGAAGAGATCTTGGCTAATGGGCCCACAGACAATGCCAAATCTCTATTCACAGTCAGTTGTTGTACCATGAGCCTCTAGACTCATATCTGGCATAAACTCAATTCACCACAGGGAATCCTGTCATCTGATCAGTCATTTCACCATCTGACATGTTGCAGATGATGTTAGGTTGTGGTATTCCTCTGCCATGAGGGTTCACAAGAAGCATTCAATCACACAGACATTTTTATGACATTCACTCTTGCCTTCTGTGTGGAATGTTCCTGGTTGTCATCAGAAATCAGGTCTGGGCTTGGGAAGGAGAGCACTTAAACAATTTGATCTTACAGCCCTGGATGCTGTTCCAATGGCTCAGGGATGAGGAGTCTCCAGCAGAGATTGCCTTGGATGCATTTATTTCCTTTTAATTTTAAAGGGACAGTGTGGTGTTGCTGGTGTAGGGGACAAGCTCAGCTTTAATATGTGTTATTTAGGTGTCTGACTTCGGGAGAGCCATTTGGGAAATCTCTTTTTGATTGCTGGAGGCACCTGTGATTGAAGAAGTTGCATTGGAAGAGCCTCATGCAGTGTGAGTGAAGCGCAGCACTGATTGCCAGGGTGCTGATGTGCACCCCTTAAGTGGTGTGTGCTTTGAGCCAGCAGCTTTTCATATTTGAGAATCAGCCTAGTTACCAGACAGCAGCAAGAATATTCTGGCTATCCTGTGGAAACAGGTGTCAAGCAACTAGGCACATGAAATTCAGAGATCTGTTAGGGGTCTGACTCTCTTAGTTGGGAAGCTGAAGAGCTGGAGACTTCATCTCTGCATAAATGCAGAGTTTTTAGTCAGGCTTTGAGTGCCAAGAACACCAGGTCTTATTTCCTTGAGCTGCAACAAGCTCTTTGCTTTAGGTTGGCTTTTGGAGCCACTTCAAAAGGACCACGAAGGGTGTTTGTGTCCCCATAAATGGGGGGTGCAGGGCATTCCTGGAGGGATGAGCTGTCCTGGTGGGTGTGCTCATGCAGACAGCTCTGCTCTGCAGCCTGGAGAAGGGAATCTGTGCTTGGGAGCTCAGACCACCCTCACTGTGAGGTGTCCAGGCAGCCAGCTTGGCAAAGGTGGAGGCTGACATGGGATAACCCTGGGGTCAAGGATATATTTCTGAAAAATAAAACTTCACCGGTGCTCAAGGTGTGCCTGTAAGACACCCATGACCCAGGCAGACTTACAGAGCATGCCCTTTTCCCTCAGGGCTGAGGGAGAACCTGGAATGTGTCTCTATCCCTCTGGACAGGTGTGCCCAGAGGAGGCTGTTGGAGAAGGAGAGGCAATGTGTGAAACATTAGGTGTAAATAGAGGCTTTTGNAAGGCAGGCTCTGCTTTCCAAACAAGTGGTACCCCATGGTGGTTTGGGCATGTCCCAAGCAGGCAGACTTACAGAGCATGCCCTTTTCCCTCAGGGCTGAGGGAGAACCTGGAATGTGTCTCTATCCCTCTGGACAGGTGTGCCCAGAGGAGGCTGTTGGAGAAGGAGAGGCAATGTGTGAAACATTAGGTGTAAATAGAGGCTTTTGGCCAAAACTGTTGCTGCTTAAGGTGGTTTAATGATAAAACTGGGGTTCTCTCCTGGGTTTGCTCCTGAATTCACTTGAAACCATTCTACTGCAATAGTATTTAGCATCTTGAAACCACACAAACACAAGTGAGGATTGTACAATGATAAGCACGATGGCACTAAATCAGAGAACTGGTCTTTGTAAGGGGAAAATACACCATATTTATTTAGAGGAGCTCCTGTTCTCTGCTCTGGTGTTTCCAGTCCTGGGGGGTGTCTGAGCCAGCCCCTCACCTTAGGGGGGCCCCTCTGGTTGCATTTTTCAGATACCTCTGTGACCCCAATTGTTAATTATTTGCCTTGATGAGGTTATACCCACAGTAGGTACAAAATCTGTGCAGCTCTAAAAACCACAGCGAGAACATGGCAGAGTGGAGGAGGAAATTCTGCAGCTGTTACAGGATGGGGGTGGGATCGATAAGCACATGAACATCAGTTTTTAATTTTAACTCACATCTATTTATTAGCTGAGTGGTAAATTGCAGCTCAAAAGAGGAGGAAGAAGGGAGAACAATAAGTTTTACATCTGTCACTTTGCCTACTCTTTCCATCAGTGTGGTTTCAGTGGGATCAAGCATCTTCTAAAATAGCACTTAGAAGTGATGTTGGAAATTGATCTTAATTTGATGACACTGGCAGAAGCTCACGGGTTTTCTTGCCATGTATAGAATGCCAACAGAATTGGGCAACACACTTTAAAAAAAGGACATGTAGCTTTAATAGTATGCTTCAGATAGCATGTTTCCTTGTAAAAGAATAACTTAAAGCAAGGAGTCCTGCGTTGGTGCAACAGGAAAGCTCCAACCTTTGTACTGCAGGACTTGATAATACGATATAATTTCAGGTGGGAAAGGCATGTTAGTTTCTAGTCCAATATCCCTGCATTTGTAATGAACTGGCAATCTTATCGCAGTCATCATCCAGCAGTGCCTACATTATCTACATCATGCTAATGATGAAATGTGGTGTAAAGTAGCAGTTGACTTAGCAGAACAGCGGTCGCATTTCCATTAAAGGTTTCTGGGTTTTGTTTTTTTTTTATTTTTAATTTGAATAAAATATTTGATTTTCACACTGCAATTTGCTCTTGTCTGTCTCAGTTTTTTGTAGGAATGGCTTGGAAAATGTGTTTGCATGTTTAACTTTGCTGTGGAAGAGCTTGTAACAGTGGGCTGAACAGTGGGAATGTAAATCCTAAGACACCCCCTTGGCTGAAGAGGGTGGGAGAAAGCAGCAGGGGAGAGCACTGCCTTCCTTCAGCCTCTCAGTTGCAACAGAGCCTTAAATTCCCTGAGCCCTTGTACCATGTTGCTCTCTGCAAGGCACAGGATCTTCTCATAAAGATGAAAAACACACATTCCCTGTCTTCCTAAGGAAAGGTGTTCTGTTTCTGCAGTTGTTTGGATATCTGGTTTCTAAATAATAAAAGATAAAAAGATACGGTAGATAACTATAAACTAGGTCTAGTCATAAATAATATTTTCTCCTTTCTCCTCTAATTTCAATTAAGGAACCCAGTCTTTATTTCTCTTACAAAAAGAGGTGGAAGACAGACTGTATAGATTTGTTTTATGGCAAGGAACTGCAGTGGAAATCAATCGTGAAACACTATAAATGACAGGATTTGGGGTCACAGTTTATCCCCACTCTCCATATCTGCTTCCTCAGAGACCAGACCAGCCTACTTAGAGGTAAATTGCACAAGAGTCACATAAAACAGGTTTTTGGCTGATGCTGTCTCATCTCGTCAATTCCTACCAAGAGGGATAAAGCCTTATTTATGCTCTAACATGGAATTTGGAGGAAGAAGCACAAGTTTAGTCAGAGAAGAAATGAAAATTGCCTGCCTACATGACTTGCATATTAGTTACAGCTGAACTGTCTTCTTAAGGAGAAGAGTATTACTTTACAGACACTGAATGTTCTTGCATTATCACCTTAGTCTAGAGTGCATGAAATATGACCTTAACCAGTGGTGTAGCTGACACTGTGAGTGCTGTAACAGTAGATAGAGGGTTCTTTTGTGAGAGATGAAAGTAAGAAACAAAAGGAAAAAGAAGAAAGGAAAAAACTTTGTAAAATGTGGTGTCCTTCTGTCTGACCTTGGAGACCTCAGAGATCCCTGGACTGAGACAAGGAGCTGTGAGAAGGGTGGCACCAGGTAGGAGGACATCATCCCTTGGGAACTCAGACTCTAGCTATGCCTAAAAGTCTGCAGGTGTATATTTAATGTCTTTAACAATGAGTCTTAGTGTCCAAATGGCTGACAGAAAGGTCTGAGCTGCTTTCTCAACAGCTTTACCTGGTGTTTCTTGGCTGGCAGTTGGATTGTCAGTGAGCTGTAGAGCCACAGCTGCTGGATGGTGCCAGCAGAACTGAAAATCTGCACCAGTAGAACCAGAGAAACCTGAAATGTGGTCAGATTATGATGGTTTAAACCTGCAAGGGTTGTGCAGGGCTGTGGAAGGACCTGCTGGATCACTGCACAATGGGAATCTCCTCAAAGTGAAGGAGAAGAGATCCCTGTGGGGACCCTAGCTGGATGCAGACAGTGGTGGGGATGGGTTTGTAGGGATTTTGGGTGCACTTTTTCTGGGAATCATGGAGCACAGTTCAGAAATGCCCAAGCTATCATTAGGGCTATCCCTGGAAATGGAGCAAATCCATGTTATGCTAAATCAGCTTGACAAGGCTCTTCTGGAGTGAATCAAGGGGTGAAGGAGATCTTAAAAGGAAACTGGGAATCTGCACAGCTTCAAAATCCATGGACAGAGTGTTGGGAAGTAGACAGCACCCATTGCTAATGCCTGGGGATGATTTGCATCTCCATGTGCCCAAAAAGAGCAAAATAAGCCTTTTTATCCAGCAGGTACCTTGATCTCATCAGCCTTTTCCCCAAAATGCAAGAGTGTAACTAAACAGATGAAGGAAAAATTAATTGATTAATTGATTAATTAAGTATGTGTGGACATACTTAATTTTTTTTAGGATTTTGATGATATTAGACCTTTTCCTAGAGACACTCAGGACATGAAGGAAGACGAGTGATTTGTGAGAATGTTTTTACAGACATAATTTCCCATGAAATGTTTGGTTTACCTTGCAGCAGGGTGTGGTTGGGTTGATCAGGTGAGTATCAGGGTGTAATGCCTAGATAAATATGAAAACACATTTAAAAAGGCTAAAGTCCAAATTTAGGAGGTGAGAGGTACAGAGGCAGGAAAATAATCTTGATAAAAATCACAGGTATATTCTTCATTTGGGTTTTAGTGATTTTCATTGTGTAGCTTTAATGTTTCAAAAAATGAGATTCCTTTTGTCTTTTTCCTTTTCCTGCTGGGGATCTATCTGTCTTTCTCCTTTTCTCTTGAAGGAGATAGGCTTTTGTTTGCAATAACCAGCATTAAATTATTCGTGTATTAAAATACTGAGTACTCTGCATGTTGACTCTTAAGCACATAATTTTAACACCAGTGGAAATGCTCTGAAGAATGACTTCTATTTGAACTTTTTGTTGTGGTGTTCTGAGAGGAAATATGACTGACATAGAAATCTGTTTCTTGGAATTCCAAAAGTGTTCTTGTAAAATGTGAGGTCGAGGGACTCAGAAGATAAATTGCCAGAAATTAGAAGCGTTAAGTTGATGGGAAGGAAGGAGGAGGAAGGAGGGTTAGGCAAGCAGATGACATGGGGAGGAAAAATGAGCCATGTGGCTTCATGGCTGCTTCATAGATATCACTGCTCCAGTCAGATCTGACAGATCCACACCCCTGGAAGAGAGCAAACATATTGTTGGCTTGGCACACTTCAAAATGCATGTGCCAGCACACATGTGCTGCAGTTTAAGCAGGGCAGCCAAATGCCTCAGGCAGGCCAGCTTGATGCCAATTTTAATTTGCCAGTCAGACTTGGCTAGTTATCACTTCTTTCCTTCAGCATATTTTGCAAGCTACTGGAGAGCACTAACACCCAAACCAAGCTGAATGAACCTCTCAGGATAGATTACAGGAGATCCTGTCTTTCTCACAGGGCTTTTATTCTGAGCGCTGCTTTGTATTCCTTGCGTGGATCAAAAGCTTTGTGCGCTTCCATCCTGGAATTGGACTTTGGGGATGGATCTGCTGGTGTGGGAACCTTGGTAGCAAAGGATCTACCTTAATATTGTGAATTGCAGAAAACCTAAGTTGCAAATTACCTGAATTCTAGCAAAAGCTTTTGCAGTCATGCCATGTAAGTCTTTAATAGATGTTTTTGTCTGTCTGGCAGCACAGCTGGATCTGAATCTGCCTACTGCATAAAACGTCTAAGGAACCTATTTTCTTTCTAGTCACGGGGATAAATATGTGAGACTATTAACAAAATGCATGATTTTTCTTGTAGGAGCACCTAAAGTCCATTTTTAATGGCATTGAAGGATGTTTTGCCATGCTCATGTGTGAATTAGGTGTGAATGTTTAGATGGATAATGTTTTTGCTTCATATGCAGGGCACAAAGTGCAGAATGGAGCCATAAAATTCATAATGTGTGACTGAGGACCATCTGGAGTAGAGAAACTTGAAAGTTTTCATTGAACTTGAATTGGGAAAACACAGTTCATTGAATCACAGAATAGTTGCATTGGAAAGGACCTTCAAGATCATCTCGTTCCAACCCCTGCCATGGGCAGGGACACCTTCCAGTAGACCATGTTAATGAGAGCTCCATCCAGCCTGGCCTTGAACATTTGTAGGGATCCAGGGGCAGCCACAGCTTCTCTGGGCACCCTGGGCCAGGGCCTGCCCACCCTCCCAGGGAAGGATTTGTTCTTAGGGCAGGTAACCTGGTGGGTCTCTGCTAGGAAACTCCTACAGCTTTTCTGTGAAAATTGCTTTCTTATCTTCCCTGCTGCTGTTAGCAATGAAATGGATCGCAGCAACAATTTCCCCGAGCAGCTGCAGGATCCTGGGAGTTTCTGATTCGTGGGAATCGAGATTTTCTGTCCATCTCTTGGACAGAGGTAGTGACCTGACTTGTCTTCTGCTTGCTACGTGTGAGCTTATTTGATTGCTGTCCCCGATTCCTGGCCATCAAGGTGACCTTGTGCCTCACCCTGCCCATTTTCCTTTCATTGTGGCAGGATTGTTTTAATCCCTTGGCTGTGGTTTTCCCTCCCAGTGCCAAGAGCTCTGCTCTGATCCGCATCACCCCTAACAAAGCAGCTCCCCTCAAGCCCTCAGCGGGTCATTCCTGATCCAGACTGGCACAATGCTGGACAAATCCTCCATGGAGCAATGCCCCGTTTGGAGGGCAGCTCCAGCAGCCCGTTCCCGGTCCCCCTGGCAGGGATGTGCCCGTGGCACGGAGCCAGGGATACCAGCTTTGCGTCATCCGTCTGAGCGGCCCTGGGCAAGGCTGCGCTGCCAAGGCTGCGGCACGCTCGCCGTCCAGTGATTCCCTGCCGCTGGAATAACCCTGGAGAAGTTCCTGTCATCCCTGCGGATGGCTGGGGGGCTGCTCCGAGTTGTTCCCTCTGACCAGACGGGCTGCCCGGGGTAGGTGGAGCAGCGGAGTAAGTGATGCAGAAACATCCCTGCCACTTGGTCTTGCTCTTGTCTTGAAAATCAAAGGCTTTGCCCGAGGCTGAAGGCAGAAAGTTGCTTTGCGTGGTGGCTGGAAACTGCCATAATTAATATTTTTGGAAAAACCTGGCTGGCCCAGTTACTAGAGCAGTCTAACTGACTGTGATAATACTTGTTTACCTCTGAAATAGGTAGGGAAACAGCAGGGAAATAAGAACAGATTTTTTTAAAATTGTACAACTGGAAATAGAAACATGCCAGCAGAAAAAACAACCACCAGAATTTTTGCAGTCTGGGAAGAAGCAGCCTGTTTTAATAATGATAGCCAATATGATCAGAGATTAAGCAATTTGTCAGCGCAGATTTTCGCCGTGAATAATCCAAGCTGTCCCTTGAAGACAACCTCTAACTCAATTACAGCTGGGTTTAGAGCTCAGCAAATTGCATTACCCAAAACTTCAGAAGGGCTTGGAAGAATGAAATATAAAGTAAATTTTTTGCTACAAAACCACCATCCATAATCAGTTATATTACGCCAAGGCAGGGACTCTGACCCCTTAATTGGCTTAGTACACTCTTCCTATCTGGGGGTGCTGATATTAAAGGATACCCAGGATGCTGTCTGTATCCAAATGCTTTTTCCAGATCCCCAAAATTCTGTTGCTCCTAATCAGGTGCCCTGCCAGTACTGCCCACATAGGCTTAGAATTTAGGTTGCCCTGGTTCAGCTCTTTATGGATCAGAGACACCAACTACACGACTGAAATGATCAACAGAAACAGTTGAAATATGTATTTCTATTTTTAGCTAGATCATTTCAATGATTGTTTTCAACACAGCTCTGCTGAAGGGTTATTTTTAACTGGAATAATTTTAGTGCTCCTATTTTCCGTGTGACCTTGCAAACAATTGTTTCAAAAGAAACGAGGCCTTGGGAATGGGAAAGTGTGGCTGGACTGGGCTCTAATGGGAAGTAGGAATTCTTAAGGCAGGTTTCCTGCCCCAAAATGCCCTTTCTGGAACTGTAATGCCAGGTCTGATGCTACCAGCAGATAAGAAATAATAGGAGGAAAAAAAAAAAGGAAGAGTCCACCTTATGAACCTCAGTCACTTTTTATTTATGCAATCTAGCTTAATCAATTTTTATGTAATTAAAATATTCCTCTTGGGTCACCTTGGAAATCGATAAAGAGGAAACCTCAGTGTAATTGGGATATGGGTTGTATCACCCGTGTCCACAGGAGAACTGAGGTAATTTTTTGGCAAGTGCTGTGAGAAGGTTTTTTCTGTAGTTCGTTTTGATACCTTTGCCCTTTGCTAAACAAAACCCAACACAATTCCACAGTACCACACTGAGGTTCTAATTCCACTCATGAAAGTAATTCTGCTGCTGAGTTGAAGACAACTACTTCTCCATGTATGAGTTAGCCCTGTAAATAAAACATGCTGGATCAAATCTTCCATTTCCTGCAGGAAAAAAAAGGGGATTACTTCTCATGGCTGGCATGGTAATTAACAGGATTTGGGAAATACATTCTTGCAGCTGCTTTCAAAATTAACTTCAAAGATTCCATTAATCCCTGCCTCTGAAAAAAAAATAAAAAATTGTGATTACAATGTCTTTGGAGAAATAATGTTTTAATTCAAAATATGCTAATAACCTAAATATTAAGCAAGCTACTGTTTGTGCTAATTACGTTGATTACATTTGGTGTTGGTGTAAATATTCCGTTTAGAACATTATATGGAATCTGAATACAAAATCAGCAGGTTCTCACTGTGCTGATTTATAAATTACAGCCCAGCATCGGCAAAAGTGGGGCACAGCAAAAGTTCTTTTCGGTGCTATTAGAATATTTAAAATCAGCACAGTAAGTAGGTTCCTGTATCCCAGACAGTGATTCCCTCAGCCCATTTTTATCAGATGCCTCCTAAATTTATAATGGAAGCTGCCTCCAGCCCTGGGGCCCAGCACAGGAAGGAGCTGGGGCTGCTGGAGAGAGTCCATGGAGGCACGAGGATGAGCAGAGGGATGGAGAGCTGTGCTGGGAGGAAAGGCTGCGAGAGTTGGGATTGTTGAGCCTGGAGAGGAGAAGCTTTGGGCTGAGCTCAGGGTGGCCTTGCAGGGCCTGAAGGAGCCCCAGGAAAGATGGAGAGAGACAATTGCCAAGGGCTGCAGGGCCAGGAGCCAGGGAATGGTTGCCAGTGGCAGAGGGCAGGGCTGGATGGGATCTTGGGAATTAGGAATTGTTCCCTGGGAGGGTGGGCAGGCCCTGGCCCAGGGTGCCCAGAGCAGCTGTGGCTGCCCCTGGATCCCTGGCAGTGCCCAAGGCCAGGCTGGACATTGGGGCTTGGAGCAGCCTGGCACAGTGCGAGGTGTCCCTGCCATGGCATGGGTGGCACTGGATGAGCTTTAATGTCCCTGATAGCTCAAATCATTCCATGGCTCTAAGTGTGCTCAGTGCTGAGGAACCTCCTGCTGTCTGTGTGCACTCTGAAGCGCCTGTTCTGAGGATTTAACTCAAGCCACAAGTTCTGTCCAGACAAAAGTGAACAAATCACACCTCTTAAATTGAAGCAAATGCCCTAAGCCTGTGAGCAACCCTGTGATTAAGGCACTCTGTGTGCATTTTGTGTTGATGTGTAAATAAAAACGTGTGTTCTACATGGCCAGTGACCACCCTTCAAACAAACCCATTTGTATTTATCACAGGCTTGTTAATTTTGGACAGATAATAGCGTGGTTTCCAGGATGACAATGTGCATTTGTGTGCATAACCATGTACCCTCAGTGACTAAAAAAGTCACAGAAAATCACTGTCCCTCTGTCAGCTTTTAGCTACTGCAGTTTGAATCCCATCGGTTCATCTCAGCCCACCTGTGTAGTTTTAATTTATTAAAATAGCTATAGGAAAGCCTTAATAAAATTAGGGACAATCAGGAGCCAGTCAAGTAGAAAACTGTTTGACCCAGGAGGATAATTACAGGAATTGTCAAAGTGCCAGGGATCATTTAGCTTTGACAGCCAGTATGGAAAGATGGATTCTGGTGCTCTTGCTCTGGCAACATTGTGCTGCCCTGGCAGTGCAAAACAGACAGAAAACTGGCTGTGGAAAACTCCCTTGGAGTAAAGGGGCATGCAGGGAGGAGGGGATACATAGGTGAAGAAATATAAGTTGATAAATAATTTTTCTTTCGGTCAGGTTGCTCAGAAAATGTGGTCTGTGATTTCTCACAATGATGTGTAAGACAGAAGTAACAGACACATGATCAGGTTTATCCATCATTCCGACAAAATCTTGGCTAGGTGTTGTGTACCTGATGAAATTCCCTTAAATGTGGGCTTTGAAGGACACTTTCCTCTCATAAATATTCAGTGCCATGTCTATAAAAATGTGGCAGAAGAGTGGAGAAACTTGTAAAGGAGGCACAAGTGAGTGAGGAAGGTTTATTTGTGTAGTTTCTTTTGCAGTTTTCATTGCTCTGTCCAGGCTTCTCTTTGGGGTCCTTCAGCTCTGTCTGCAGATGTTCCGTAGGTGACTGATGTGATTGAACCTGTACGTCACAAAGTCGGTTTGGGATTTGCCATCTGTCTGTGCTGCAGACCAGTTTGGAGAAGAAATAATTAGAAGGAAATGAGTGAAATGATAGAAGTTGTGCATGGCTCTCCAGCAGTGTACTTTATCTCTCCCAGCTGTTCATTTTCATGCTTTCTGATGTATAATTCCAAAAAATGCAGTGGTGCTAAAATTCCAGTCCCATTACTTAGAGGCCAGGAATCCCTTGTACCTTCAGCAAACAAAAATCTTTTTGTCACCACAACAT
Source organism: Origma solitaria (assembly GCA_013397895.1). NCBI lineage: Eukaryota > Metazoa > Chordata > Aves > Passeriformes > Acanthizidae > Origma > Origma solitaria. The sequence continues at coordinate 372,649 of VZRL01005114.1, forward strand.
TGTTTTTCCTGCTCTTTACTTTTTATTTTAGGCATGGTAATATATTTTTTATCCATTTTTAAACCAAATTATTTACTGTGTTGTGGCTAAGAGTAGTGTTTTTCACACTTCAATGTGTGAAATGCTGAGTACCATAGTTTCAAGGTACATGACGTTAGGAGGTGGTAGTGAAACAGAAATCTGCAGTAAAGGAGAACTTAACCTAAATAATCATACTGAATTCCCAAATTCTGCAGAGTGTACCCACTCATCTCAAGTCATAGCTGGTTCTTGCCCCTACTTGAATTCTGGATCTTCATTTAGTTTCTGATGGATTTCCTGATCATTCTGCTGTGATTATGAATCTTTCCTTCCTTGGAAAACATCAAAAGTCCCTAAGTAGGTATTTTCAGTGACATTTTTATTTGCAGAAAGATCATAAACTTTTTTGAAATGTATTTTTTCAGTACTTTTTCTACATTAAGGCTGAAACGGCTGATTTTTTTTTAAAAATTAAAGCAGAAGACTATAAAAAATTTAAATCCTTATGAAACAGTTTCGTTGGATTAAATCTGTGTTTCTTAAAGAGAAATCTTTGTATGGAAAACGAGTGGTGGTGCAGAGTGGAGACTTGCCTCGCACAGCGCTGGCTGAGCCACAGCTTTTTTTTGTGTTGCTTAGTACCAACATATATTTCCTTCTGTCACACCTTAGGGTAGCAGAGCAAAGCTTAGGAAGAGTTTAGGATATGCACAATTTCCTTGCTGTTCTTCTTGCCAATGCCATCCTAAACAACATTTCATATGCGTCGGTGTCCTATCAGTCTACACTGACTTTTGCTGCTGTCCACTTTACAGAAACTTCCACCTGTTCCTATTCCTTTAATTCCGCTCTTGGATTCTTTTTTCCATTCTTTGATGTAGAAACACATCCTGTTGAAAACCTGCTTTGCTGGGATACAGCCCTCTGCACCTTGTTGACCCTGCACGGCGAAGCATCGGGATGATGTTATTAACTGTAAGAGCCCATTTGTCAGAACGTTCTGGCAGTTTCATGTCCCTGATCTTGGACTTGCCGTGGCTCACCATAAAACAAACAACCCTTCTGCCCCCAGAAATTCTGTAATCAACACCTGGCTGCAATCCCTAACACTGAGGTGCTAATTAAAAGCAGAGCTGAAAAGGTCAGGCTATTTCAAGACAAGAACAGAATGTAAGATTAAAGGCAAAAATTAGGCTCGGGGGTGCAGCAGGGGCTAGAAGAATGAGTAGAAAAGCTGCTGCAGTAATTTAACATTCTTCTTGAAATGTCCTCCTGGCTGCAAGTTCACTTTTGACCTTAGTTTGCTCGCCTTGGGGACTAATTTAGTACAGATTTTCATACCACATTAACTGGCCTCTGCGTATAGCTCTGAGAATTTAACAGGAAAGCAAACCTGTTCTTTTCTTACTGGGATTTTGAGCATATGGCAGAAGTCTTTTTTACTTCCTCTGCTGACAAATTGGGAGTCACTTTGATTTTTGGAGACATTTTTAATTATGTGTCTTTGGTGTTTTGTAAAACCACTGAGTTAAAAATTAATATAGCCCGAAGCAGTCATAAACTCTGTTTCCTCCTACACAACATAGCAACAAAACTGTTTATCATGTTTTACTGTATAATCGTTACGGGTCTGCACTCATGTTCATTTTAGCTCTGATGTTTCTTTGATGCCTGGTGGAAAGTTTATTCAATGTTTCTGTACTGGTGCTTGCCTTAAAACCCAATTTCGGAAGCAATCTCAGAATGAAGGGAGCTGGCTGCAAGTTGTAGGGAATGGGAATCCTCTCTTGGGGGAAAAGGCTGAGGGAGCTGGGAGCTGTTCAGCCTGGAGCAGGGAGGTGGGACCAGCTGCCCCACTGTGGTCCCTTCCATCCTCACCCATCCTGTGAAACCATCAGATCCCAGAAACTAATATTGCTTTTCTTGTATTTCCATGATTTAAATTTGATTTATTTCATCTATGGGCGATATCTGCTATACGAGCTTTTGGAGGGCTTTCATCCATTGCTTCTTGAAAATACCCCCAGTAACAACTCCTCATGTTTAGTCCCCTTTTGCTCTGAACCGCATTAAAAAGCTCAGCTTTGTTCTGTGACCCGCAGCAGCATCATGAAAGGTGATGAAAGAAGAAAGAAACTGCAGCTGCTAATAATACCAACACCTTGAAAATGTTTTGAAAAGTAGGTCCACTGAATGCATTGAAATGAAAGACTAAAGGCTTTGCAGGAGGATGATCCCGTTGTATCTGGCTTTTTCCTGAGTTTTAGTGCCTTGTTAATGAGAAGCTGATTCTCACTTTCAAATCCATTGCAATCACTTGGAAGACAGCACAAGGCTTATAGATCAAAATATGTCTATAACTAAAGGAAAAGCTATCAGAAGCTGGTTTGGCAGACTTTCAGGTTTCTTTCTGTTTAAGTCCAGTGGTCACCAATCAAACAAATGGCTGCAGAATTTTGCAACTGATTTCAGACTTAAAGAAAAATACCGTGACCTCATGAATAGAAAAACCTTCATTTACTAAACCCAAGTTTTTATTCTTTTTCTTTGACAACATTTGCCTCTCCCCGAGGGGAAATCTCGAGACACGAAATAAATGTGTGAATCCATATTCCAGCACTCCATCATAAGCAGACTGAACCTGACAGGTATAGCCTAGGGAGGAAAGAGAAGCTTTCATAAAGCCTAAGTAGCACAGCCTGAAACGCTCAGGAAATAAGACAACTTGAAAAAGCATTAAAAAATATACAGGGGAGGAAAAAGGAATATAAGTACGCTTTTTATTGATAGGAAAAATATGGTATTTTGTAAATGAACACTAAAATCTTCTTTAAAGTGCTGTTTTGAATGAAAAATGGAAATATTAACCAAACTTTAAATGAAGGCACAAAGCAAAACTGCTTGTTGGGTGGATTTATTGATTTCTGGCTGTTGGTAACTTATGCTTTTGTCAAAGATGTTTATCCCTTTAGAATCCCATTCTCTATTACTGGCCAAGTTTTTGTCTCAGCTCTGGGGCTCCAGGGAGAAAAAAAACGTATTTTCATTTTCCATGTCAGAGCTAAGAGCACACATGAAGGTTTTGTACTTACCTCATGATTAACTCTATATACAAAATATACCTTGAAAATACAACTGCTTGGGAAGGTAAAGGACAGAAGCTGAAGCAGAGGAGGTTTTAACCAGAAATTTTAGAGAAAATGCCTTCAGATAAGTACAAATTTTCATAGGAGAAGCCACATGACTGTCCAGATGCTGGTAAAAACCATTTGGTTTGCAATGATCCTGTGCCTGTTAACCTTCCCTGGTGCATGAGGATGCACTGCCTCTGATGGCTGAGTGCAACTGGATTTATTCTGAGTTTAATACTCCCAATTTTTTTACATGTATAACCCTAGAGGATGATTTTTTTAGTTCTATTTTAGTAACACACACAAGTATGAATAATTTTGCATAAGAAATGTAACTTTTGCCATAGGCTGAGGTACCTTAATCCACCTTGAGATACTTTCTCTGGCAGATGCAGAATAATTTTCATAGAGCGACCATTCCTAAACTGGGAAGTTCCCAGTTATTGTAACCACTCTGGTACTCTGCCCCTGTGAGTATTTTGACTGCCCTGGTGTTTGCCACCTATTACTTGGCATAGTGACTGAAATGAGTTTGTTTCATAGAAATTCAGGAGGCTATTCCTTGGACTAAGTGAATTAAAATGGGAAGTTCCATCTTCTCTCATGGCCGATGAAGCAAATGTATTTTCTCACCAAAGTCAAGTCAGGGCAGAGATTCTCCTTAGCCCTCCTTTTGTTGCTAATGTATTTCCAGGAACATTGTTATTGTGTCTTTTTTATGATGTTGCCCAAATTAACTTCAGGCTGGGCTCTGACCCATAAAATTTTGTCCCTCCAAAATCTCAGGGCTTCCCTGTAGTCCTGAGTCGTGGAAGGGGAGGCACAGCAAGGAGCTGAAGAAATGAAATGATGCACTGTAGCTCATAGCCTTGCACTGCTGAGAACCTGATTACACACATATATATCACTCATTGTGATAATTACATCCAGGGGCACACGTAGTGATGCAGCTGTACCTAAATCACAGAGTCTTTTATGCTGGAAAAGAACTCCAGGATCACAGAGTCCAACCTTTAAATGGAACTAAGCATTCCGGGTTCACTGGCAGTGTTTCAAAGCAGCGTTGCATGAGGTGAATGGATTATCCAATGTACTGAGGAGAAATCAGGATTTAATTGGCAGTAATTCCAAGGGGAAAATGCATGTTCAAGTGTGTATTAACCTCTTGTTTGTGGTTTTTTCCCCCTAACAGAGACAAGGAACCGGGGCCACAAATGGGAAAGACAAGACGTCTGGTGAGAATGGTAAGGGTTGACTGTTTCTGGATAGAGAATACTGAGTAAAATTGAGCCAAAATACCTTTTACTGTAATGACAGATATCTGTAGTGAAGGCTTTGGTGTCACAGCTTATCTTTTGATTGTATTTGAAAAACTGTAAGGGCTGTGGGTTTATTTCCTTTTCTTTTGTATGTTTAAACCCTTTACTGAGGTAGAGTCTTGTTTCTGAGTGTGTGCTGTTGTAAACCAAAGGACTTCAAGGAAGTCAGAGCAGAGATAAATGAGGCTAAACCAGAACCAGGTATGTGTGGAAAGGACACCAAAAGACAAGGTGAGGTATTATGAGCTGCTTCATGAATGAGGAAGGTGAAGAGAAATAAAGTAGTTACAAAGGATTTGCTTATGGAGTTTTCGTAGTCTGATTAATCCCACCTAATTTTAGGCTCAGAACTCAGGTACCAAAGTTAGAATCCACTTTTGTAGAGCCCATTTGTTGCTAGAGAGAAGCTATGGATGGAGCAGCTGACGTGGAAGGACCAAATGGCAAAAAGGGCTCTGAATTTCATCATTGGAGTGAGTTTGGACTCATCTCCGCTCCTCCAAGGGCTGACTCATGGGGCTTTTTCAGACCTTAACGAAGGGGCTGGCAAAAACCAATTTCAGCTCCTTAAATGGCACAAACAATTCTAATTAAAAAGTGTTGATTTTTTTTTCCCCAGAAGAACGCAAACCAGAATTTTCAGGAAAACAGTAATTGTTTGGGGTTTTTTTTAGCTGAAATCTCATTTTATTTCTTATAGGAGCAGAAATGCTCTACGCACAAATGATAATTGATTAAAATCCTGTTACCATCAAAAATATTTTTCAAAGGAAAAGATGAATTTTTATTTTTTTTTAATATACCCAGCTGGAAAAAAGTGGGTGTCAGAAAGGGGATTGAACTATAAAATGTGCTCTGCTTCCATTTGCTCATCCAGTCCTAATTAAAAAAATGTGTTCTGATGTCCATCCCATCGCCTGAAAAACGGGAAGAATCCGAGTTTCTTCTCTGAAAAGCCAAAGCTTTTCCAAATGGGTCATTTGAGCAGTTATTTTGGATATGTGTTTTGGCCTTTTAAGTGTTGGTCAGAGTAGAATTTTAGGGCCCTTTGAGGCAACACATCCTAAAGCATTAAGAGCCTCCTTTATGGATAGTTTTCCTATTACAAGGAGGTGACTTTCCCGTAAGGGCTGTTTGCATAATGTTTCAGTAAATGAAATCCGTTGATGATGCTCCCACTACGATAAAACACAAATTGGAGTGGAAAAAAAAACCAAACCCCAAATAAATATTTTGGCTTGTTATAGTGTCTTGAATTAGTGGGAACAAATGTACCCTGACAGCAAAGCAATTTGCATTCTCAAGTTAACAGGGAAGGAAAGGAAGCAAAATTATGTCAGCCATTTGGGCAGCATGGGGAGCATGTTTTCCTCTTTACTGTTTGAGCACATTATGAACTCAGCTCATTTGCCTTGAATTTCTTCCCAAATAAAAATTTCTTCCTGAATAAAATTGTCCTGTTGTCAAGTTTAGCTTAGATTTACTGATCCTGCAGCCTTTTTAAAGGCAATTTTTTTTCTTAGTGGGGATTTTGAGTGAGCAAAGGGCTGCGTCATTAATTCAAAAAATATATATAGGTCTAGTTGTAGCATAATTTTATGTATAACATAAACAGGCAGATGCACAGTTAATCTTGGGCAAGTAGATACCAATTATTTTTTGTAATGAAATTACAGCAGAAAAGCTGTCACCTACATAAAACACAGGAGCAGCAGGGGAGATGGAATAGAGTCCTCTGATCTCCCCAGCCCACATGCTTGCATAAAAATAAAGCAGAATCAGAACTTTGAACCTGAGATTGAATGCTAAATCAAAGAAGCAGAAATGTGTAACTCTTTGTCCTTATTAGCTCTGTGTGGTTAGAACTCAAGAAGTGATTTATTGCTCGGAAAATTGGGGTGTGCTGTAAACCTACATACACAATTTAAATCCTCTGTTCCATGTTTTTTTGGTCAGAAGTCTGCATTATGTCCATGTCTTAAATGTTATTAGCCTCTTCTTCAAGTGTTTCCCTGTCAAAAAGAAACTTTCCCTCTTGTTTCCCTCTTGTTGAAAAAGGGGGAGGGTGGAGAAACAAAAAACTCTTTCATCTTATAAAAAGAAAGAAAAAAAAAAAAAAAGAAAAGTCATGATCTGACAATGTTTGCAAAGGCAAACTGGTCTGGTTGCTGTCTGTGCTCGTTTGCTGATCAGGAGGAGCTGCTGAAAACTGGCCCAAACAACAAATAAAGATGCTTGGCTTTTCTCAGGGTTTGATTCACACAGTGAGACACTGTGGGATCGAGCTTTGTTCGTGCATTGCAGTAGAAAATGAATTTTGGGCCTGCCTCTAAGTTAGGTTGAAACTGAAGAAAATAAAATAATGACCATGGCAATCAGCAGTCTCCCTCTTTGAAGACATGTATGGCCTTGCTGTCCCCATGCAGCAGTCAGGGAAATTCAGTCTCTGAGGATTCCTTTTATAGCAGCAATAGTTTGGGTAGACACGAATGCATATTCTTGTTTGACCTTCCTTAGACAGGAACAGTCTAGCCTTAATTGTGTTTGGTTCCTACCCCACAGCAGCAGTGACAGCTCTGAGCAAACCTCCCTTGAGCAGGGACTGTGCTGCTCCGTGCCCAGCATGGGTGACGAGGGAAGGGACCACAGTGGGACACTGGTGCCAGCTCCCTGCTCCAGCAGCGCAGGACTGTGTGCAGATGGCTCTGGAATATCCCCAGGGAGGAGACTGCACAGCCTCTCAGGTCTCTGTGCAGGGCTGGGCAGTGCCCAGGGCAGAAGCTGTGCCTCCTGTGCAGGGGGAGCTCCCTGGGCTCAGTCCCTGCTGTCCCTCTGTGCCATGGCTGGCCCCGGAGCAGAGCCTGGCCCTGCTCTGCCCCTCCCTGCACACAGCCATGGACAGCCAGGGCTGAGGGCCCCTCTCAGCTGGGGCTCCTCTGGAGCCTGAGCAGCCCCAGCTCCCTCAGCCTTTCCTGGGCACCATGGGCCATGCTCCAGGCCCTTCCTCAGCCGCTCCAGGAGCTCCTGTCCTGCTGGGCTGAGCATCCCGAGCAGGACACAGCACCCAGAGGAGCCTCCAGGGCTGGGCACAGGGGCAGGATCCCTCCCTGACCTGCTGGGAACGCTCTTCCTGATGCACCCCAGGACACCATTGGCCTTCCTGGCCCTCAGGACACTGCTGGCTCAGGGACAGCTCATTGTCCACCAGGACCCCCAGGTGCTTCTCCAGCAGGTCACCCCCAGCCTGTGCTGGTGCCTGGGGTTATTTATCCCCAGGTGCAGTGCCCTGCATTTGCCCTTGCTGAACTTCAGACCATTCTCTGCCCATCCCTCCAGCCTGTTGAGGTCCCTCTGAAGGGCTGCACAACCTCTGGGGGTTTGTATCATCATCGAACTTGAGGAGGCTTCTGCCCCTTCACCCAAGTCATTGGTGAACAAGATAAACAATCTGGGCCCAGTATTGAACCCATAACCTCACTGGGACTGGAAGGACCTCAGTCTACCGAAAACCAAGAGATACTTCTTTGTGAAACTGCAAACTTAATTTGTAAACCTGTTATATAATGTGGTTTATTACAGTAGAAAATGCAAAGGGAAGACAGCACTACTATTCCCACACAGCTCAGTGTGGGATAAGAAGCTGTAATTTCCTTTATGCTCACCTGGTTTGATTAGTTGGGACAATCATATTTGCAGATGCAAATATGAAAACAGAATGTTCCTCCCTGACTATTCTTGGTGAATAAGTGATTCTTCTCTGTGACCTTGGCAATGTCACAAAGTTCCTTTGTAGGTTAACGCTTGTCACTTCTTGTTCTGTTTCACATTGCCCTGTGTTGTTTTTTTTCTTGTGTTGTAATTTGCAAGCTGCTCTCATGCAATCTACTCTTTAATAGCCCAGCACAACTGCCAAGGAAACAATTGCATCAGAACCAATTATTTCTATCTTCAAATTTAGAATCTCTCTTTTTCCTATTAATAGATCTCGCCCTTTCTTCTCAAAGTACATAAAGCATGTGCTTATTAATTGGTATTAATAATTTTTCTTGGAAGATGAGATTTATCATTCAGTAACATGAATATTTATAATAACAAAGTAAGTGTTTTCATGGGATGAATTCTATGCCTTCCTGGCTCTGAGTGAAATGAAAATGAGTAGGTTTTGCATGAACTGAGATGTCATGGTGAATTAATCCAATCACAGCAAGATGGTCAGTTGTATGGAAAAGGTGGATTCCTTCTTTTCAGCTTCTTCTCATTTCCAAGCACTTGTCAGTGTGAGAGCTCTGCTTTGGGGCATTCAGAAAATTATACATGAATAAATATTCTGTGTTTCATCCAGTCCATGGGATGCCTCTGCATAAAGATGAAGATACAGTAGAGTTAATAAAGTAAATACTTAAATTTTACATCTAAAATGCAGCCACTTCAATCTGAATGCTTCTAGAAAACATTAAGGGTAATGTTAAATAATTGTCAAGCAATCCTTTGTGGGAGAATAGAGATCTCTCTCTAGTAAGCTTTCCTGGTAGAGGGGTAGGCATCTTGCAGTGTTATCAACAGTCCATTCACCCACTTGCTCTGCTCAAGAAATTTGGGAAATTCTGCTCTCTGTATTTAGGAATAAAAAAAAAAATCTTGCCAGATCTGACAGAGTGAATAATAATCTTCATAGTTATTTATACAGAGTGCTTAGCTTAATAGAGCTTCAATTCCTGGCTAAAGGCCAGGATCATTATTGTAGCATGGGCTAATATAAATATCTCTTTAAGAACTCAAAATTAATTTTCCACTAATATTCTCCAATGACTGCGTAAAAAATGTACTGTTTTTGGGAACAGCCCTACAAATAAACTTACTGGTGGAAAAAGCGATTTTGAGGAGGGAGGGGAACACATGATGGTAATTTGTATAAATATTCAAAGGACCTCATGGAACATGGTTTGCTGTATCTTTCTGGGCCTAGAGGTCACATTTTTTAGTCCATGGAAAGGACAGAGCCTGTGCTGCAGCATTGCAATGCCTATGCATTTCCTTTCCCACAAAACATTGCTTGTCTGGCAAAAGATGAATCTTAAGTTTTGCAAGCAACTGCTGAATCAATGTAAAAAAAATACCCCAACCTTTTCAAACTGCTGCTCTCTCATATTTCACCCTCACAGCATTAATCAGAAGTTAGGATGGGGGAGTATTGGATGAAGCTGATTAATATTGAGTTTTCCTGGGTGATGGGTTGAGAGTTGGGAGGGAAATTAGCTTGCCTCGTTGTCTCTGCTCACTGTGGTGTTCTAAAATTCTCTCATCCCTTTTAAGTGGTACTTCAAGGGATATGATCTCTCAGTAATGCACTCAGTCTATATCCAAAGCCAAATTCTGTCCTATCTCATCCAGTCTAGCTGGTACTAGTGGGGATTTGGGAAGTGAAATGAGAATGATTTGTTGTACCTCATCCCACATCTCTTAAAATAAAAAGTCTGTGTCTCAGCAACATTCCCAGACGTGTCTGCAACCACCAAATACCATAACACCTTCACAGAGCCTAAATACAAAAGTGTCTGAACCCTCAGCACGGTTACATAAGTTGTGTTCGGTCATGTACAGATCACTCAGGCTCAGAGAAAAGTGTAAAAATCCTGTGGGAACTCAACACTGTGATCTGTCGCTGAGGGTGGATCAGATGAGAGCAGAAAAAGTCCCAAGTGAACAGCTCGAGATGAATCTAATCTCAAGGCATGGCAAAAACTCTGCAGGAAAGTGCTGAGTTTCAGTTTAGGCACTTGCCTGGGGACAACTGCACACAAAGTTTACTCAGAACCAAACCAAAGATGTCTCAGGTCCTCTCCTGGTCTGGTTCTCTTCCTTTGCCCAGCCTGGTGTGTCAATGAAGGAATGAGCCAAGGAATGTGCCCATCCCTGCAGGCAGCCAGCACAATGAGCCTTTAATAATGAGGCTCTGGGATTGTTCACAGATCTTCCCTGGAGAGGATGCTGAAAGGAAGAGAAGGGAATTATACATGAACTTTATTTCCTCTCCTAGGTGAATTTCCATTTCTGGAGTCCAGGGATGAGTGTGAGTCCTCTCCAGAGGAATACTGTGTGCTTATTTATTTGGGGCGATGAAGGCAGTGAAGGATTGTTCGCAGAAATTCTCTCACCAACAATTTCTGGTGTTTATCCAGAAAAAAGAAACCTTTTAAAGTGATGATTTTTATGACTCTTTGAGATAATGTGGGCACCTTCTGCACTGAAACTTCACCTACACCCACGAGTGCCTGTCCATGTGCAGTGACCATCTGGTTTCATGGAGAGGAGGAGTTTAATCAATGTATCTGATGTAAACTGAAATAATACTTCTGAAAGAGTAGAAGCTGTTCCTATTCTTCTGTTGTCTGACAAGTTGGCTTTGATACTGTGCGTTACAGCTGCACCTCATCTGGTAATGAGGAACTTTCATTTTGAAATGTTTAGGCAGAAGCATCTTTTTAAAAAAATGGTTGTATTAGAAGTTTCATCAATTAACAGCAGTGCTCTTGTAGTCTGGCCTGTGTCCTGGCTCTGGAATTCCCCACAAGTTTTCACTTTGTCTGTCATTTATAACCACTCTCATGGCTCCCAAGTAAGTCCATCTTCCCACACAAAGAATATAGCTCTATCCACCTAAGGGATGTCTGTCTGTGTGTTGCTATATAATGTTAATTATGCAGCTTTTTCTTGCATGTTTTGGATTGGTTATTTGTTTTTTTTTTAATGCAGAAGCCCCACCAGGAAAAAAAAATACAGAGCAGAACAGCACAACAATAGAACAACAATTTTCGACTTTTTAAACCTGCTTTTTAAGGACTTAAAATGGGAAGTTATTTCAAAATATATTTCTCCCTTTTTTTTCCCTCATAGAGGAAAAAGATCCTATTAACTGGTGCCTTTGACATGGAGACACTTCACACTTAATACTCCTGCTGCAAATGAATCTGTCTAGGTACTTATATGGTCCTCACCACCATAGTAACTGAGTGTCTTCCAAGTATATAAAAATAGAGATAACAATAACAATCCTTGCCCTTGTCCACCTCTTTCTTTCCAGCTTGCTAGGAGAACAACTTGATTAATTTATGGGATCTTTGTTTTGCACACAGTGCCTGCACATAGCTTGGGAACCTTGTGTGCCTGCGTGGATGCGATGTTCTCAAACCAAGTGCATCCAAAAATTCGGCTGCATTTCTAAAAATGTGAGAGATGAACACATGTATAGGAGTTATATATACTTCTATATGGTCCCTCACAGTCTGCTCCTTTGCAGGAGGTAGAAATCAGTAGAATTGCAGCATTCCTGCACTATTGAGATCAGGAAAAGCCGAAGGAAATCATCGTGAGGTGCCTAATTGAGTGGGCATTTGAGCCACTGAAAGGTGGTGGTAGCCCTGAAAAACTGGCTGGAAAATCAGCCAGGGTCATTAGGGGGGAAAAAATCAATTATTAGAAATGAAGAAAAAATCAAATTAAGGAAAAGAAAACAAAGCTGTGGTGATGATGGTGGGTTTTGCCTTTTGGATGAATTCTAAATACGCTGGAGTTCCCATCAAGTGTCAATGAGGAAAGACAGAATTGAAATGATGCCTTTGACAAGTGCCATATTTCCTTTGGAAATCAGTCTGTAATTAGCAGTGAGCTGCCTGCCTGTGCACCAGGGGGAAGGAGCCTTCTTTCTGTGACTGGCACGTAGCTGGCTGGCTTCCACAAATGTGCACTGCCTGGAAAACATGCTCTCCTGGGAAAAGGAGCCTTCACTTCTGCTCTGGTGCTGGTGGGAACCCAAAGGGAGCACACAGGTCAAGCCAGTCCCTAAAAAACCCAGGTAACACCTATAAAGTTACCTCTGAAATGAATCTGCTCCTGCGTCATCAGGGATGGTTTGGGGTGTGTCAGGATTAGAGTCAATGGATGGGGAGCTGGAATGTTTACATTGGGAATCCGTGGAGCTGGACTGGCTGGCACAGCTTGGAGTTTTCTCTCTCCACGTTTCCCGACACTAACGACAGATGATTAAAAGGCTACAAGAGGTGCATATAGCTGAGCAGCATGTTTTTTTAATTTAGTGGAAGTGAAAAATGAAAGAGGAACACAATCAATGCACAACAGTGGTTACCGGGATTTACTGTTGTGGAAACATCACTTTTCTTTTTGACTGTACACAGACCTGCTTTACTTCACACCACAGGCTTTTGTTTTCTTCTGACTTGGTTTCATAAATGGCATGAAAATACTTTTCTACTTAAGAGTTCCTCTGTTAGCAATTCGGTAAATGATTAATCACTTTTTTTTTTCTGAAGGTTTTTAAGATTTTAATTTGTAGCACACAGCTGTCTTGAGGCACTTAGCTCGATGCTCCAAAATTAGCTTGTAATTTGGTGTTATCAGGCTCCCTTGTGTAAGCAGGCACCAGAATTTAGAACAGCAGGAGTGTTACAGACATGATGAAAATGTGGTCCTGTGCTGAACTGGTGGCCAAAACAAAAAGCAGTCAGGGCCGCAGGATGGAATTAGGTGCTGCAGCAGGAACCAGCACAACAGTTCACCTTCAGTCCCTGTGCTCAGAGTTTATTTCAGGAGCTTATGTAAAATAATTCAGTTGCTTGTCCAAGGGAGAAGAGGTGTGTCTCAACGTCAGCCCACGTGTGTTTTAGGTTGCTAAGAATATTAAACTCTTCCTCTCTCTGTAAGTTAGGGGTGAAATTCTTCATGTCTGGCTCTTTGGGTGCACATCTGTGTGAGAGACCTAAAGCTCTGTTTGTTCTCAGCAGAGAAAAATGTACTTTTTGGTGACATGGTACTTACCAGAATGAGCTCCTCTGGAGAGCCTGGTGTTCATAGATCTTAATCTGATTTAGGCTTCTAATTTGCTTAGCCCTCTCAAGGCTGAGGAATTTGTGGGTAATGTTAACATTACAAAAAAATAAAAATAATATAATTTAATAAATAATAAATATAAGAATTCTTTTTTCTGTCTCTGGAGTTAAGTGGGTTCTCAGCAGGTTATTTCAGAATGTCTGGTTTGGACCTGGACATTTAATTTCTCCTTAAACCCATCCCAAACTACTCCATCCTCATTCAAGTTTGGCTTATCCTGACCACCTCATGCCAGCTCTCACAGCCATTTTTTCTGTGGAAATATGGATGCAAAACCATCCAAATATTTTCTGGCTTGATTGTCTTTGTTCGCCAGGATCCTGGAGCTGATGGAAGCATTGGCTTTAGCCAAGTGCTCTTGGTATTGGTTCATTTTTCCCCTAGCCCACGGTGGGTTATGAATAGGAAGGACTGAGAGAAATAAATATTTTCCAATGAGGAATTCTCAAGAACAGAAGAAAAAATACATATTTTCCAATGCGGAATCCTCAAGAACAGAAGAAAGTTGGATAGCACCAGATATGGAAAAGTCATTTCAAAAGTCACAGTGGAAAGAAAATAGGGCAGGGTGCTCTGGCAGCTCCTGGGAGATGGTGTGGGCATTCCAGAGCTGGAAATCAGCTCTCAGCATTCCTCCAGGGTCTTGCAGTAACATTATTTAATCACCGTTGATGAATGAGTTCTCTAACTGTATTTTGAGTATCTCATCTTTCATTCTAATTTATACCTAAAACCCCCTGAGACTGCTGGTTGACTCTAGGTGGAGAAAGCATTAATTATTCCTTAGGTTTTACTGAAACACTGGCACTCCACAGTGACCAATTTACTGCTCCTCTAAAAGCTGCCAATAAAAAATGGACATGTACAAATATATTCATTAGCACAAACTAATTAAAACCCAGGCTAATAGCCAGGAACACAACACGTTATTGCAGGATTTTGAAATTCATTATGTGCCTGTGCTAATCCAACAGTAACTATCCCTGCAGTTCCTAATCTAAGTTAAAGAACTCATACTGACAGACACCTAAAATTTAATTTACAGTGCCTGCAGAGATTTTCTGACCCAGGTATCTGAAAGGAAACAGGGATTGGCCATGGAGAAAATTCTGGGCTTCAGGGATTAGCTATGGAGAAAATTCTGGGCCGCATCCTTTGTTGTGTGGTAGAACCAAACAGAAGAGTGGGAGAGGTGAGATTAATTAAACCTGAAGAAATGTTTATTCTGCTGGCCTTTGGTTTCAGAGCTGAATGTAGGTTAGCAGGTGTGGTACCTTTGAGGGAAGATGTGGATAGTGGATTCCAGATCTCCAGTTACATTTGGGGCCCATCCTGGCGAATGATGGGAGCACAGAAAACCCCATCCTGGCTTATCCAGGTTCACACAGCACAGGTGAGGATCAGATGACCTTCTTTTCACCTCAAATAACCATGGGCCAGAGCCCGCCAAGAGCAGGACATTGAGACACAGCTGAGCTTGATCCAAGGCTGTTTGGTGTCCTGAAGCAGCCACCTCTGGCTCTAGCAGCCAGCAGAATAATTACTGGCAGAAAATGTGTTTTGTGATCCCACCTAATGATTGTATTCATCAAGCAGACAGCTGTATTTGTCACTGGCAAAAATTTCTTGGTGACCTTTCCAGTGAATCTGTTAACAATGAAACTCTGTGTCTCTCATGTAAGGTCTGCTTCTGGCAGGCAAAGACACAGAGGAGCTAGGAAAAAACCCTTATTTTAGCCAAGAAGGTAAGCAGACAAATGGAAGATTTGTAGGTTTGGACCTTTTTTGTCAAAGGGTGATGGATGCTGTCAGCAGAGGGCAAGACAAAAGATTGGGCTTTGCCAATCAGCCATGAGTCATTCTGTCCATCAGCACCACTTGGTCTCATATCAGACAAACTTCTGTCTTTGGCTTAAATTCCTTTCTCTGTCAAATTAAAGAGAGAGAAATAGCTTTTCTAGACCCCAGTGGGAAGAAATTTGGAGATTAATGATCCATAAACAATGCTGTATATTCCTGTGTTGTCTGCCCAGCGGGACCAGGTGTGGGAGTTTTGGTGGCCTTTGTCTGCTCTGACTGTTGGACCTTTGAAGTTTTTTGTGTGCCAGAGAAAAGTGTCACAGTTCTTGTTCAAGAATTTATGGTTTTCACAGGGGGGACCACAGAAATAAAAAGCAAGAGGCTTAAGTCATGAGATGGAATCCTCCAGAGGTCCCTCAGCTCAGAGCCATTCCATTATGGAAGAACATCAAAAAGAAAATGTAGTTTTTGCCAATTCCCCCCATTCCTCCCCATGCCGTGGGCAAGCCTCGGGAACAACAGAGTTTAGAAGCTCTTCTCAGATGCAGCAGAATTACTGTAGATTTTTGGTCTCTATTCGTCATCTTAAGAAGATTACTGCAGCTAACATTAGCATTTTTGCTATTACATGGTGGACTGGCTGAAGTCCAGAAGGAGTTGGAATTAGAATATTTATTTCTTTCTTTTTATTAGGTATTTTTGTTCTTGCAGTAGAAGATGATGGACACAAAAAAAGCCAGTGAAGAAAGCTGCATCATGGGATACCAGTGCTTCTTTGTAGTTTCTCCCCATATATCTGTTTGTGTGAGCTTGTGATTCCAACTCAGTTTGCTTCAAAGTTTCAAGTTCAAATGTAATTAAATATAAGCACATCCACAACTGTCATTATTTTTGAGTGGGTACTATGTGAGACCACTAAGAAGTTATTGTTTTGCTCTCCAAAATATAAACAGATCCAAATTTACTTGAAACTTGGCATGGAAAGGTTTTATAACTACCGTAAATTTGGCCCTTGTTTCGAGCTTCCCACAGCTCTTTGGACATCACAGTAATTTTCTGTGGCTAGAAGTAGTTTTCTGCAGGATTGTGTAGTACTATGATGCATATTTGGGGCTGAATTTCTTGGTTGGACTTGCATAATAGAAATCAACAATTAACCTGAGCTGAGTTGGAGAGCAGCTGCTTTATTCTGCTGTGTGTTTGTGGGGTTTTTGGCCTGGCAGCAAAAGGCTGAATTTACTTTTGTTTATCACAACATTTCAGTGTAATTGCTGAGCTAGGGAGTGATGCAGCCCAGAGCCGCCAGCCTCCTTTGCTGGTGTCAGGGATACCTTTTGTTGTTGTAAGTGATGCTGTCTGAATGTGACAAAACACTTGATAAGCTTGGCCAAGCATGCCAGAAAACAAAACAAAACACAAAGCAATGTGGACTTTCAGTCCAGGCAGCTCAAAAAAACCCAGGTGTTTTGCCCCCACCAGTGAGTTGTTTCAGGAGAAAGTCTGATCAATCGGGTTAAAAAAATAGAAGAAAGTTTTGCTTTTTGCTAGTCAGGAGAGGTTGCACAGGTTGAGGTGAGCAGCAGAAAACGCTCAGATCCTCAGTGCACGTTGCCAGAGCTCTTCTGGCAGTGGTTTCTCCTGGTTTTTGCAAGGCCCAAGAGACATTCACTCACTATATTGAAGCTTTTAACCAGTCACTAGCTTGTGTATGTAGATATTTCCCTGCCATGGTGACCCCTTATCACAGACAACAAGTGAATATGTCCATGGGAGTGGGATGGAGCCTGTGGTGCAGTGGGATGCTCTGGGGTGAATCCAAACTCCTGAATTCTGTAGGCAGGCCAGGCTGCCACCGTGGGTCAAGTTAGTTATTCCTTACTTCCATCATAAAACCTGAGGTTTTCCTTTTGTCTTTTCCACAAACAGGTTCTCCTCGGGCTGCCTTTCTCCCCTCTCCTTCATTTCTTCTATCTCACCTCTCATTCCTTTTCCCCCCCAGAGAATTTCCTGTTTCTTCAGCACAGCCAGGTCAAGTGCTGCTTCTCCCTCTAACTGCCTAATTTCCCCTCCAATTTTCCCAGGCAAGTTTGCAGTCTGGGTCATTAGTAAAGAATATTCATTTGCCAAAAAGAAGGTTCTTGACTAATGCTCATAGTGACCCTCACCTGAACTTTCTCATTTCTCTCCAGTCTCACAAAGCATTCACTGTTTCTCAGACTAGGTTTAAGCAGGGAGGAGGAGTCACCTGGAAGAACACTTTTAAGAGACAAAGCAGTTTTTAAAGTGGAAGAATTAGAATCAAGAAGGCTTTTAGTTGTTCTCTTTCTCTGTCCTCTTAGCTTGAAGGGAAGGAGTGCATAATTGGGTTTCCTGAGCAAAAGAGAAAAAAAATTTAATTGGTTCTGTTTATATTTAGATACAAAATTCAAGCAGTGAAGACAATTTAGGTTTTAGTGAAACAGGGATTGGTTCTGGGGTGTGCTGCATCCTGTGCATTCTGCACATGCCAACATTTTGGAGGCAGTGAGGGATGAGTCCCAACTTCAGTCCTTTCTTACACCAACCCAGCTTGTGTTTCCTGAAGCAGGGAAATGCCTGAACTGTTCAGTCCTTCTTCCAGATGCTTGTGAGCTCATGTCCTTGTAATCCTCAGGAACAGGGGAAGGAAGAATGGATCTCTGTGGATCAGAAAATGCAGGCAGGAGAGATGCTCTGAGGTTGGCCAGCCGTGTGTGGCAGCTCAGGTGCTGTTTCTGATCAGCTTTATTGACAATCTGACATGTCTGTAAATCCAAGCAGACCTTGAAGAGTGCCTGTCAAGGTTTAAATTCACACAAAGGAAAATGTTTTCCAGAGAATTTTTAAATGAGTAGCGGAGAGAAATCCTCAACACAGAACACATAAAGGACAACTCTGATTAATTTTTGTCTTCCGTGTAATCATTTTAAGTGACTCAACTGTTTTCAATTTTTTTCCTGTTGTTAAATCTCCAAGAAATCATTGGCAACTCCTAAAACACTAGCAGTGTAACATTCACCCTCTGGTTTTGATCCCTTTTAAATATTTTCCAGTTATCCATAACTTTTATTTCATTTAGTTTACATTCCTGCACTGGCATTATACGCACTTATTTTGTTTATTGCAGTCTGGACTGGTGGCAAGGCCAATTAACAGCTGCTGAACTCTGCTGGTTAAAAGCTCCCTTTTCAGTTGTACACAACCTTGCCAAAATCCAATTGCTCAGGCTGAAATTTGTCATTTTGATTGCTTGCCTCAAGCAGAATTATTTTGGAAGGGTTCAGCAAAGTCATTCTAGTAGTTTCCAAAAGTGAGGCTTGAGCAAAATGTTAGCACATCAAGAAATTAAAAACAATTTCTGGTGGCCTTTTGTCTGACTGCTTAAACCTTTGTCATTTTGAACAGAAATGTAAGATTTGTCATCTGGGATGTGACTTTTCTATCTGTTACAGAGGCCAAGTTATAAATGTTTAGAAGGACAAGTCTTACATTTGTGTGAGTTCAGTGAAGCAGTTAATTTTTTTTTTTCCATGAAAACTCAACAAAACTGAGCCAAATAGTAAACGCTAAAGCAATTAAACCAACACTGTCTTTGAAAGGCTTAAGGAAATCATAGTTTTCCCTAATTGCTGCTACATTCAGCGATGCTTTGGCCAGGAGCTGAAGCCAAGGGCAGGGTCGTGCCCCTTCTGTGCTCCCAAAACATCACAATTGCTTAGCAAAAAAAATGTGCCTCCTTCCTTGGAACCAGATGGTCCCAGAAGCTGGAGCAGGGAGGTCAGAGGATGGATAACAAAGGAGTTCAGTGGGCCTCATCAGGAAGCTGCAACCACAGAGGGTTAGGCAGGATTTGATAGTCTTGGATGGAAACTGGGACTGGGAGGGAGGAATGGGGACTGGAGAAGAGCAGGAGTCAGCTGGTGTGGGAAGGGCTGGGCTGGGGTTTTAGAGGTTAGGGAATGTCCTGGTGCAGTTTTGGGGAGCAGGACTATCCCGATAAAGGCTGGGAACCGTGGTGACCACCTGGCCTGGGGGAGAGCTGGGGCTGGCCCTGAGCTGGGTCAGAGGAGGTGGACCAGGAGCAGCCACCACATCTGAAGGCTGCAGAGTTTTCTCATTGTTCCTTTCCCTCAGCTGTGTGAATCTCACCCACAAAACGTGCAAATCATTCCTTTTCTGCTGATTCAGGCACAGGACAGCAGCCTCCTACCACTGCCAGTTACTCCATTAAAACTGGTGTTGGATTTAACAGTTCCAAGCAGTCCTGCTGAGGAGCCATGTGGGTGTCCATATGTTGTATCAGAATGTATTTTTTTGCTTTAAATCTAGGAAACACTGTGCTCTTAAGACCATGAAAGTTTCAATGTCAAAAATTAAAGTTGTCCACTCAATGATTCGGTTAATTTTGCCTAATGATATCAATTCATGTTGTCATTTTTAACTTTCTCATGTTCAGCTTTGCAACCTGAATGTTCTTTTAAGATAGCTTTATGTGTGCAATAAACTTACAGCTGAAGCAGGAGGGAAACCTTTATCCCCCGGCCTCAGTTAGATTTTCATGTCAATTAGTCTATCTGGCACTGGGTTTAATAACTTTTTAATTGCAATTGCAGCACTTAGCTAAATCAATGGCCACCCCTCCTGATAAAATTGATTTTAAATACCGTTGTTTAAAGGCACCAGGTGAAAACCTAGTCAGATGAAAACCAAGATAAGATGAATAGGACCCCTCCTTTTCTTCTAGACAGCTCATATTAATAAAGCTTGCTTTTTGTTTTGTTTTGGCTTAACACGTTTTTGCATAAAAAAAAAATTCCAAAGGAAACTTTCTGAGTTTCCTTTGAGATGTTGCAGGATGTGAGGATTAAAAGGGAGGACAGTCCCTTCTGGAGAAGGAGGCAGGGAATGCTGCGGGTGACAAAATGGATTTGTTACAGCTCCGAGGACTGGAAAGCAGCAAGGCTGGAGGGCCAGTGTGGTACCTCACAGGCAGCTCGGAAATGCACCACACTTGCAGCACGTACAACCTTCCTCTGTGTCCTCAGTGTTCTGTGTGGGTTTGTTAAGTGCACCATCTGTCAGGATAATGAGACCATTTTCACTTCCCTGCTCCATAACCTCCTGATGTAGATAAAGAGCTCGGGATATGGACCTGCTTTCTCCTTTCGCGGGGGCTTTATTGGAAAAACATGCTTGCTTTTACCCACATTAAAAAAATAAAATAAAAAGGTGTGTGGGTGTGATTAATCAATACACAGGCCATAAAAAGGTGGATACTCCTTCTCCTTGCTACACACCTGAGAAAAAGCCCACTGCAAGCCAGCCTTAATGATCTGCACTTTAGTCAGATGCTTGTCAGATGCTTGTCAGAACACAGAGCTGCACTCTTAGGGGAGAACAATCCCTCCACCCTTTATCTGAAATAGCATCGAGTTCAAAGAGGATGTTGCTGAGTCAGTGCCTGGGACCTAGAAGGTTTGGAATTTTATTTTTTTATGAGGTGGGGGAAAGGGGAAAAAAATGCAGTAGCGGATTTGAAGTACTGTCTAGTGGCTTTGGAGCCCGACCTTGCTCATTATCTTTGCTGCTTTGGAAAGGCTTGGAAAATTACATTACCCTACAACCATCAGTCCTCACTCAATAAATACAGACGCTAAAGGCAGGGACAAGAAATCCCACAGAGTTTTGGTATTGACTTGTTAGAATTCCAGGCTTTAGCCTCCCAGTACAGTAACTGCCTTTAAGTAATGAACAAGCTGCTCAGAAGGACACCCTGCCCTTCTGGATTAATTCCCCCCTCTTTTATAGGATCTCTTCATTGCCATCTTTTACTCCCTTATGCTAAACAGTAAATTGTCCTGTGTGACAATAAGGTCTTTTCTATTACTCAGGGAAAGGAAATTAGTGGAAGAGCAGAGCTGTGCTCCAGTTCTGCCTCAGTGCTAATAGTCATGTCCACCTCAGCTTCAGTTTCCACAGTAAGGCAGGGGAAAGACAGAAACACAACAAGGTTATGTGGTGGGGCTGTATTTCTTCCATTAAGAAATGATGAAGCAGTAACTTGTGTGCTTTGGCATTTAGAGAACACGTGAGTACAACTGTGCTGTAAAATCAGAATTCTCTATTGAGTGCACCATGTTGGGGAACAGCACTCGGGGGTGGTCACTGTTTTTTTGTGCTCTGTATGCAGATTGCAGTCTCATGTCAGTGTTCCTTGGCTTGGATCAGCAATGAGAATCATGGCAATACCTTTTAAAGGGTTCTTGCCTTCTACAGATGGACATCCATCACACCTGACGCACACATTTTATTCTTCATGCATTCTCAGCCCTGTTTTGGCTGCCTTTTCCTCATGCTGGGTGCAACAAGGTTCCTTGGAGCACCTCCACCCTTCAGGATGGCAGCAGCCATCACCTGGCTCATTCTTAGCTGAGCAGCAGAGCAGAGGTTTGGTGTTTGCAGTCGCTGGTGAATTCAATTACAGCTCTCACAGAAACTGTCATTTGGCTGCTTGTTCACATGAAGCATTTGATATTGCTTGTCGTGGTGTTAACTGTAATCCCTTATTAGAGGAATAGAAGGAGTCTTATTGATGTACACTTAAAGGCACATGTGTACACAAAAATTCACTATCTCTGAAATAAATTGAAAGGAGAGGGAGAGGTGCTGATACAGTTTTTTTGTCTGTTCAACTATACTTCTATAAAAAGAAAAATATATGCAGACTGTTCAGTCAGCTCCTGAGGGAACCTGAGAGGATCCAGATCTGCTGCACAACTGGCAGCTTCCCTGGCCATCTCAGCAGAGGGAACAAATGTTCATTTTGACCCTCTGTTGAAGGTGAGCAGTTCTCTCCTTCTCCATCCCATGGGATCAGAGCACATGGATGGAGTTGTGTGAGACGGTGTGCCTAGCATTATTTTATTTTCTCCCTTCCTGGAGCAAACAAGATTTCTTAGCTGCTGCAATTTCGGTGTAGTACCTTTCATAAGGGCTAAATAATTGATTTGATGAGAAAGAATTTCTCATGAAATAGCAGATAAGTGTGTTCATCTGAAATCCTACAATGTGTACTTCAGGCACCACTCAGGCTCAGGCAGTGTAACTCATTTAAAGAACAATGACTACGTCTGAACCAGGCACTCTGAGCTGCCTTTATAACTAACAGAGATCTAACCAATATAGGAAGGGGATTAAAGGGTGAGATTCATGCTGTCCAGAAATGTTGGAATTGCACCTTTGGAGTCCTTGCTTTTCTGCATTGGTTTCTTTCTAAACACCTGCAAGTTTGGCTTCCTTTACGGCTGGACTTGATGATCTTCAAGATCTTTTCCATCCTAAATGATTCTATGATTCTAAGTTAGATTAAGGGGTTGGGGTTTTTTCCCCCTAGGAATTGGCCAGAGCTTTTTACCTAGAATCTGGTTTTGAAATACTTGGCTTAATGAGCTTCTGCACAACATGTAACATGGCTTTCCAAGTGGCTCTTGCGCAAGACAGCCTGGAACACACTGACAGTACCCTCCAGCATATAATTCCGTCTCATCCTCTTTCAGAGCCACATTGCCACTGGATCCTAATTTATCTCTCCTGTACTGCTGTTTCAGTGTTACCCTACATTCTCCTGAGGAGCCCCTCCTCTCTTCCTAAGAAAGTTAAGCAAGGCAGCCTGCAGGGGAAATAAACATAGAATGTGGCTTTTTGCGTTCCGTGGAGACACGGTAAACTCAATTTAATGATTCTGTTTGGGTAACAGCCCGAGCAAAAGAAAACAGTGGAAATTTCCTAGAACCAACCCTCCTGCCACAGGATTTCTTTGCTTTACGGTGGAAAACTACAGCTGGTTGACTGCTTTCAGGAGTCAGAGATGTTAAAATTCTGTACCTTCTGTGAGAAAATTTTATTCTGTGGAACATTCAGTAAGACTTCTGGTCAGACCAGATTTATCCAGCACTCTGGTTGAACTTGTGGCTGCTGGAACAGAAGTCACAAAGCCAAGTGATGCAGGAGCGTGTGAGACCCACTGGCAGTCCCATGGTAAATCGATGTCCTTTAGAGTATCTTGTCTTTGCTCAGGCTGAGCTACCTTGGAGCTGCTCTAGAAGCACGTATTTTATATCCATCCCATCTCTGGGGCACTACTGTTAGGGTGAGTTTGGTGTTATGGAGGGGTAACAAACTTCCTTTTGCCAAATCCTCTTCTAAAAGAATGTCTTAAAGCAGGTTTGTTAATCTCAGCCTGTTTTGCCTTGTGACAATTCTGTTCTGTCTCTAAAGGACTCCAGGTACTTCCTTTAGGAATTAGTATTTTTAACCTCAAAAGCTCCACTTCTACACGATAATTGCCTGCACAAGCATCCCCAAACTGGCAGATAGTGCAAGATGTTAAAAACCATGGTGCATGCATTAAAGAAGTGGCTTCTTCTGTGGTGTGATTGTGCTAAATTAATTATCCTATTGCAGCATGGAGCAATGCCCACGTTTGTGCAAATAAAAGCTGCACTGTTTGGCCATTAATTAAGTTGTTTGTTTCTTGCACTTAATCTGTGCAGTAAAGTGAGTGCTTCTTGCTGATAATATTTACAAGGCGTAGAAGATACTGAAATAGAGTCATAGAATGGTTTGGATTTGGAAGGGTTCTTAAAGCTCATCTCATTCCAACCCCGTCTTCCATAGGAAGGGAAAATCCACTTGACCAGGATGCTCCAAGCCCCAATGTCCAGCCTGTCCTGGAACACTTTGGGGATCCAGGGGCAGCCACAGCTTCTCCGGGCAAACTGCCAGGGCCTCCCACCCTCACTGGGAAGAATTTCTCCATAATAACTCCTTTGGTCAAGAATGTGATATTGAATGGCAAAGCTCAGTTTCGGTACCTTACACCATGCACCTCTGAGTGTGTGATTTAGTCATTTGTAATTAAAGCCTGTGATGGATTTTACAAGCGGAGAGGATTTGCTCACTGTGACTTTCCAAGTGCTCATATAACAGTTTTTATTAAAATTACCCTGTAAACTTAAAATAGCCTCTCATTAGTGGCTAACAGATCTGGTATACAGTGACTCCAAGAAAATGTCCTTTTTTTCCACTTTGAAGATGAGCAGGGTAAAGTCTCACTCTTTATTGTGTGTGGGAAAAAAACATCTTCTGACTCCATACCACAGCGCTTTTGATTGACGCCTCTCCTTTCTGTGACTGACAGGTTTTGCTCTGTAACCTGTGCCACGTTCCCCAGCTCGTGTCACTTTGGCATGCACGGATTTGATCCCCCTTTCCTGCCACTCCTGCGTGGCATGTTGTGATCGCTGCCACTTCTCTGAGCTGATTCTCCTCTTCAGGGGGGTGCTGGGGTGAGGGAGCATCCCTGGAAAGCAAAGCCCAGGGAGACAGAGCCACACTGGAAGATGAACTCCTCAGTTTTGAGTGCTCTCAGGTACCGTCGGTCATCCCGCGGTTCATAGCGAGTGCCAACTCATTTTGAGGCAGTTCCCACGCAGTCTGGAGCAGGAAAGTGTTTTGAAGTGCTGGAGGCAACATCTCTCTTAGAAAACAAAATGGGTTTGGAGCCGTTTCTCACGTTTTGGTGCAAAGTGGCACAGCATGGCTCGAATCAAAAGGGCTAAACTCTCCTTCCCTCAAAACCTCAGGGGTCTCACACTCTGCCACCACAGTCCCCTGGCAGAGTCTGTCTGCAACAATCCCAGCCGCGCCTGTGGCTGCACCAACTCTCCCATATTTAGGGAAGCTGTGGATGATGCCTGAGCTGTGCTGGGGCCTTGGATAATGTGCTGGTGTCGAGGTAGCCCTGAGGAAGTTCTCCCGTTGTTATTTTAAACGTTATTGCTGAAGACACTTTTGCAAAGGTCAGAGCACTGAGGGGTGGCGGAGGGGAAAGAATTTATTGTTCTGCATTTGTAACCACATTAGGGCTCCCGGCTCCGGCTGGGAGCGCCTGGATGCTACCATAATAGGGAAATAACTGATCATATATTAATCAAGCAGTTGAGAAGCGA
Source organism: Origma solitaria (assembly GCA_013397895.1). Classification (NCBI taxonomy): domain Eukaryota; kingdom Metazoa; phylum Chordata; class Aves; order Passeriformes; family Acanthizidae; genus Origma; species Origma solitaria. Next base: position 397,852 of record VZRL01005114.1, read on the forward strand.
GTCAGGAGGGCAGCTTGCTTCGTGCACTGCTGAAATGCAGCTTCCCTCCACAGCAAAGCTGGTTAAAGGCACAGTGTTTAACTGGGGAAATGAGAGCTGGAAATGGCAGAGGAAATTAAAACCACGTCAGAACAATTCCCATTTAAAACTTGGCAAGGACGTTGGGGATCACGGGCAGCTGCAGAACGAGACTCCCACAACTCTGGGCTGAGTTTGTGAGGAGGATTTTGGTATTCTGACCTGCAGGAGAGGAGTGAGGGCTGAGTGTTACCGCTGCTGTGGGGCATCCATCTGCAGGGACAGGGGGACCTGACACGAGTTGGACTTGATGGTCCTCGTGAGTCCTTTCCAACTCAGGACATTCTGTGATTCTGTGTCAGTGCCAGCGCTTGATCCCCAGTGCCATTTCCTTTCAGCTCCCAGAGGCTCCCACTGAGTTTGCCAGTCAGTTTAGCACTCCTCAGATGCCGGTTTAGCTGGTAAAAAATGAGATTACAGAGCTGAGATGGCCATTTTTATTTGCTGTGTTCCCAGTTAAACTTCCACAAAGTTTGATCTCCGTGTGGGAATGTGAATTAGGGCCTCTAGTTCCATTCCCAGAATGCCTTATAGGTCCCCATGAATTATGTACCTACCTAGGCATCAGTTATGCATTTGTAAACCATTTAAAAAGGCTGCCAGTGATACATTTATTATTTTGAAGATGAGGAATGATTGCTTAAATAATATTAGCATTTAAGGAAAAACAATATTTGTCTCTATATTAATTGTTGAGCAAAATCAATTCGTCTGTAGCTGGCTACAAATTACTTGAGAATGCAATTTTTGTAAACTGAATTTTATTGCTATTCCTTTCTGTTCCATTATGTTAGCCCAATGTACATATTTTTGTGCTACTTCGTTTATCTTATGTCAGAAATAATATTCCTGTTCTCGAACATTATTACAACTAGGGAAAGAAAAAGGATTAATCAGACATTTCAAAAGCCTCATGCTGAAATAACATTTTTAAAATTATAGAAGAACAGCCATTATTTTCTACAGCAAAACTAATTTTTTGAGTTTGAGATAGCAACACTATATTCTGAAAGTAAAGGTCAATTTGAAAAATAAAGGATTCTGGTTGCCTAATAAGGTCGTGTTCTTTATACCAAATTGTAATTTACAGTTGAATCAAAAGATATTAATTATTTCTGGCTTATTTTGAGTGATATTATGGGGCCAGTTGGTGTAGTTCAGATAAAAATAGCTGTTACATGTAGTCCTATCATTAATGATAACCTTTATTCTCTTTCACATGGATCTTTTGAAGTCTCAGGAGACTGCTGAGCTCCAGGGGTTGCTTTTCAGTTTCAGAGATGGTTCCTGTGTGGAAGTTCCATTTCCCCAGCATCTTCCACCTTCAAATCACTGACCATGAAAAACAAAAACCTCTTGTGTAAATCTGAAACTCCCCAGCATCGAGTGCCTCCCTCCTGACAGACAGAACAGGGAGCCTTGGACTCTGGAAGGTGGCCCTGGAATGTCTGGGTCCATTTGGGAGTGACAAAACAAGAACAGCTCCAGGGATGGAGTCCTTGTCTCCAAAACCAAGCATGTCACCATGCAGCACTTTTAATGAGCAGGAAGGGAAATTATTGTTGTTCCTAATTTAATTAGAGAAAACTCTGTGCTTATTAATGAAGAAGCTGAACATTTGTGGCCAAGAAGGCCAATGGCCCTGGGCTGGATCAGGAATTGTGTGTCCAGCAGGAGCAGGGCAGGGATTGTCCCTCTGTGCTGGCACTGAGAGCCCCTCCAGGGCTGGCTCCAGTTGTGCTCCTGCAGGAGAGCCCTGGAGGGGCTGGAGGTGTCCAGGGCAGGGAACGGAGCTGGGAAGGGCTGAGCCCCAGGAGCGGCTGAGGGAGCTGGGAAAGGGCTCAGCCTGGAGCAAAGGAGGCTCAGGGGAACCTTGTGGCTCTGCACAGCTCCTGCCAGGAGTGGGGTGGGGTTCTGCTGCCCCAGCCCTGGGCCCAGCACAGGAAGGAGCTGGAGCTGCTGCAGAGAGTCCATGGAGGCACCAGGATGAGCAGAGGGATGGAGAGCTGTGCTGGGAGGAAAGGCTGCGAGAGTTGGGATTGTTGAGCCTGGAGAGGAGAAGCTTTGGGCTGAGCTCAGGGTGGCCTTGCAGGGCCTGAAGGAGCTGGGAAGAGAGAGACCATTTATAAGGGGGAATGGCTTCACACTGACAGAGAGTAGGTTTAGATTAGATATTAGAAGAAATTCTTAACTATGGGCATAGTGAGGAGCTGAACAGCTTGCACAGAGAAGCTGTGGCTGCCCCTGGATCCCTGGCAGTGTCCAAGGCCAGGCTGGACATTGGGGCTTGGAGCAGCCTGGGGCGGTGGGAAGTATCCCTGCCATGGCAGGGGTGGCACTGGGTGTTCTCATAGGTCCCTTCCAACCCATGCCATTTTACGATTCTATAACTCCCCTAGAAAATGAATCTTTTTCTTCCTCACCCTCGGTTAGATACAGAGGGGAAAGAATGGCCAATATCAACTCTCAGCTGTTAAAACTGTTGCTTGTAAGGAGTTAAGTGTGGCCTCCATACCTCGGAGCATCCATATGTTTTCTCTAGGTGGCTGCTTGCTCTGTGGAGTCTGGTCAGATAAAATGACTCTTCCCATCCCATAAAGATAATGCTCCACATGGATGTCAACATCCATGTGATTCCTGCCCATTTTGGTCCTCTTTAATTAGGGGCTGTTCTGCCTCATTGGACAGGCTGGTGTAATAGCTTGGGATCTGAGCGGCAGCGTAAAGATTGTCACAGCTTGAAAAATCTTTGGAGCAGTGGGAGGTAATGATCCTGCCTGAGGCAAAATACCGCTTCTGGCCTGTTATGGGGCCCTGTGTTTCTGTCCCACACTCCATTTAATCTTTTTTTTTCCAAATGCTGCAGTTGAGCCCCTAAAAAATGCAGTATTTTTATGAGTGTATTCCATCTTCGGTCTGGTCCCATAATTCCTGTTTTATGTGAGCCGGGTGAGCAGGGGCACAGGATGGCACCTGAGACATGAAATGCCAGGTAAGACTTAAGCCTGTGTGAATTTTCATGGTGAATGGTTTCCCAGAATGTGATGAGCAATTTCTGTTTCATCTGGAAGATGGGGAAATTCTGAGAATAAAGACTGAGTCCCCTTTTCCACCCCACTAACCTTTTCCCTTCCCTGAACAGTTTTGGGAAGGACTGGTCTGTTTAGCCTCTGTTCAGCTGTCACAAAAGACTGCTTTAGACTTTTGGTCCATATGGAATAAGCAACGTTTTCTTTTCCCAGCATTGTCACAATTCATTTTACTTTACAGTTGAAAAGTAAATGAAAGAAATAGCTGGAGGCATATTTGTGAATAATTACACTCGCACCACATTTCTTCAGAGTTTGATGGGTAGATTTGTATGTAAGGTTTTATTGTTTTCCTTCAGCTTCATTATCCATCCAGTGTTTGCAAAGGATTACGAGGTGCTGTAGCAGATCATGGAGACAGCATTCTAATGCTCAGTGTTTCATCTGGAAATGGAATACATAGATCTTTTTTCAGTTGCAGCGGTGCAAGATGATGGTAGCCTCGGAAAGCAGCTCATTAGTTGCTGTTTCAGGCTCTCCTGCTGGGATGAGTGTTGCCTGTGATGAGGGAAAACCCGCACCCTGCAAATTGTCTCAGATTTCAGCCCTGCGGTGTAAATGGGCCTGGCTGTGGGGTGCCCCTTGCCATGGTGGGACTCACCAAGCAGGGGATGCTGTGCTCCAAGGAGTTTGTGCCACCACTGAGCAGATTTGCCTCATCAGGCACATGGCCAGAGCCAGTCCATGTTAAATGTGTGATTTTGGAAAATTCATTGGATAACGATTTGTTGTTATGGCCAACAACTGTTGGTGTGGGATTGTTCACCTCCCCTGTTGGCAGTGATCAGAACCCAGCAGAACATGCACTGACTCCCGTGGTTTATCAGGGCGTGTTCAGAAGAGTGGCAGTCCAGAAGAGTAAGAAGAAATCTTTTAGGAACAGCCTTGAAAGAGCTGAGCTCAGTGGGAAGGGTTAGGGGGGGTTTATTTATTATGTTGCTGATGAAAACAGATCCCTTCAAAAAGCACAAAGTGCAGGCCAGGGGTTATCTCTGAACCATTTGTTATCTCTGAACCCTGCAAAATCCTAAGTAGTTCCCCCTAGTCTTCTCATGTGGGTGAGTGGTAGTCCAGGGATCCTCAGATATCCTTGTGGAAGGAATCTTCATGTAGTTCAGAAAGTGAAAATATCAACAGAAATGTGTGTGTGTGACTGAGGATGGGGAGGGAATGCTGATCTGCCTTTATTGCCACATAAAGGTAGCTTGGAGAAAGGTGGTTTGTTATCAGGCAGAATGGTCTGATAACATTTCACTCCCCCACCAGCAGGAATGATAAAAGCAAGCCGGGGAGTAAAACCTGTGCCAGTGCTTACCTGTGCTCTGGCCTGCTGAGAGTGACAATTTCCTGGGTTTTCAGACCATTTCTGAGCTAATTATCCCTTGTGAAAGGAAAGCCAGGAGTGGGAGACAGTGCATGAAAGAGAGGCATTTCTGCTGGCTTGCTTTCAGTTCTCTGCAGAAATTTAATGATTTGAGGATTCAAATCCAACAGCCTGCATGCCTGAGGTATGTGAACAACTACTGACAGGTAAAAGTTAGTGTGGCATGGGTGGATACGGAGCAGGAACAGTGCAAAAAGGCTTTCAGTGTTTTTATCAGTGCAGGGAGGTGATTTCTAGTCTGTACAGGTCCTGAGCACAGGCTGGCTTCTCATTGTAATTAATTGGTTAATTCTTAATTTGTAGAATCATAGAATGGTGTGGGTTGGAAGGGACCTTAAAGATCACCTGGTTCCAGCTCTCCTGTCATGAGGGAGTTGGAACTCCTGCTCTTAACCATAACTAACCACTCAAACACATGTAGTTTGCAGGGTGGGATACATTTTAAATCACTAGGCTGCTTTTAGGAAAGCAGCTCAAGGTAAAAGCTGAAATCTTACTCCCTTAGAAAAAGCCTGAGCTGGCACCCCACTGAATTTTCTCCCCAGATTGACAATCCATCTGTGGAAGTATCTGTGTTGTGACAGGTATCAGTAGAAAATGTTTTGGGGAGAACTCCAAGAAAATCCACTCCCCAGAATTTGGGAAATACCCAATCCAGCTCTTTTCAGTTTAACACAGTGTGGTAGTTTTGCCTGGCCCAGTTTTTGCCAGTGAACAGGGTGGGGTACAAAGATGGCTGCTGCATGTCCTGAGTAAAGATTCTGGAAATTTTCCACCATGTCCAGCAGAGCCAGTCTCTGATGGCTCTGAAGATGATGGACATGCTCCTGGCCAAACCTGGGCCAATTAGAGATGTTGGTTATTCCTCTGTGAAAACATATTTAAGAAGAAATCAAAACAATGTGAACACGCACTTCTTTTTAGCCAGAGAAGGAGGAGGAGGAGGTAAAAATATGTGAGGGAGAACAACAGGGAGGCACCAAGGTCAGTGGAGAAGGTGGGGGAGGAGGTGCTCTAAGCGCCGGAGCGGAAAACTCTCTGCCAGCCATGGTGCAGACCATGGGGGGAGCAGGTGGTCCCCCTGCAGCCCATGGAGTCCAGGGGATGCAGAGAACCCCCCACAGCCTGTGGGGAGGTGCCCACGCCAGAGGAGCAGATGATGCCTGCAGGAAGCTGTGATCCAGTGGGAGTCCCAGAGACTGAGAGTTGCAAAGGCCTTGCAGGAGAGAGAAAGGCCTTGCTCCCGGGATGGAACCAGCCTGGCCTCGGCTTGGAATTCTGCAGCCTGGAGAGAATCTCGGACAGCAGCAATCGGGCGGGGCTGCTCGGGAGATTGGAGCCACGCCAAAGAAGTTCGCACAGGACTGTCTCTCGTGGGAGGGACCCCCATGGCTAAGTAGAGGATTCTTCCCCCTGATGGACTGACCCTGACCAAAGGAAAACCCCCACACCCTGCCCCCACCCCAGAGCTGTTGGATAGTTGGAAAGGAGGGGGAGGGGTGAGCTGAGAAGCGGTGCCTTAAGAGGGAAAAGGGGGGTGAGTGAAGAAATGGTGTCTTAAGAGCTTATTTTTATCTCCAATTTATCCTCTGACTCTGTTAGATTAATAAATCACTTTTCTTTGCAACTTTAAGTTTCCCGCCTGCGTTTGCCCTGAATCTCGTGTGGCCCTTATCAGTGATCTTATCTCAACTCGTAAGTCCAGTGTTTTGTGTTAGTTTTTCCTCTCCTCTGCATAGCTGCAGCAGGAGAGAGCATAGAAAGCAAACGTCGTAGGTGCCTGGCATTTAGCCAGGGTCAAACCCACGACACACAGGACTTAAAAATCTTTAAGCAAATACACCTCTGCAATTTTATATATTAATATATATTCTCTATGTATTCAAACATGGATGGACCATGCATGTATTAAAAAAGTGAAAGATGGCCATAGGGAGAAAGAAAACAATACAGGTATCTCTATTACATTATGTATAGATATTACACATGTTGTTTTATAATGTATATTATTCATATATGTATAATAATTATATTTATATTTCTGTACCATCTGCTAATGATGAATTTCTTCATTATTCACATAAATGTCTTAGCCCTTTTGAACACTGCTGATTTCTTAATTACAAGTCTAAGTCACGGCTGAAAACTTCTCGTCCTACCATTTCTCAATAGAGATAAGAAAATAGAAAACAGAAAGAGTTCATAAGGAATTTTGGTTTTGAGCTCAACAAGAGTCGGTCAAAAAAACAAAAAGGAAGTCAAATCTTAAGATATTGTAAATTATTATTATCTTCAGATATTATAAATTATTGTATTACCATTGATTTTAAGGTGGTGATGATGATAGACATCAGTGGCCTGGAAATTCTAGAGACAAATTATACTAAATGCTGCATTTTCTTAAGTCTTAACGTGAGATTGCTGAGTCACTGTTGCAAGTTAAGATAGTGCTAAAACTTGGCTGTGATAGGAAATGAGCTGTACAAGCCAGATTTCATCAAGAGGTACAAACCCAATTGTGTCTATTCATCCACCCATCTGGTTTCCCCAACTGGCATTTCCAAAAGAGAGTAATTAATATAGGGAAAGGCTAAAATCAATGCATAGACTCCACTTTTTACTGTTAGGTTGCCTTTAACCCATAAATACCAAATCAAAATCAGTTCAGAATTCTCCTTGGCTATGTCACTTCTGACCTTCACGTCCCTTTCTCCATGGAAAATAAACTATAATTGTATTTCTGTACTTAGGGTGGTTGTGTTGCTTGAATAGCTACACAAACCATTTAGATTCTTGGATTTAATGATGTGATTCTGTGATTTAATGACATAAAGTTAATGGATTGATTTTCTTCCACAAAAATCTTTGTTTGATAGCTTACCTTTTCATTAGCCTATATAATCAAACTTTTGGTGAGCTCTCAAGTTGTTCTTCTCGTGCAGTTTTTCTCATTTTTCTTACATTTTCATCTTCTTAAATGTTCTTCTAAGTAAAACAAAATATTAATTGAACATTTCTCTTACATTGACATAGCTGCATTTATTTGGTTGTGGTTAAAATAAAATCAATATGGAATGTAGCAAACCCTTTCTTTTCAATATTTGCTCAGTCTAGAGTGGTCCATGGGAAATGGACACAAAACCTGAATTCTGAGTAAAAACGAGAAGTACAGGCAAGAAATGCGGCAGGACTCATGCTAAAATCGTGGAATGGCATCCCTGTTTCCTGATGTGAAGGAGAGACACAATGGGGAAGAGGTTTCTTTTCATTTTAACAATGCATGGAAAGCGTTGCCTTTATTGGCATTAATGGTACTTGGGGATGAGCATCCCGGAGGTATTAATGTCAAGAATTAAAAGGAAAGGGGTTCAAAATGGGTGAATTCCCCCAGCTGCTGTTAAGTAGAGCTCATGACGTTCACTGCAGGCTGGGACACAACAGTTACATAAGTGAGTTTAACAAACAAGTTTATGGTGAAAAACTCAGTGGTGTGATGAGGTTAGTAGGGTGAACGTGTTCCCACTAACTTAGTCCAGGCAGTTTAGGGTTATCTCTGCAACGAGGGGAGGAATTTTCCCAGGGCTGCACTTTTTCACTTGTAGGTGGGTGAAGGAAAATTCAGCAGCGTCAGCTGGGTTGTCCACGTGGAGGCCGAATGCAGCTGAAGGGAAAGCTGAGGCCTGGGAATAAAGGGAGGCAGAGAGCCAAGGATCGAGGATGAAAGACAACAGCAGAGCCTGGAGAGAAGCGGGGGAAGCGGCGCAGTGGTGGAGAGATTGGACATAAATGATTCAAAGGGGAAGAGCGCGGCGTGTTGAAAGGGATGAGGCAGGAAACGAGTGAAAAGGATGGAAATTTGCCTTAGGAAGTATTATCTCTTCTTCCTCTCATGTTGGAGGTGTGATAAGAACAGGGTCTTAATCCCTCTACTTTAAAATATTATAAGCTGCCTATTTTTTTAGAGTGAACACAGAATGGTGGAATCATTTAGGCTGGAAAAATCCTTTAAGTTCTCCCTTCAGGGTGGCACAGAAGAGTCCCTCTGTCCCTCTGCCTGGAGGGGTCTTGCCCAGCTGTGGGATGAGTGCTGAGCACCCTTGGGATGTCACTCCTCAGTGTCGAGCTACCCACAGGCTGTCACAAACTCTGTCACTGGGAGGGATTTGATGAAACTTGTCCCAGGTCTTTTCCCTGAATGTGCTTCCCATTGTCAAGGCTGTGTCCATGAAGGAGAAAGGGGCAGAGTTTTTCCACCTGTACTGTCCAGAGATTATCACTGTCTGACAAAACTGTTGATGTTCTTGTTCTGTTTCCTTTGAGCAGATGGGCAAAAGAAGGTTCAAGAGGAGTTTGACATAGACATGGACGCGCCAGAGACAGAGCGGGCGGCCGTGGCAATACAGTCCCAGTTCAGAAAATTCCAGAAGAAAAAAGCGGGGTCCCAGTCCTAGTAGCTACCTCACAGCATAAAACAAAGTAATCCTGAGATGATTTATCAAGAAAATCAGAAATAACACAAAGATGCATGTACAGAAATTATCAATATTTAAAACCCCATTGGCAGATAACAACCCATGAGCTTGTGTGTGACTTCATCCCAGATGTTTCACGCCCATTATCCTCTGTAACTCACCATTTTACTTGATGTTGTAATAAAAAGTTAGGGTGAAGTAATTAAAGTGTCTGCCTTCATCTGTCTTTCCATATTAATCCAGCAAGCGCAGCGTTACAAATGAACCCAGCCCAGATGCCTGTTTCCCTCTCCACGTAAAGCTCGGAGTCATAACAGCACCGTATGTTGCAGGGATTTTTGCTGAGGGATGAGATAGATGCATCTCAGCCCTGCTTCCCTCATTTGGAGAATTCCAGCTGCCAGCAAAATGTGAAAGTAAAATGACTTTCTCGTAATGAGCTGAAAGTAAAAACAAAAGTTGCAGACAGAAGCTGGCATGAGGGGTGTAGGAAGCAGGGAGCAGTTTATTTTTGTCTTGAAAGTGTGTCAATAAAGTGGTTTAAGTGGGGAAATTGTCCCTGTCCTTCCTCTTTGCATGATAACATTCAGAGATCTTGGACTGCGTTGACTGTTATGGAAAGAAAATAATAAACCAGACACAAAATACCTTTGGATGTTTGCGACTGATTTTTGTCTGTAAAAATAGAAACTGACCATCTAAACTGTATTTTTAATGCAGTTTTTCAGTCTCTGCATAATCATCAACTATTTCTGTGCCATCTCTCTATTTCCATATTCTTTTCAGTGTTTGAGGAGCGAATCGTGACAGACTTCCTATGTCCATTTGCACTGTTCTGTGTTCAGCTCTGAGCCCCTTTATCACTGTTAGCCCAGCTTTGGATCAACAAAAAGCTGCAGCGATGTGTCTTAAATTGGGAAGTGAGTGGTGACAGCCTGCCTGCCTCTCAGAGCAGCCTGGAGCTGGCACTCCTTTGGGGGGGCGAGATCCAGGTGGCATTCCCAGCTCTGCCCAGGGGGATTCTTTTCGTCCTCTCCCACCTTCCGCAGGACTGTGTGACCCCCCAAGGCAAGGGACAATTCATCACTGGTCACCTTCAAGCAGAAAGCCATGAGCGGGGTAGGAATGGAGGGAAAGGAGGGATCCCATGCCGGTGGCATTCCCTTCCCACAGGAGCACAGCAGAGCTGGAGAGGTGCAGGGCTGTGGGATTACAGAGGAGAAACCTTCAGCCTTGTGCAGGTTCAGGCATTTGCGGAGTGGGGCATCAGTTCAGTGAGGAGCCCAAAGCTTCGACTGGGTGCCAGGAGCTCTGGCCCCGTGCTGGGTACGGGGAGCCTTACAGATTCCATGGGCAGTGAAGAAAGCACGTGCAAACATGACTTGTGAGGTGCTTAATCTGGGTGGGAAGGCACAGGGCTTTTTAGAACTCATTTTGGGGGTAAACATGTAAATGCTGCCCAGACCCTGCCTGCGACACCCCTGTCTGTGTCAGGTCCTGGCCCTAACTCCTCCCCACTCCTCACCTTCAAAGTCAGCATCCTCCACGATGTAGCTCAGTGCTTTCATTATTTTTTTTAGTGTTTAAGAATTTCGCAAATAAACCTCAAACAACACTGCTGCTGTGCTCAAAGTGTGGTTCGTGGACGCCCCAGTTCCCCCACTTGCCTTTCACAGCGACTGCTCACCATATAATAATAGCCTAAGCATAATAATCTACAAATTGTAATGGCTTTGGATTGTGTTGGTGCCATTTTGTTTAGATGAACATATATTTGTAATAAAAGACTGCATTTGTGTTCTGCATTATGTCATTTGAAACAGCATGAGCTCTGTAATGGCTACTTAATTGAATAAAAACTATGGGTAAGCACTAGGCTTTTATATTTGATCTGACATTCCTTGGACTTAAATTTTCTACACAACAGGAATAATCATATGGTTGGGACACAGAGAAAGTGATTACATTATTGAAGCACAGCAACAGGGGCTGTTAGTAAATGAATTATGGCTCTTTCAGCAGCAGGGCTTTCCTTCAATGTGAAGTTCAGAGTGCATCTTACAGACACAGCCTTAATGTACAGGGAAGCATAATGAGGAAACAGTGATCTGGCATGAAATTTGGTGTAATTGTGGCTGCCCCTGTCAGACAATTTCCTTTTTATGTAAATATATTTGCACACAGAATCAGTTTGTGTTCCCCAGGAGAGCTTTCTTGCTCCTGAGTCTTGCTCTTCACTCATCCTTTGCCCATGTCCAAGGTGACAGCTGTTAATTTCCTGTGGTACCACTAACTCACGCTTTTCAAAGACCTGTCTGGCTTTGGCTGAGGCAAGAAAAGGAGTTGGATTCAACCGGGATGGGTGAAGGAGGACAGTTAAATATTCCAGGTGCAGTGTGGGTCCTTTAACTTCCAGACACTCACTGAGATCTGCCCAACTGTGAGTAACCATGTCATGGCAAGGAAGATTAAAATTAGGGCAATATCTGTGCTGATAACCCAGAAGTTCCCATAGGTAATGTGGAAGAATATTCAGAGCAGTAGATTTTGTAGGAAACAGGGTTATTGCTCCCACCACCGACACCCACACCCTCCCCAGACACATCCATGCTGCCTCTGCTCCAAATTGCTGCCAGATTATCCCAAAAGAGAATAACCTACAGTTGAGTGATCTGTAGCTGACCATACTCTCGAGCCTCGGCGTGGTCTTCCTCTTAGGGGTCCTCGGCCCTGGCAAGGGTGGCCGCACTAAGAGATTGGTAACGCAAGACCCAGGACACGAAGGGGGTGGAAGGAGACTGGCTCCTACGATCCGTTTATTATCCCAGACACAGAGACATGCAGATAATAGTCCGAATAAACCAGAGTCCAAGTCCGAGCAACTTGGGCTTTACAACACCTTAAATATGGGAACAAGCAACCAATCATCTGAGGGCTACAAGGTGGGACTTGGGGATCAGAACAAATAGGAGTCAGGGAAGGGATGACTGATAGGGGAACCCTTCAATAATGATACAGAACTGGGGGAACTTTCTGGAGCGGTGGGAGGAGCCTCTTCCAGGCCACGCCTGGCCCCGCCTCCGGGGTGGAATGCTGGTCTCCTGTCTTTGACGCGTGACAGGGCGGAGTCTGCCCCTAGGGCAGACAGGGGCACCTCCACACCTCCCCCTTCTTTGTTTATTAAAGAACTAAAGAAATTGCGGTTTTAACTTAATAATTCTCTCTAAGGGTACAATTATGACGATTAGAATTTCGCCGTCTCTGGTCACTGATGTTGCTCAGCTGGATGGTTTCATGTCTTGGAACAATTGTTCGTCGTGACGGATCGTATTTGGGGGAAGGGAAGAGGAAAGGACAGCCAATAAGGAATGAGGGAACGGGAAGGGATAAGCATACAAAACTGATAATTATATAAAGGAGGGAAGGGGAAAATTTACCATCTGAATTTGGGGGAGAAGGGACATTTGATTCTTGTTCTTCGCGACGCTACCTGGCGCAAAACCCGACGCTGGCATATCGCGGCGCCTTTTATTTAAACGCGACGACACGCGACGCAAGGCCCGACGCCAGCATCCCATGACTCTCTTTGGCCTAACACCTAAACTGATAACCAAGTGCTGACGGGACTCACTCCGCACATCACGCACTGGCATTCTAAGTGTCGGCAGGGACCCTTCCCACCGCCCACTTTCTTACTACAGGCTCTAAGCATCTGGTCCGGGGCCGCTCCCACCGTGACCGCAATGCTCAGTCCCGTGAAGGCCCAAAGAAGAAGTCCATGCTGATGCTCCGGCTCAGGCCATGCTCGGAGGTGTCCGCAGAGATGTTCGAAGGCACCAAGTAGCTGTCTGTGGTGATGTTTTAGCTCAGGTCACGCTCGGGGACGTCCGCAGAGACGATCTCGCGCGGTAGCAAGGGAAGGTCGGTGCGGAACTTGGGCTGGTGTTCTCCCGGGTTACTGCCGGAGAACCCTAGCCTTATGCGGGATTGGGACGAAACCTTCTTAATATAAACACAAATAGGTCAAAGTGGCAGGGTTGCTGATCTCCGGCTTTATTGTCGCTGGAGATTCAGCACAGGGATACAGGGTAAGGAGTGCAACAAAAAAGGTAGTTCCCCCGATCTCCCCACCGTGGGAACCCGGAAGGGGACCGTGGGAAACGGAAGCTCCTCCCACTGGGGAGGGGTCAGGACCAGAAGGGGTGGAGCCCCAGGGCCCACCCCCCTATCCCACGCCCGCCCAGGGGGAGGGGGTAGGAAGGGAAGGAAGGAAGGGATTATGGGAAGGAGAAATATGCCGTCGACGCCATCTTGTGCCTCGTGGTGGCCGCCTCCGAGGAGGCGCCATTTTGAGGACACACGACGACTGCTGACGGGGAACGGAGGGAAGGAAGAGCAAACTGGGGAAGAACAACTTAAATCACCAACAAAATACAACTTACTAGTGCAAGTTTCTAACATAAAATGCACCTCAAATCAATAATTTGAACTGAAAACAGGGTACAATACAAACAAAGTACGCCTGGCTAGTGCCAGACTCAAATATAAAATCAAACTACAACTTAAAACAGGGAGAACTGGGGAGGGGGCCACAGGGGACTACAACTTGGATCACCTTTACCCCTCTCCAGACGAAGCCATAGCCCCCGTTTGGGCTTGTCTGGAGAGAGCACTCCCTCCAGCACCCAAGCTTAGATGGCTCCAAATTGGGGTGGGATTACAAGGGTACAGACAAAAGGGTTGACGTAAAGGAAGACGTTTAGGGTTGCTGGAGAGGTGCGCGCCTCCTCTCGCAGCTGGGGAAGAAAGATTGGAAGGGGCAGCCGGGAGCAGGCGGCAACCCGGGGCCTCATGGCGACTACTGCCCGTCCCAATATCTCTAGAAGGTGGTGGGTTAGGGGTAGGAGGGGTAAGGGTCGACACGCGAGGAAAAGAAAGCATGGCTTTTTTTGCGGCGCACTGGCAAAGGGGCAGGACCCTGAAATGTTCTTCCACTGTTCTGTCCCCCCGGCTCCACAAAACTACCAGCCTCGCCTCTACTCTTCTCCAAAGCTCCGTAGAGAGTGCCTCGTCCAGCTGAGTTTGTGGAAACTCAGTGAGAAGCCACAGGACGAGACCCTCTACTCGGGACCTTGGGAAAGGGAGACGGTATTCTTTAAACGCGGACTTAAGGGTTACATAAAACTCCTGCCTTTCCGCAGATAGGTTTGACCCCATCTTTGGAAAGGATTCCCCCACCCAGGTGCCTGACGAATGAAAACTAAACCGAAAAGGTGGAGAGGGGCAGCGGTTGGGTAACGACCTTACCCTGTGCACTCTCGCTTCCACTGCCGCGGCGATCCTCTCTCTGGAATCGCGCTCTCCAACAAAAGCTTCAGCACCTGGTCCTCCTGTGCCAGGGGTGGGGTCCTCCGGGCGACGGGTACGATCCGGCGCTCCAAAGGCCCACCCAGGCTACCTCAGGTGCACTGCCCTTAAAACAGGGCGTGCTGCACACGAGGCTCGGCGGCTACTCCCATCCACGGACAGACTGACGATCTTTTGACGATCTGCTCTCCGTGGTAGTCCAAGGGTCCCTGTTCGGGCGCCACTTGTAGCCGACCATACTCTCGAGCCTCGGCGTGGTCTTCCTCTTAGGGGTCCTCGGCCCTGGCAAGGGTGGCCGCACTAAGAGATTGGTAACGCAAGACCCAGGAGACGAAGGGGGTAGAAGGAGACTGGCTCCTACGATCCGTTTATTATCCCAGACACAGACACAGAGACATGCAGATAATAGTCCGAATAATCCAGAGTCCAAGTCCGAGGAACTTGGGCTTTACAACACCTTAAATATGGGAACAAGCAACCAATCATCTGAGGGCTACAAGGTGGGACTTGGGGATCAGAACAAATAGGAGTCAGGGAAGGGATGACTGATAGGGGAACCCTTCAATAATGATATAGAACTGGGGGAACTTTCTGGAGCGGTGGGAGGAGCCTCTTCCAGGCCACGCCTGGCCCCGCTTCCGGGGTGGAATGCTGGTCTCCTGTCTTTGACGCGTGACAGGGCGGAGTCTGCCCCTAGGGCAGACAGGGGCACCTCCACAGTGATCAGAACAATTGCCTGAGCCTTTGAAATCCTTAGTTCGCATCGTTGCCTGGACCATAAAATAACCTGTGGAATTAAACATGAGAGACTGTTCGAAGTAACCAAAAGCCATCAAAAAAGCACAGGAATGCCCACATGAGGGAAACAGCAAAGAATGTGGAGTCTGTCAAATTAAGCACAGAAAATCAAGCCAAAGCCAACCTGTGGGGGATGTGGGGAAGTGGAGGTTTTACAGAAAGTAGAAATGAGTCTTGGATTAATGCCCAGAGCAGAGGCTCCCACAGCTCAGTCAGAGAGAGATTGGAGCAACCTGGCAAAGTCATAGAATCATTGAATTGAGCCATGGAATGGCTTGGGTTGGAAGGTACCTTGAATCCCTTGAATCCTGTCATGGCAGGGACACCTCCCACTGTGCCAGGCTGCTCCAAGCCCCAATGTCCAGCCTGGCCTTAGGCACTGCCAGGGATCCAGGGGCAGCCACAGCTGCTCTGGGCACCCTGGGCCAGGGCCTGCCCACCCTCCCAGGGAACAATTCCTTCCATTATACCCAGTCTGAACTGACTCTCTTATAACAGCAAATTAATAACAACAAATCACCAGGACTGCACGAGGCTCACCCATGGCTGGTGGAGGAGCTCAAACACACATCTGCCTTGTTCAAGCCACTGCTCCCACTGGCCTCAGTTCGAGAGGAAATTATTAGCATATTTTAGAGATGTTATTTAGAAAGGGCTCCAGTAGTATTCAGAGATTTCCAAAGAGCAACTCTGTTAGGAGTCTTGAGACAGAAACAATGGTAAGATGTAATACAACCCCAATACACCAACACCAGGCACACGGCAGCTGTGAGTGACAGATCTGCTGGGGGAGTAAACAGGTAGGTAATGGTAGCCCAGGTGCACCTGGATTTTCCAGAAGTTTTAACAGTACTTCCTTGAATGCCTCTTCGAGGAGCTAAGAGGTGTGGAAACAAGTGGTCCCACAGAAAACCAGTGAGGTGACAATTTGTTATACAGTGGTCACAGCCCCAAGGCTGCCAGAACTCAAGGAGTGTTTGGACAACAGTCTCAGGCACAGGGTGGGATTTTGGGGTGTCTGTGCAGGGCCAGGAGCTGGACTTTGATGATCCCTGTGGGTCCCTTCCCACTCGGGATATTCCATGACTCTGTAATTATTTTTTCAATATTAGCTCTATACAAGGGTTCAAAGTCTGATGGGAAAAAAGAAAGAGTGTACTATCAATATGATTAAATTAATATTTAGACATCTATCGCCTGGAAGCATTTAAATGAAAATATCCTTCTCAGTCTGAAAACAACAGAAATCCCTTGTATTGGTTTATATGATCAAGCCAATCTTCAGAGTGGAAAGATCTAGGAACATCCCCTCCAAAGAGAGACTATGCCATTTCTAATCCATTAAAGTCTAGTCACGAATGGGTTATTTAGCTCAACTCTTAAATTGTGGCAGTGCCTTTTTTTTTTTCTGTTTTTTTAATCCCTAAACTCTCCCTGACAGATGGTCTCCTGCCTTTTAGTATCTCTAGTGATGGTGAGGCTAAAACCTTCCTTGGCAGCTTGTTCCAGGGCTGAACTTTTCTTAAAGCTATAAAGGTTGGTTTGTACTTAAAACCTAAATCCTCCCTCCTGCCATTTAGATTAATTTGTTCCAGTCCAGCTATACCCAGTTTCACTAATCTTATCTTGTAGGTCTCCCTTTCAACCCTTTTCATTATTTTTTGTTATTCTCTTTTGAACTCTGCCAATTTATCTGTGTGCCTGGGATGAAATGCAGCCACCCAGATGAGATGTACCCAGTGCCAGGCACAGAAGCATAATTATCTCCACTATTTCACAAGTGACGAGCCCCTTACCACAAATTTACATGGCTTTTGGCATTTTTTGTGACGACATTATTTTGCTGGCTTATAGTCAGAACATCATTTCCCATAAATATGGAGCCTCTCTGGATGGTCAGGATTTTCCCCTTTTTTCCTGCAAGAGACTATTCTGGCTCTAAAACACCTTTTCTAAATTTTATAGTTCCCCTGCACCTCTGCAATACTGGGATGACACAGAAATCTGGGTAAATGTCTTTATCTGTAGCACTTTGTCCTTCAAATAAGGCAGGAATTGTAATAGTTTCATTTTTTTTTTTTTTTGTGCTTTCCCCTTTTCTATTACTAAATAATTACAGTCAGGTGCAGAGGCTTCAATGATCTCTAAATCAACCTTTTTTGGAAACTCAGAAAAGGTTTCAATGACTTCCTATTTTATTCTGAAAAGTTAACTTGCCTTTACTGGTGATGACTAATTATTTGATAAGAAACGTCTTCATATCCACAGCTAAAAATAGCTCTCGAAATAAGCCTGAGGACTCTTGTCCCTTCTGAGTGCGTTGTGATTTAATGATCTTTCCACAAAGGCCAAACCAATACTATTACTCACATTCAGCGGTAGTTTCCACCATGAATATTCCTTCTTGCAGAAGTCTTCAGGACTAATGTGACAGAGGGAGGGGGTGTGAGCTGATGATCTGTTGGCCTCATCAAGTACACAAAGTACAGTGACTTTCTGTGCTTAGCTTGCAGATCTTGGCAAAATTATATCGCTGTATTCCTTGAACCATTGTAATTTCTTGTTGGGAGCCAAGTCTGCATTTAATAGAGTAAATTATTGAAAGGCAAAAAAGCCAAAACCAGCAGATGATGGCAATGATTAATAACAGAAACAATTATTACTACAGCAAGGGGAAAATTGGCAGGTCTGCAGAGGACTGGCGTCACAAGGGCAGCTGGTGACAGGACCCAGGGAATGGCTTCCAGTGCCAGAGGGCAGGGCTGGATGGGATCTTGGGAATTAGGAATTGTTCCCTGGGAGGGTGGGCAGGCCCTGGCCCAGGGTGCCCAGAGCAGCTGTGGCTGCCCCTGGATCCCTGGCAGTGCCCAAGGCCAGGCTGGACATTGGGGCTTGGAGCAGCCTGGGACAGTGGCAGGTGTCCCTGCCATGGCAGGGGTGGCACTGGATGAGCTTTAAAATCCCTTTCAACCCAAACCATTCTGGGATTCTATGATCTCTCCAAAACACATTCAGTTCAGATCCTACACAAGCCACCATGACAATTTTCTTTGTATTGCGTGGGCTGTCACCCTCCTCCTGCTGTGACCAAACTCGGGTGTGTTGGCAGCAAATTCTCTCCCCTTGGCACTGGGCGTGTTTCTGGCCACGTCCCTGCTGTGCTGTGCCCCTGCCAGGGCTGGTGCCATCCCCCACCTCTGCGCAGCGAAGGGTCTCGTTCTGACTTTAAGATACCATGGGGATGTACCATTGCCCTTTAGGCACTTTTCTGTCTGTGTCAAATCTCTAATTTCCAGGTATTCTGACCAAACTCAGACCAATCCTTGAGGTGGAGCCTTCTTTCAGGGGCTCACACCCCTGCCTGCCTGGCAAACAGGCAAATCTCATTGCCAAAACATCGGCAAAAAAGGCCAAAAGTAGGCATCAGGATTAGAGCTTGGAGCTGATCAAGCACGGGGCTGTGGAATCAACACCCTGCCCCAAAGCCCAGTGCAGTCCCAGCGCTGGGTACCACTCCTCAGGGGAGAGGATGGAGGGGACACACTGGAGGGAGATGGCAGCAGGGAGCAGGGAAGGATTTCTGTCGTGGAGAGGGAAGGGTTTCAGAAAAGGTGAAGGGGACAGATGTAATAACAGAGCTTCAAGGAGGAGGCAAAGGGTGTGGGCAGAGAATCGTGGCAGGAAGGGTGGGCGGAGCGCGAAGGGTGGAGGGAAGGGAAGGGGAGCTGGAGCCCTTCAATTCCCACTCACTCTCGTGCTGATGGAATGAATTGCTCAGAGGTTTTCCCGTTCGGTTATGTAAAGCCAAGCACCGTGGTGCTGTCTTCAGGGATACCTGGGCAGCAGAGGCATTGCAATGTGCCCAAGTTATGCAAGGCAGTTGGCAGGCAGCTGAGGATCACAGCTGTGCAGTGTAAATTCTGGCAGAGTTAAAAATAAAAACCTCAGTGTTTGATCAGTCAGCCTGTAGTTTGCCCTCTAGACTTCCCCCGGACATATGGTACCTACAGTCTCTGGAGAACACCCAAAACACCTCTTGCATCCAGGGCTTAAAAAGTGAATTAGGAGACATCGTCTGTGGAGAAATTAAAATCATTGTTCACTGGGAAAGCAATTTTATTCCGCTAGAGTTCTTGTGCCATCGATATTCCCCTGTCCACAAAGGCCTTTTCTTTACAAAGGATAAGTCAAGGCAATCAATTGTTTTTATCTGGTAAATGAAAATGAATAAAATGCAGTTTGGACATAGGTAAACAGAGAAGTCATTTTCCACTCAGCATTAGCTTGCATGTCAATGGACATTAGCCCTGGGTTTATTGAAAGACAGGTTATTGCCTGGGACATTGGGATTTTAGTGGAATGGAACACAAACTCCACTTTATTGACATCTGCTGCATAGCAAAAAGATGGATGATTAGCTCCCCCATTTCTGCTCTTTTTCAGAATTGCTGTGAGGATGCCCACAAGGGGAAAGCATGGATTATGCATCATATTCTTCATACTTTTATACAGAGGAAGTTAATGGTCCTTTCATAGAAGCACTTTCCATTAATATAACTTTTCTTGGCATTAGAGAGCTACCTGCTTTTGCTTCGTTCTCACAGATGTACATGAGTTAGTGGCTGTCATCTGAATTAAAAGTCCATTATCTTGTTTCTGTGCTGCACATTGAAATTGTAATCCTGCAAGCTTTGTAGTCAATAGTATTAATTTTCAATAGTATTTTTAGTGTGGAGCTGCCAAGGCTTCAAGGACTAGCAACAAAGCAAAAAGTAAAAGTAAAAAGAATAAAGGAAATACTGAAAGTATCCAGCGAGGAGGGGAATTCTCTCGATGGCATTTCTTTTGCCTGCATGGAAACAGATAATTCTTCTTTGAGGAAACAAACCAAAACAGTAAACATCCCTTTTTCTGTGCACAGCATTTCCTTCAGTGCCAGTGCACAGCAGTGATGTGCAGCTGCTTCCCAGGGCAGCAGGCACTGGAGAGCACCAGCACCGTGCACGCTCTGTTCCTGCCCTTGAATTTGATTTTCCTCTCATGCCACCTCACTGCAGGGCTGCAGCACGAGGGAGGATGTGCTCCATAAAGGTGAGACACAGCTCTTGGAGCTCCTTCCCCACTCCTGGTGCTGGGAGTTGTCACCTCAAAATTTATCACCCCGTGGCTGAGAGGGCACTGGAGCTCAGCCTCCCGTGCTGGGGAGAGCAGGGTGTTTCAGGCTGTGCCTGGGGAGGTTCAGGCTGGCCTTCAGGAGGAATTACTTCTGAAATTCAGGTTTTCCAACAGAAAGGGCTGTTAAACACTGGAACAGATGTTCAGAGTCGCAGTGGAGTCCCCATTCCTGGAGGTGTCCAAGGATGTGGCACTCAGTGCTCTGGGCTGGTGACAAGGTGGGGATTGTCACAGCTTGGACTCAGTCTTGGAGATTTTTCCAGCCTAAATGATTCTGGGATTCTGTGACTCTGCAGGCACAGGGGCGTGGCCCTTGGACTGCTTTGGTGAGGTTTATTGTGTTTTCACCCAACCTGACCTGCGTCAAACTGTAATATATGATACAAACCAGGTCACACTCTGTGGGTGTGTGTGCGGAAGCCACTGCTTCAATCAAAAGGATAATTCACCAGAAAACCTTGAAGACATCTCCACCTGATTGCCACTTCCGGAGTGTCCTTCTAGCTCTCTGCCCTGGAAATAGCTGACAACAAGCAGCTGATGGATCTGGCACTTGCAAAACGCCGCTGAAAAATGTTTTGCAGCTCAGGAATATAAAACCACATGGCCAAGGAAGACTCATGTACACAGAAAGTTTGGTTTCTCAGCTCTTCCAGTCTTTCAGGGCATGCCTTAGTTATCGTGGCATGAGCAGGCACGCACTTGGGTTGCTTGTTCTTTGTCCTAACAACCGAATTTCACTCTCGATTTTCCTGCTGCTCCTTGCTAAAGCATTCCCAGCTGAACAGCTTTGCTCTTGATACACTACAGAAGGCTCGATTGGGTTGCTGGAGTCAACATCAGTATTTTTAGACAATGGTCCAGAGCCTCTGATGCAAATCAACTTTAAAAGGTTACTTTTGTTTGTGTGCTTCAGGCTATTCTGTTCCCTCTTGTAACTCCCTTTTCCTGGGCTCTGTCAGCAGCGATATTCTTTAGGTGAGATGATTAGTCAAGGCCACTTAATTCCTTTTGCCTGTCTCTTCCCTGACATAAAACCTGTTGATTCCCACTGAAAAACGTCTGATCTGTTGGCTGTTAGGAACTTTTGTATTCGTGAGCCTAGGAGTTAAGTATTGTTATAAAATCTACTTTCCAGTCTGATAATTTTGAAAAAAAAACCCTCAGTCATTTTTGTTTTCTCCTTAAAATATCAGTCAAATTAAAACAAAAGCAAGACTTGCCAAGCTTATGTAAAGCTGGATTGCACTTCAGACTGTATTTTTGTGCATTATTAAGTTTACTGAAGTCTCGGGGGATGAAATTTGCAAAAGCAAGTACCATTTAAAGTCATTGGCACTCGTGCACTTTAATCCCCTGGGTGCTTTTGCAAATCTTTCACAGACTGTGTAAATGTGCCATATTCAACTGCAGCAATTCCGTGATGGATGAGGCTTCTGCCAAGCAGGGAGATTTAGCAGAGCCTCTCTTCGTAGTGCATTTTGCTGTTATTAACAAGCTCTCACCTAAGAGCAAAATAAATCTGACTTAATTTGCACCAGCTTCCAGTTATTAGCCATCCACTTGTAAATATAGCTGCAGTGACATCTGATTGTTTTTTGATACGTCTGTTGCATCAGAAACAAAGCCAAACAAATTCTGTCTCGTTACGTATCAGCATCTATTATCTGCTGTGCAGGAATTGCCTGCAAAGAGAGTTTGGAGGAACTCTGCAGGAACGGGACCTTTTCCTGGTGCTGAAATTCCCTTTTTTGGACAGCAAACCAAGCTGACCCATTGCCTATTTAGGCCCTTCCTCAGGCTTTAGTCCGACTTCCAGCCCTTGAAAGTGTCCAGCCTCCTCCTGCAGCAAAACCACCTCAGTTTGGTCCTGAGATGGAGAGGAGTTTATCCCATTTCTAGATGGAGCTGATCCAATCCATCGCTCCTTCCTTATATCGCATCCACATGCACTGCAGCAGTGCTTACGTTGGAAGTGCTCGTGTGGTACCAGATGTAAATAGTTAATAGCCTGGAAAGTCACAGCTCATGGAGACTTGGAAGCACAGCCAATAAATCCCTCAGCGACAGGGCTCGGGTGTTGGAGATGGACTCCTTCAAACCCAGTTTTCACCAAAGTTGGGAAAAATGAGGAATTAGTAAATGATACTGAAGACATGGCTTTTAATGAGGATATGAGGCTGTATTATATAACCCAGGGTATTTATGATTTCATGGCAATTCAGGGATTTTCATTCTGCAGTCAAAAAATTAGTTGGGAATCATAACTGAGAAACTGATGATTTTTACAGGACCTTTCTCCCTCTAACCTGACAGGAAGGAAAAAGAGCTCATTGCTATAGCCTGACACTGACACAGCCTGATCACTTCTCTGATTAACTGAGGTCAAATATTGCAGAGAAATCTGTTTCTCGCCTACATACAGTCAACCAATTTAATTGATCTAAGAGAGATTTCTTTTTAAAAACCCTGTTCAGCAGAATAAGTGTGTTATTCTCCCACTTAGTGCAACATGAGAGCCTCTGCATTCAGCTGAAGTTTTAGAAAAGTGCACTGAACCTCTGCTACCTACCTTGGCATCAGTTGCATTGCTAAAATAGGAAGCAAGTCTCAGTCTCTGGGATTTAAAGTTCTTTTTCTCTCCTTTTATTGTGTGTTGTTTGTGGGGTTTTTTATTGTTTCGTTTCTTGGTTTCAAGAGTCATGTAATTTCTCCTAGAAAGAAATGAGAAGCCACCTTTCAAAACTTTGTTGAGATGTTGATGAAAGTTCTCTGTCTTTGTTCTTCATTAACAAAACAACTGAAGCAGTTGGATTTTTTCTGGACTGTGCCCCTTGTCTTTTGTCCTGGAACTGTGCACTCGGGAAAGTCAGAGTGAGGAGAAAAACGGGGTAATGCCTTTTCTTAGCTGTGGTATTTAACTTCAGACCTTGCAGGATTATCTCCTAAGCTCATTAACTGAACTGTCAGTCAAAGCACAGGTTATTTTCAGCTCTTTTTTCTGGACAATCAATCAATTAAAGATGATACCAGCTCTGAGGTATGAAGGTGTGAGGTGAGTTTCTGTCCAGGGCATCCAATTATTGTGTTTAGCTCCAGATATTGTCCATGTGGGTACAAACTCATGGACATTAAAAAAATTCTGGGAGACAAAAGCATTCGGTGTTTTGATGTGTACAAAACCTGCGTTTCGTGTAAGAGCTCTGATAATTCCTCATGCACAGGTGTTCAGTTCTTTGAAAAGTGTGTGCATAACCTTCAAAGGAAATGGCTCTTCAGAGATCCCTTCTGAGGGGGCAATTTCTGCTTTACAAATGAAGCTCAGCTCCAGGGCCAGGGGACGCTAATGGGAAGTGTATTCACCCAGCAGCCATTTGCCCTAATTGAAATCCTGGGGAGGAATGGAGAGAGGAGCTGGTGGCTGATCTGTTTGCTTGGCTTGTGGCTAAGGGGAGCTGAGTGACATTTCTTGGGTGAAAATAAGGGGCCATGTGGAAAATAGGGGATCCTTGGTGGAGTGTGTTTCCCTTAGCATCCCAGGATGGTCTTTTTTTGCTGAATTTTCCTATGGCAGTGACATCTGAAATTCAGCTATTAAAACTTTACTTTCTTGTCTAAGATATTATGTAAGCTCAGCGTAGCTGTGATGCATATTTGTATTTCATAATCATTTCTTGGAACTTCTTTGCATGTGTGAGCGAAGCCTGAGCCTTAAGGGATTTAATATTTAGCATATTTCTGCAATCTGGCAAGGTCATCTTTCTGCTGATATATTTGAGTTAGGAATTTACACAGCAAATGCCATAACTATTAAGTGTGAGAGAAATCCAGAGTCCTGAAAAATTAAGATGTTTGAAAATAGAACCTGACCTTCTCTAATACAGGATTCCTGACACCCTCCCCACAGCCTTTACTTAATATTTCAGTCCCCATCGCACATGGTACAAACAAACATAAATCAATCAGGAGTTTTCCCCCATTTGCAGACGTCAACAGTTTTCAAAGTGACCTTTTTTTTTCCTTCAGAAACTATTTCGAACAGGGAATAAAAATTTCCCCCCGCCAGAAATCAAAATTTAGCTACTGGAGAACAAATGTGAATTAAAGAATTTTACATATTTTTTTAGAGAAGTTTTATGAACTTTTCAGCTGTGCTTTGTTGTAATTTAACCTTCAGCTAATGTACTGTGTCAAACTTCAGCACGTACAAGATGAGATTGTTCTAATTATAAGATTGTCATAGTTTTTAGTATTAAAAAAGCTGCATTCTCCCATCTGCATCTTCACCATCTTTAAGGTGCTTAAGAGTTACAACTTAGCAAATACGAATTAACATTAAAGAGTAATTTTCTGTATCTGCAGAACATTTTCAGTTTCTTTGTGCTCTCCTGTGCTGAGCTGAGCAGAGCACTCTGTGCCTCAAAGTTTCCCCTTTGTCAAGGCTGACAGGAGCAATCTGCTGGCAGGGAGGGAAACGTGACAGAAACCTCCTGTCCTGTCTTCTTTAAAGTTATTAAACTACTGCCTTGGAGAGAGCGTGGTTGCTCTTTCTGCAGTGCCTGAGCTAAACAAGCCCTCAGTAATTCCTTTTTCCATCTGAGGACACTGTGATCTCTTCAAAAGTTGATTTCAGCGTTATCAGCTGCACATCAGGACACGAGGCCCGACTGAGAGAGTTTTACGGTGCTAAGGTGTTTGTGTTTGCTGACCATCCACTTGAACCTAGGAAATGTTTATGCAAACCTATTCCCCTCTGAAATAACTGTATGCCAAACTTTGGAAACATTTTGATATGAGTGAAAACATCTCATATCTCTCATTGATATGAGAGAGAAACATTTGAGTCATCAGTGGCCACAGCAGACCAAGCTCCACTCTCTTCAACAAGTCTTTGCTGCCTTCCTCAAGGAGCTGATGCGTTGCTGGTGATGCATGAAATGCACTTCTTGTCGAGGTATTTATTTCTTAAGGTGTGTAGAGAATTGGGAAACAACCTTTTGTCATTGTCTAATTAAAAGACGAGATCAAGCACGGGCAGCACCGCGTTGTATTTTTTATGGCGCGGCAGTCATGCTGCCTGCTACATTCCCACATTTCTAGGCAACAAAAGTGGGTTTTCAATGGTTGTTCTGCCGAGCTCTGCTCGCTCTCTGCTGATGAACTGCTCTGCAGGCTGCCTGGCAATTCCCCCTCTGCTTCAGCACCGTGCCAAGGAGCTGTCGATGGCTTCGGCACTGAATCCCAGGGCTGTTCTCTGCCCTGCCATGCAGACCTGTCCATGTCCATGTCCATGTCCATGCCCTCCCTGCAGGACCTGCGCTGCCCTTTCTCCTTTCTGGAGCTGTGTTTGCCTCACTGATGGGCCATTACTGCTTTTAAAAGCCATTCACTGTGACTACAAAAGTTACTTTCACGGCCACAGTGCAGGAAAGGATGTATCTTGACCAGCTGACGTAAATAAATAAATTCTAGCTTCAGAATTAGGCCGTGGCTGTGCTGACTGCTCTGCATCCCTTGTGTGTTGGACTAACAAGTGGCTCCAGATGCTTTGCCACATACAGCAAGTATTTATGGCCAAAAAAAAAAAAAAAAATTATGGGATAAATTGATCATCAAACAGCAAGCCACAGTAAAATGCCAGAGCAATCCTAGCCTGGCCTGCCAGGATAAGCTGGCAGGTGTTTGAGCAAACTGCAATCTTCTGGAACACAATTAAAATGTTTGCTCTTTGGAGTTGCAGTCCTTGTGGTGGCTGAAGGCATATTTATATAAATTAATGAAATGCTGGAGACTCTTTGGTGGCAATGTGTAAAATTTTTTTGTGATAACATGCTGGAATTTGTGCTCAAGCAATGACCTCATTTGGGGGAGACAAAGCAGCATGTGGTGGCCAGCTCAGACACTCAGGCGGTGGAGAAAAACATTTTGCAAGGACATTTAGTGGCAGGACAAGGGGAAATGGCTTTAGACTGAAAGAGTACAGGTTTAGATGGGATCTTGGGAATTAGGAATTGTTCCCTGGCAGGGTGGGCAGGCCCTGGCCCAGGGTGCCCAGAGCAGCTGTGGCTGCCCCTGGATCCCTGGCAGTGCCCAAGGCCAGGCTGGACATTGGGGCTTGGAGCAGCCTGGCACAGTGGCAGGTGTCCCTGCCATGGCAGGGGTGGAATGAGATAATTTTTACTGCTCCTTCCAACCCAAACCATTCCATGGTTCTGTGGGAGGCAGGGGGAGCTGGAATCACTCTCTGGCTCATCCCAGGTCCCTGCCCCTCTCTGGCTGATTTTTCAGTGCTCCATCAGCCCCAGGCTCAGCAGCAGAGGCTCCAGGAGCCACAGTCCCACCACCCCTTGTCCCCAGCTTCCCTCTGCCTGGGGATTTCTTGTCGGAGCCAAACTTCATTCCATTCATCTGAAGTTAAATCTGGGGCAGGAATTTCCTTCAACCAGGGCAGAAGGCAGCTCTCTTTCTTTACCCCAGTCTGGGGCTCCAACGCACAATTCCTGGGGAAGCATAGGGTTCACCTATTTAAATAACTCCATTTTGAGCTTTTCCTTTGCTGCAGTACTTCTTTAGTCCCAAGACTTGAAGCAATCCATGTTCTTCAGGGAGGAAAAAGAAAAAGAGGCAATTTGATATAAAATGACAGCAATTCCACACAGTTTGGACTTTCATAAAGGTGAGATTTTTCCTTTTCTCCTTCTCTCCTCATCTAACCCTCATCTCAGCTCAGCTTTTAGCACCTTTCTGTCCTGCCAGAAGAGCTCCTCCATCCCTTTTGTGCCTGCTGCCAGCCCTGCACCGTCCCTTCCTTTCCCGTGCCATCGTTTGATAAAGCCATGACATTAATTGCTGGGCAAAAATCACATTTCTGTCTATGGTGGGTAATTTCTAGAAAAAACACTTTCAATCAGTAGCGAATACTCTTCTGCCACATATGTCCCTGCCTGTTTGAGGCTCCAGGAAAGCAGCCTGAGGCAGTGTTTAAAATCCTAATTCAGCTGTAATTTAGCTCTGCAGCTCCAGGTGCTTAAAAGCATTTTTGCTTGCATCAGCTGTGGAAGGAGTAGGATGATATGAGAGCACACAGATACCTCTTCTGAATTTCACCAGAAATCCTTACAGAGGTTGTTTCACCCGAGCTGTTCGCTGAAGGACAACCAGAGGGAAAAGCCCTTAATTGCAATCCACGCTGGTTGGTTTTCCGTCAGCAAACGTCCATCGGTGCCGTCAGCAGCCGGGGAGGGAGACCTGCTGCATCCCCAGCTGTGGAGCTCCTCCTTCTATCAGCCTTGGCGAGGTTTCTTTGACATCCATTCCCCCATTTTGCCCTCCTTTGTTCTGTTTCGTGGAATCGTGGAATCATGGAATGGTTTGGGTTGGAAGGGGACTTGAAGATCATCTTGTTTTCATCTCATTCTAACGCCACTCCACGGGCAGGAACACCTCCCACTGTCCCAGAGCCTGTCCAGCCTGGCCTTGGGCACTGCCAGGGATCCAGGGGCAGCCACAGCTGCTCTGGGCACCCTGGGCCAGGGCCTGCCCACCCTCCCAGGGAACAATTCCTAATTCCCAAGATCCCATCCAGCCCTGCCCTCTGCCACTGGCAACCATTCCCTGGCTCCTGTCCCTGCAGCCCTTGGCAATTGTCTCTCTCCATCTTTCCTGGGGCTCCTTCAGGCCCTGCAAGGCCACCCTGAGCTCAGCCCAAAGCTTCTCCTCTCCAGGCTGAAATCCCAACTCTCGCAGCCTTTCCTCCCAGCACAGCTCTCCATCCCTCTGCTCATCCTGGTGCCTCCATGGACTCTCTCCAGCAGCTCCAGCTCCTTCCTGTGCTGGCCCAGGGCTGGGGCAGCTCTGCACGTGGGGTCTCACCTGAGCTCAGGGGCACAATTCCAATCCCTTTCCTGCTTGTTACGCTGTGGGATCAGCCCAGAACGTGAGGGTTTTTGGGCTGCCAAACCGGGGCATGTCCACCCTCTCACCTCCAGGTCCTTCCTGGCATGGCTGCTCTTATTTTTCATCCCATTTTTTCATTTTCTCAGCCTGTGTTGATTGCAGGTGTTAGCCCACACCAGGAATGGGGCACCAGGGCTTGTTAAACTGCATGAGATTCCCATGGAGCCCCTGATTTCCCACCTTTAACCCTTTCCTGGAGGGCAGAGCCCCCTCTGAGTGTGCTGAAGGCTCTCAGGAGCCGTCAGGAGCGGCGAGCGACGGCGGCGCCTGATGAGAAGCAGCACTCAGCCCTCAGCCATCAGACACCCTTCTGTCCACATAAGCAGGAAACTTTTCACAATCCGGGTTTGTTTATTGCCTCAGCTAGCTAAAGGCCACGAAATGCTAATGTTAACGCTACGAGCACATTACTGCCTCTTTAATTTATTTCAGCTAACTTCCGTGGATGGCATTTGGATAAGCTGAGCTGCCAGTTGAACTGAATTTGTTGTGCAGCTCGACGTAAAAACCATGCTGGAAATAGATCTGTATTCAGAGGCATCTAATTAGGAAAGCATCATGATAGTCGATGCAAATGTTTTCCAAGGCACTGCATCTGTGCGCCGTGCATCAGTCGTGTGCTGAGATTGCCGTGCCCATTTTGCAAGCTGTAAAAGCCATCTGATGAGGAAAACACGCACTTCCAGCCTGCCTTCAGGAAGGAAGGAGCAAACCTCATGTTTCAGGGCTCCAGCACCCGTGTGGAAATTCCGTCAGCAAAATCAGAAGGAAAATAAGGACGAAAGAGGAAGGAGAATTTGCAGGAGTCTGTGCAGTGTTTGTTAGCTGAGAGCTGTGGTTTGCAAATGCCCACAGCCTCGATCTGCACACAGACTGTTGGATATGCAAGGGTACAACCCAAATGCATCATTTTTGCAGGCCAAAATGCTTTGAAGTACTCTGAGGATGCTGACCTGGGCTCCCGTCTTTTTATTTTTTTTCTTGTTTTAACAACAGTTTTTACACTGCAGTGCCCATGGACATGTGTTTATATACACTCATCTATGTATGTACAGAGGCACAGAATTATGGAATGGTTTGGGATGGATGGGACCTTTAAAGATCATCCAATTCCATGGGCAGGGACAGCTTCCACTACCCCAGGGTGCTCCAAGCCCTGTCCAGCCTGACTTTGAACACTTCCAGGGCTGGGGCTGCCACAACTTTTTCATGCCAGGGCCTCACCACCCTCACAGAGTAGAATTTCTTCCCCATATCCCATCCAACCCTGCTCTGTTTCAGCCTGAAGCCATTGCCCCTTGTCCTGTCGCTCCATCCCTTGTAAATAATCTCTCTCCATCTTTCTTGCATCTTTCATGTTTCCTACCCAGATTTTGTCAAGTTTTTCATTAAAGCATTTGAAATACTTTGAAAGCATCATAAGTGCAGTAGGATGCTTTTCCCTGTGCTTCTAAAGTGTTATAAAAATCCTTAAGGATCTGTGCAAATGCTCTCTCTAAAAAAACCTGAATTTGCTTCTAGTGTCTAAACCTGACTAAAAATAACTAGTCCATCAAACTCAAAAGAACACAGAATTTTATTCAAGTTCACCTAGGGACTTGATTATTCTGTTGAAAAAGGCAGAAAACAGCGATTCTGAAAACGCAGGCAGAAAAACAGATTGATCTCCTAGGTCTGTTTAGTTGCTCTCTTTCAAAACAACAGATACCTCCTCTTTTCAGTGAGTAAGTAAATAATTTCTGGCCTCTCACATCTACAGAAAACTGCTTTTCTTGAGGAATTTATTCAAAAAGTCACTGCAGCTCTATTTGTAGAACAAATGGGTCTTTAATGGTTTGCAGTCTCATTTGAATATTCATGTTAATGTGCATTTTTTTTCCATTTAGGAAATAATCATGTGGTAACCAAGGACTCCCATTAGCTGCAAAAGGCAGTTCTTTAGGAAACCAATTTACACTGATTCTTGACGAGATTGAGGAAACTACCAGGATCATTAGGGAAATTAAAAGCACCTTATGTCTTCTTCGTCTTCTACCTGTCCTAGGTTTAGCGTGTACAGCATTCCCTGCACAGTCCATGAACAGCTGTGGCACTTCCCAAGGATCTTCCTGCCTATAGATGTTAAAAATCCTGAGTGGCCATCAGGCTTTGGAAAGGAACACATGAGAATGGAATTGTGGAATGGTTTGGGTTGGAAGGGACCTTAAAGATGGTCTTGTTCAGCCCCCCTGCCATGGCAGGGACACCTGCCACTGTGCCAGGCTGCTCCAAGCCCCAATGTCCAGCCTGGCCTGGGACACTGCCAGGGATCCAGGGGCAGCCACAGCTGCTCTGGGCACCCTGGGCCAGGGCCTGCCCACCCTCACAGGGAACAATTCCTAATTCCCAAGATCCCATCCAGCCCTGCCCTCTGCCACTGGCAACCATTCCCTGGCTCCTGGCCCTGCAGCCCTTGGCAATTGTCCCTCTCCATCTTTCCTGGGGCTCCTTCAGGCCCTGCAAGGCCACCCTGAGCTCAGCCCAAAGCTTCTCCTCTCCAGGCTCAACAATCCCAACTCTCGCAGCCTTTCCTCCCAGCACAGCTCTCCATCCCTCTGCTCATCCTGGTGCCTCACCACAGATCCCACTGCTCAGTTCTGTTCAAAATCCTAATAAGATACGAGGAAAAATGAGGAAGAAAAGAGATGAAAATGGAGAATTTCAGGAGCTGTTCTCCCTCAGCTGGTACAGAGCATTGTAATTTCTAGAAAACCAGAGCCTTTTCCATGATTGGACTTCCTGAATTCAACAATTCACGTTAAAGATGCAACAGTTTTCCGCAGACTTTTTTTGACTGTCCCACTGGAAATTAGAAGGAAACAAAAATCCGACAAATGATCGTAGTAATCGTTTTTGGCAGCGCCTTTTAAATCTTTAGTCAGATATGAACTGAGTATGGTTCTTTGCATATTTTACTTCTTTCCTGATAGTAGCAGCAATGCAAAACATATTGGAACTGTCTTCAGGGACTGTGTATTTAAATTTTCTTTATTAAACAGCTCAGTTGGTAAAGTGTATTTACAGAGTTGTTTTTTTTTTTCTCTCTAATTAATTGTTTCAGAGATAGTTAGTATTTGCTGTCTTATATTAAAGAACAGAAAAAAGAAAGGAGAGAAAAGAGGAGCCCTAAAGCCTTTCTGCATCATTATCCATTTATTAAAGTGCTTAAGAGCGTGGGTTACCCACACATTTTTATGTGAGATCCATTCTGAGGAGCACTGGCCATCCTGAATTAATGGGAGCTTTGCCTTGGAGACCGAACTTCACAGCCTGGGCTTTAGGCACACCCTCGTTTTGCTCAGTGATCTGGGACTGGTGGTTGCAGAAACCAGAAGTTAAAAGCCCTGCTGACAAAGCTATAAGGCTGGGAGAAATTGAACTACGTGGAGGAACAGTTGGACAAAATAAAAATTCTTCTGGAAGAACTGAGAAGGATCAGTGCAGCATTTCAGCTCTTGGAAGAGGGCAATGGTTTCAAACTCAGGGCGGATTTAGATTAGATATAAGGAAGAGATTTTTAATGGTAAAGGGGGTAAAACACTGAGACAAATTTATTAGCATCCCTGGAAACATTCAAGGGAAGGTTGGACGGGACTCAAAGCAGCCTGGCTGCTTTGTGGGAGCTCTCCCAGATGGAACTGGCTGAGCTTTACGGTCCCTCCCAACCCAAACCGTTCTGGGATTCCATGGACTCTGCCACGCACATGATTGCAGTCAGCTCTTCAGTCAGATGGTGGAAGAAGACTCATTAAAATAGTGACCAGGGCAGAAGAGGGCAAAGAAGTGGGGGAATCTGATGCATGACACGATTAGCAGAGCACATTTTTATTTATTGAGCAAAATGTTGCAATTTGAAGGTTTTTTGTTTGTTTGTTTGATCACCAGAAGCTCCAATTTAACTCTTTTCTTTCTCCAAAGAGCATTTCACTCCATGTCCTTTTGTCCAGCAGGTACTTTTGCTGACAAACTCACATTTTTGTCCTCTAATAGGACACTTAGGGAAGTCAATAAGATTTGGGAAACCACTCTGCCCTGTCTGCACTTCAGCCAAATCACAACGATGTTAAATGAACTGCTTTCAATAATTCATTGCAGCAGAATCTGGTTTACTTTCAGCCAGCTCTTAGAGAAAAAAAAAGGCTTCAGCTTCTGAGCTTCATCTTGCAGAGCTGCTGAGCTGCTCCCAGGCTGTTCCCAGATGCTTTTCCAAACTGGAGAAATCCCCCACATCTTCTCCTCTTTTCCTTTCTGACTCCCTGAGGACAATTCCTCCCTGCCTTGTACCTGATACAGCAGGGGACACTTGGGACAGGCAATTACTTGTGTATCTTCCCATTATTAAAAAAAAAAAAAAAAGAAATAAAAAAGGGAAGGTTCTTACCTACTGATGGCCAGATTTAATTAACCCTTCTCAGTCACCACAAAAATCAGCAGATCTCAGGCCCCGGGTACTCACCAGACAGAGGAGTTGTGCTGTGCAACTTCTGGGATTGTGGGAGGACAAAGAACCCAAACACAACCCAGAAATGTAAAAATGAGAGGGAATGGGATTGTTTCAGGCCTGGGCATTGTGAAGTGTCCAGGAGAGAGCAGCACTTTGCGCTCAGCCCTGGGTAGCCAGGATGGATTAAGGCCACGAGGTGAAACAAGGGTTGGGCGTACAAATGCAATTATTTTTACTCTATCTAGCATGAAAAAAGGAAGAAAGACAAGTTTGGGCATACATGAGCCCTGAAAATGACCTGAAAACAACACATCTGCCTTAAAACATACCTGCTTTTCCAGCCTTTGGTCTAATAGAAGTTATTTCCCATAAAATTTATCTCAATTATGTTTATGTATAAAGTAATACATTCCCTAACACCTGTATTTGAACTGAACACTTGCTGTTTATATTACAAGAACACATAAATTTAAATGTGTGTGCATACATAGGTGCCTGTAACTTAACTGTTTGTACATAGAGACACAAAAATATTTCTGTAGCTGTAGGCAGAGCCCCTAAAAAAATAATAAAATAGAAGGAAGAGACTGATTTTATTAGCAGTGTAAATCAATATAATGTCCTCAGCTGGAAAAGAAGTGGTGTTCAACTTTACCAGCTGGGGATGGGACCTGTAGCCCCATTTTATGGGATGCAGGGAAGGGAAGCAGGGATCTCTCCCTGCAGGAGCTGTTTAGTGAAAGCTTTTTTGCAGAAGCTGTAGCTTTTTTGGAGATTAAATTTGGGACAGAAAAGCTGTGACCAGTCCCCCCTGGAAATTGTAATGACAATTATTCAAGGTTTCATTAAACATGGAAATAAGGGACAATTAGGAATAGACATCCTCTCATATGATCACATGGGTTTAAAAGCTGTACCTAACACCCTTATTTTGATTTGCTCTTCCCTTAGTCAGGAGCTGTTTTTTGCCATTTTTGCCAGATGCTCTCTGGGTTGTGAGGGGCCTGGTTCAGCATTCCATGGCATTGAGCATTCTGCAGCACTCCTGAGCAGCCCCAGGAACAGTGCCCGGCTCCAGAGGAGGCCAAGAAGGGAAAACAGAGGACTTTGGGGAGCAGTTCTTCGAATTACACTTTGGCTCCAATTTGTCAGCTGCACCACCACCAGCAAGAAGAGAGACGTGGAAATGTCACAGAGGCGGTAACCTTTAAAATGTTTTTTGCATTAAACAAGGAAAAAAAAAAAAAGCCCCGAAGCTGTAGCAGCATTTCCATGGCTTCAGTGAGCTCCCCAGCACAGCCCTCAGCCCCTCTGCTCCTCCGTGGGCAGGGTGGCATTGTCCCCTGCTCCTGGAGCATCCCCAGCAGGGAGCAGCCAGTGCCATCAGCAGCAGGTTGGCACCGCTGTCCCATCCGCCGTCCCTGGAGCAGAGCGCCCAGGAAAAGCCAGCCCAGCCCTGCCAGTGACAGCAGGATCCCACCAGGATGTTTTAATGCTGCAAATCCATCATAAATACAGATCTGTCTCTGCAACTGCAAGGCATTTGGGCTGCGTGTGTCAAAGAAATTTCTGTCTTTGTCCTTTAAATTTTCTTCTAAGAGGAGCGCTCAGGCATTTGAAGAATTAAGCTATACCTGAAATCTGATGGGAACAATATTCTTTTTGAAAATCCTGGGGTGCTTTCTCTAAGTGTGAAAATGTTATTTTGATAATGAAGAGTACTGGAATAAAGGTGTCTTGCAGTAAAAGCCTACTGAATGTATCCTGAATATGTTCACAATATATTCTGAATATGTTCATATACTGAATGTTCTGAATATGTTCAGACAGCATAAAAAATTACCTCCATAAGGCAAATAATGTCTGTAGAAATCATATAGTAAATACTGCAGCAAAAAAAAGAGGGATAAATAGCAACCTCTTCCTGAAAGTACGGAAAATATTTCAATTTCTATAAATAAGTCAAGCTTGCAAGTTTTTCTCCGGAGTAACATACTTGGTTGCTGTTTTGCTGTGATTTTTTTTTTAAACAAAGGTATATATATGTATTGATATTTTCAAGCACTCTGGGGAATGTTGAGATGTAATTGGCATCCTTCATGGCTTTTTTAAAATTGACACTTCTTCAGACAGAATATATTTAGGTATGAACCCAAGACTATCCTGCTGGCTGGAAACCTCAGCTCTATAAAAGTTATCTGAAAGTCATTAAAATACCATCGATGCTCTTTTCAGGCAAGGTCATTGGTTAGGAACCCTTCAGAAAGTTTCTGCACACTGTAAAGCACATCAGAAATAACTAGGTTGCAAAGGCAGCCATCTGAAGTGGAGAAAGGCCAGAATTAGATACCCCTGCAGTATTAATGGTACTTGCTCTTCCATGATGAAATGTGTTATGACACAGGTTTTGACTTCACAAGCCTCTGTCCCCCCTCCCCCAGCCCACTCCGATTCACAGGAAAAAGGACATTTTTCTTTCAAATACTACCTGTATTTTATTTAGAATTCACTGTTCAGAGGTTGAAACGGACACAAAATTATTCATTGTCTCCCTGGAGATTTCCCGATTCTAATTTCATTTCACGGACACCGTCAGCGGTGTCCAAGTGTTCCACAAAGATTCCTGAGTTTCTCTGTGCAGGGTCATGGTGAGATGAAGCAATAAATTCCTGCACATAAAGGACAAAATCCCACCTGGCTTTTGGGACCTCACATTATGGTCATAGCTCTTTTTCTCCTCTCCTCTCCTCTCCTCTCCTCTCCTCTCCTCTCCTCTGGGTCTGGATGGATAGAAATTCTGTTGTCCCTTTTGGGGCTGTTCCTGATGCTTTCACCAAGAGCTGCTGCAGTTTGCCTTACCTTTGTCCTCTGCTTATGGTGCAGGACAAGCCTGGGCAGCTCTGCCCTGCCTGTGCCCTGCCAGGTGGGGCAGCTTCCCCCAGTGAGCCCCTGCCCAGTGCCTCCTGAGCTTGTGCAGCTCTTCACTGCAGGCTCTCTCCTGTGCCAGGGCCCCTCATGCTGCTGCTNTCCTCTCCTCTCCTCTCCTCTCCCTCCCATTTCAATTCTCCTCCCAGAATCAAGGAATCATGGAACCATCAAGGCTGGGAAAGACCTTTAGGATCATGAAGTCCAACCACCAAACCAGCACTGACAGTGGAACCCCTGAACCCCTAAATCCCATCACCCAACACCAGATCCTGATGCCTCTTGAGCACCTCCAGGGATGATGACTCCACCACTTCCATGGGTAACTTATTTCCATGCCTGGGCACACTAAGAGCGAATTTTTTTTCTAAAATGTGATCTGAATTTCCCCTGTCTCAGCTTAAGGCTCTTTCCTCATCCTCTCCCTCGTCTGTGAAGCAACTGCTGGCCCAGGGTGCCCGGAGAAGCTGTGGCTGCCCCTGGATCCCTGGAAGTGTCCAAGGCCAGGCTGGTCTTAAAGAGATGATTTTTAAGGTCCCTTCCAACCCAAACCATTCCAAGACACTGATATTCTTTGATCTACAACTTCTTTGGGCAGCCTGCCACCGAGTTCAGGTCGAGCCACATCAAACCCTTCATGTAAAGCAGCGAAGGCTGAAATCTTGTGTCTCCAGAATGACCTTGGAGAAAGCATTTGATCCCTGCAGCTTTCCCTTCCACGACGGTGCTGTGGGGGCCTGTAAAGCTCTCGGGATGCTGAGTTATTTGGTGACACTGCTGACAATGTGCTGTAGAAATGCCAGCAGAGACTTTACTAGCAGCTTTTNTTAAAGAGATGATTTTTAAGGTCCCTTCCAACCCAAACCATTCCAAGACACTGATATTCTTTGATCTACAACTTCTTTGGGCAGCCTGCCACCGAGTTCAGGTCGAGCCACATCAAACCCTTCATGTAAAGCAGCGAAGGCTGAAATCTTGTGTCTCCAGAATGACCTTGGAGAAAGCATTTGATCCCTGCAGCTTTCCCTTCCACGACGGTGCTGTGGGGGCCTGTAAAGCTCTCGGGATGCTGAGTTATTTGGTGACACTGCTGACAATGTGCTGTAGAAATGCCAGCAGAGACTTTACTAGCAGCTTTTCCCCTCTGATGTCTGCAGCTCCTGAGTTTTTTGTACTGGAAATGTTGCTCTATCCTCTGCAGGGGAGAGAGCACCATCTCTCCGAGTGCAAATAAGAGCAAATGAAGAGCTCAGACCTTAATGTTCTGCTGCCTTTGAGGCTGCATCGTGTCACTCTCAGGGTCACAATAATATTTAGCACTTCCCTGTTACTAAATGGCGAAATTTTCAATTTTGATTAAAACTGCAAAAGAGAGGAGCTGTGTTGTCAAGCACCATCCTGACACAGACATCATCTGTGCACAACTTCATGAATTTGAAGTCGTGGTGAATTTTGCCAGTGTCTTACCTCTTGGTCTCTGCCATTTTTCTTCCCCAAGTGGGCCACTTTCTGTCTTTATTACCCACTTATCCGCCTCCTCCTCTTGTCGTAAACCCCTGCTAAAGACTTTGGGACTTCAGTGACTGTAAAAATAAGATGGATTTTGCCCTGTCAGAACTCGATGTGTGCTTTACTGGGAAGTAAAACTGGAAATATGCAGGCTTGGGGGATGAATTTCTGTTATGGAACCATGTAAGAAACAAGTCAATATATTGCTGAGTAATGGGCAAAACTTGGTTTTTTTTTTCTTACATGATCCAGGCTAATGCTCTTTATTGAGCTGTAAAGAATGCTTCAGATCTCATGTGTTGGAAATTGTTTCATTCTGAAATTCACCTTACTTCATTTTATAAGGAAAAAAAATCCTGCAAAACCATAAATGCAAATATTTGTTTTCTAATTCCAGAGCTTAGCTTCCTGGAAGTTGCTGAAGTCACCCAAAGGGTGGAGATCTGCCCTGGTGTTGGGAAGGGACTCCCAAAGGCCCCACCTAGAAACTGAACCCCCACAAGCCTCTGTTCGACCCCGAATCTAGAAGAAAGAGGCTCCCAACAGGAAGGTGCTACAGGTTGAATTTAGCAGATGGTTTGTTTGCTTTAGATGCAGATAACGCACATTTATCTTGGGCCTCTTGTTTTTAAGCTGTTTGTTACTAAAAATGAGAATTTTTTCCCCCAGATTTTTAAACCTTCCCTTTCCTCACTTTCTTCTCCTGCCTGCCCTTCTGACTTTCTTTTCTGATTTCAGAAATTCAATCCCTAGAATTTGGGCAACTTTTGCTCCTTTTCCCTGCCCCTTGTTTCATCCCAATCCATTGCCTTGGATTCGCTCCATTTCCAAATTTTAGGTCCACTGAGGACTTTCCCAGTGAGAGCCCTAAACACCAGGCTATGCTGGAACAAATCTATTGAGAATAATCACAATTAGTAGCAGTAATCTTTGGACCAAACCTGTTCTTCACGACATTGCCAGCTTTGGCTTAAAGCTTTCTGTGTGTTCCTGAGGAGGCAAACACTGACCATCTCCACTTGCCGCCCATGGAAATGGATTTGGTTTTCCTATTTGCTCCAGAAGGGATGGGACAGCTCCGAGTGAGCTCCCAGAGCCCTGCTGGGTGGTGGAAAGTGGTTCACAGCTTCAGAGGGATATCCTGGGCTGGCTAGACTTTTAAATTTGATGCAGAGACTTTGTAGCACTCAGACTTCATCCAATTCTTTTTCTTTTCTTCCACTTCTACTCAGTGTAAATTACTCTATTCACCTTGCCCTGAGCCTTTGTCTCTAAAAGTCTCTGAACTTGTGATCTTCCGCTGAATGGATTAAGGAGATCAACTTTTTGCTGTGAGGAGGAAAGAATAGAATAAAAAGCTATAAAAATAACCAGGAGACATTGTCTCCTGGATAGGGCAATATTGGCTAAAGGGTGGGCCTAAAAAATTGAGATTTTGCACCCACACAGGGCTGAGACAAACCCTGGGGAGTGCTGTGACTGGAAGGAGCTGATGCTGTGGTTTCAGCATCTTTCCCTGCTCCCTTCCCCGCCGTGGCAGCAGTGGCAGGGCTGTGGTGTCACTGTCACACTGATCCTGGCCACGATCCCCACGTGTGCCGTGGGGATGGGCACACACCGCAATCCCTGATAAGCCACTCGTGGTGCAGGTGACACCTGTAATGCCGGATTGACCCCAAACAACCCGAAATCCCACCCCTCCCCAGAGCACAGCTCCACCTGTTTGCTTTGGAATCCCAAAATCCCAAACCCACCCACCCCATGTGCTTCAAGCTGCCCCTGCACAACCAGGGCCTCACATCCACCCTTTTCCAACTGCTCAATCCCAAATCCCCCTCGAAAAAAAATCTGAGATGAGCTTCCCCCTCTCTCTGGAGTGTTGTCTTGGCTCTCTTTGAAGTGACAGGAAAGCTGCAGAGTTATTTTTAGCAGCACCTCATCAATTCTGTGTTCCCAAGCGCTTTGGCTCCTCCACCTGAGGTGATTCTGCTTACAAATACTGGAGAGGGTTCACCTTCAGAGATGATATTTTAATTAGAAGTGCAAAGAGCTATGGCCCAACGTGTCAGAGACTAATGAATGAGCTTTTGTGGTTGGTGGAGAGAAGCTTGGCAAGGTATCCATTCCCTCCTGTACTGTGTAAGATGAAATGCAACTGAAGCTGTTGCCATTTTAAAAGGAAAATCTTATTAGAGCCCAGGCAAGGATATCAGAATAAAATAAATGGCTCCTGGTGCTTCTTCATCTATTTGTGTGTAGGTTCAGGTGTGATTATGTAGTCTGCTATCAACTTTAATTAAGCTTTCCCTTTGCTGCTGACCTTGGGGCTTAAATATAATTTGTTCTATAGGAAGAACAGGTGGTACGAGCTCAGTGTTTTAAAGTTCAAATTGATTTAGGTTACATTTAATTTAAATTTCCTTATGGAAGCATATAATTTTACTATTACTAATGTTGGAGCAATTACACAGAGGTGAAGAATCTGGTACAGAGCAGAGCCTTGCAGCTCTCTAACGCTCCTCTTCATGAGCAGAAGTGTTCCTGCCTTGAGTTTTTGGTATAATTTTATTTAAATCCACGAGGGTCCCAGTGAGTTTCCACTTTTCCTGCACATCTCTGGCTCGCCAGGCGGACCAGAGGTGACAGTGGGACACGGTGGTGTGCAAAGGGAATAGAGGAGGGAATAGAGGTGAGGTCTGTGATATTGTCAGGCTATTGATTCTCCAATAAAACAGGAGTGCTTTCCTTGGCAGGGCTGGGAGCTGCAGCTCTGGGCAAGGCAGGCACTGCAGGCAGGATTGGTTTCCAGCTCTGGACAGACCCTTATCCACCAGAGCTGAGCTGTCCCTGCTTCATTCCCCAAGATATTTGGGACTGGTCTTAACTGAGACTTGTCCTGGACACAGGGGAGCCCCTGGCTCCACTTTTCTGTTTTTTTGGGTAGTGGGCACCAGAGGAAGAGGCATCAGGGGGGCAAGAGCTCAGCACGGGGCATGGGAAGGACTGGGAGAGGCTGGAGATGCTGCCAGCAGAGATGAAGGAAGAAGATGTTCCCTGGGATCCAGGGGTAGCTGCACTCGGTTTCTTCAACGCTCTGAAAATTGAGGGCAGGATGGGATGGAGAGAAAGGATGAGACCTGGAAAGGTGTGGGAGGAGAGATGATTGTCAAGCTGTTTGTGAACCCAGTGTGTTTTCTTCAGGGAATATCTGCAGGATCAGCCACAGGCAATGGAAAGTTTATGGCAATTCATGTTTCAATATGTGCTTGGTGTTTCTGAGCCCCTGCTGCAACGCTGCCTTCCCTCCCCACACCATCAAAGCATCCACTGCACTACAAACAGAACTGAAACGACTGATTTATCTATCAAGCTGTTGAATTGGGTGATTTTGTTACCCTACTGGGACTGGGACCCCTAAAGAAAGCATACAGGAAAACCTTAGGTGCAAAGAAAAGGTGCAAAGATGTAGCTTGACTGAACCTGGGCAATATTCCAAAATCACATTACTACTCTGATGACAAGGTGCCTTAATGACAGCATTTCTTCAGGTTTCCCACCTTTTCTTGCCATTGTGATGCGGATTTCTCTCACCATTATGTGCTATCCTTTTATGAAACACCTATTTTTCTCACTTCCAATTAAATGAGAGTCCAAGAGTTTGAACTCTGGGGGGTGGGCTGTGCTTTCTGACAGGCTCAGAGGATGAAAACCTGGCAGTTCCATTGTAAAACCAGTGACTTTGCCAATTTATCTCCAAGCAAGTTTTTAGCTTAGGTACAGTAAGAAATCGGTTTTGGTGTTGCTGTTCCATGGGCAAGGGCAGGGATCAGTTTCTCTCACACTCAGTCCCAGAGGTTTCAAAGTCTTTTATGTGCATACATTTCCCATTAATTAAAAAAAAAAAAAAATTAAAAATTCTCTGTGTGTGTCCAGCAGCACCAGAACAAATACCTGCAGCAGCTTTCCGCTTAACAAACACTTTGCAGAGAGACAGGCCTGCATTTTATGTCGGATGGCTGCTCCAACAGGAGGGAAATCTGTCCCCTCTCACCGTGGCTGTGTTTGGTCAGCCCTGTCCCTTGTCCCCTTGCCCACCACCTGTCCTGAAGAGCAGGTGCCTGTGGGGGGAAAATCCTTCACCTGGGAGGGCAGGGCCAGGAGGAGGGGGCTGCAGGCTCTGGAGCCCCTGTGCCAAACCTCCCTGTGCTGAATTCCTGCTGGGAAGTTTGCAGGGCCCTTGTCAACCCTGAAAGCTGTTATAGAGCCTTATTGGGTGCTTTCTAGCACCTTCTGTCCTGAAATCCTGCAACAAACGAGCACGACGCTCACTGTGGGAAAAGGAGGAATACTGGGAAACTCCAAGCCCCTCCCCAGGGAGGTGCAGGGCACGACCCCCCAGCAGTGAGAGCAGCGTGTGCTGGGCTCCTGTGCTCCTACAAAGGCATTTTCATTCTGGGGAGGGAGGGCAGGCTTCCCTCGGGAGGCTCAGGCGAGCTCAGAGAAAATTAATGGTGAAAAGCACTCTCTTTTCCCTGCTGGAATGCTTCATAGTCAACCAAGACAGCCCATTAAGCGACTGCTGTGACCTAAAATAACCTGACTAGCACTAAAACTATGAGCAGGCTGTATGGTTTTTTTCCTTTTATTTTACCTTTCCGTCCTTTTAAAATAAAGCTTCCTTCCCTGGGAGAGGTTTTCAGCCTGCTCAGGAAAATGGTGTGCTGGCAGGGTTTGCCTGTCCAGCTGTCCCTTTGTCCCACCTCTTGGCTGTTCATAGCTTCAGAATAAAAAAAAGACAATCCCCAAAACAAAAACCCAAGCCTAACTCAAGCAAAACCTCCTCTTCATACACACCAAAGTGTGTTGGGTGTCAAAATCTGGAGACTTTGACCCTAATTACTTAATGAGAAGAATTAGGAAGAGACCTATTGCCCACCCTACAAGCCAGGGATGGCCATCATCCCTCCAGCTACCTGGGAAATTGGGAAAACTGTCTGCACAAAGCTCCCCTGGACTCTCTCTTGTCCCAAATGGCAGCCCAAAGTTGTTTTGTTTGTTTTCCAACTGCATTATTTGATGTAATACCTCACCTTGCTCCTAACTCCTAACTCTTCTTAGCTATAGTGGAGCTCACATGGGTAAAAAAATAAATGACCAGAAGGGAAACTCTTAAGCAGTCAAAATGTCTTCAGTTCTGGATAGGAAAAGCGAGTTTCAACCTGAAAACAAGGAGAGGGAAAAGCTCTACTGAGTTAAACTGCAATTGTGTTAATCAGACAATTTAAATGAAACAGTGATGGAAAAAAGGATAAAAGGGTTCTTAGAAAAGGCAGCAGTGAGGGAGTTGCTAACTCATTTGAGACAAAAAGGGAGACTTAATTGCTATCTGTGAGTCATTAAAGGGTTAGCTGAGGTTGGGGTATGAGGAAAAGTGTAACGCGAAAAAGAGTGAGCCTCTCAGGAGGTATGATTTCTAGGAGAGAGAAGACAGCGAAGAATTTTAGCTCTTAAATTCATCTTTTGAAGTAAAGTCTCCCATTGCCTTCGGGACTAAGATGGAGCCACAGTTTTGTGCAAGATGTGCTCGCACTGATACCTTGATGTTCCGATACCTTCAGGGCTTTTCTTTGGAGCTCTCATGCTGATGCCAACTGCTGTTTCCACTTCCATGAATGTTTTCCAGGAGGGCATTTGGTGCAATGGGAGAAATGGTTTGCCCAGCAGTGTGCCCAGGGGGCCA
>VZRL01005115.1:860-222570 GCA_013397895.1 Origma solitaria
CCGCAGTTAGGGCAGGCAGAGGGCGGGGTGGTGGCAGGCAGGGCGCCGGGCGGCAGCAGCAGGCGGGGGTCCCGTTCCACTGCAACGCAGCTGGGAGATGCACCCTCCCGGAGGGGAAGAGAGGATTGGAGTCCCGTGCCCCGAGCAACTCACTCACCAAGTAGAGAAAAGCTAGGGCAGAGCCGGGCTTCTCTTCCTGCAGTCGCAGCCAAAAAGCAGACAGCCGTTCTTTCCCACTCTTCTCTCCTCCAAAACTCCAGCGAGGAGTGAGCTTATCGAGTTCCCAAATCTCTTGTTCCCGTCTCTGCCCAGCCAGAAAGTCTTTGTCTCCTTTGTGAGAGTAAATGCCCCGCTAAGTACCGATCGTTAGTTACCTGGCAACAGAAAGGTAAAAATTCCACTTCCCCCCACCCCCTCAACCTCCAACAAGCAGGCATCGTTGTAATTATTTCTGTGATTTGCTTATTGACAGCTATAACAAATTCTAGCAGACAGAAACTGGAATCTTAAGAATAGCAATTGGACTACATTTAAGTACTATTAGATACTAACTAGTAAGAACTGTTAGGTTGCCTTCACTTCAAAACCTAGGGAAAACATCCCCAGAAGGAAGACTTTTTTTAGCCCACCCCTTTTTTTCTTTTAAGAGCTTAACAGGCTGCAAATATTTTCTGAGAAGCAGTCATTAGGGTGATGTAAAGGGCTGCAGCCTGCTCTCTGGTACTTTGTTCAAGAGAAGCAGCTTACAAACAAGTTACCACAGGGTAACACAGGGTGTGAGCTTACAGTGCATTGGCTGCTCTCTCCTAATTGCCTCTGTGTATGCTTTTATCCTGTGGTTACTTCAATACTTGTTTATCCCTTTTTCATAGAGAGGTAAACTGCCTTGAATTATCTGATTAGCTGAGGGGAGAGAGGGCGCAGATGGGCCGATCCGCTGAAGCAGCTGATGTGCTGTGGGTCCACACTCTCCCTGACTCCACAAGAATGGGCTCTAAGCTCTTCCAGCACAAGTGACCTAACTCCAGCTGAGTGCAGTGACTCAGGATTTACATCACTGGGGCTGTGAGCAAATCTGAGCCCTTACTCTTCTTCACGTAGGGCCATACTGTATCATCAATTTTTAAGTCTAAGTCCCAATTGGAATCAGTTAAGAGATCAGCCTAAAAATCAATGACACAATATGGCCCAGAGATAGCAGCAATCCTTCCTGTAGATCTCACATCTTTACTTTTAAATCTCCTCTCTTGGACAGACCTGGCTTGTTTTGTTCTGCTCCTGCTAT
This sequence comes from Origma solitaria, assembly GCA_013397895.1. Lineage (NCBI taxonomy): Eukaryota > Metazoa > Chordata > Aves > Passeriformes > Acanthizidae > Origma > Origma solitaria. Next base: position 2,146 of record VZRL01005115.1, read on the forward strand.
ATCTGAGTAAAATCAGAGATGGGTGCAGAGTAAAACATGGCATCTGAATTCCAGTTACCTGGATATATCTGAAATTTGAACTCAGGCCCTGACTCTAATTTTGACATGGCCCTAACATCACACAGATGTCCAGATCCTATGCTTGTCAATCCTCCTGAGAGCAGGAGAATACAAACTCGCTACTAATGATGGCAAAGAGCAATGGAAATAAATTTCAAGAGATTTCCACTACTTTGCAAGATCAAGTATTATCGCTAGGAGATGAAGACACCATGGCAATTCTTAAGATAGGAAGTCTCACTCTGACCTTCTACCTTTAGCCCTCACAGAGCTTCAGAGCAACTGAAGAACCTTCTGGATGGGACTTCCACTTTCGTTTCACACACACAAATGGCTAGGGTTCAGCTCTGTATCTGTCTGCAGCTGGAAGGAACATCTCATCACTAGCAGTCTCTCTGAGTGTATCTTCCTGAATAAAGACTTGTGGATATCTTTCAGCAGTGCAAAGAGTTTACAAGTTCTTCCTGTTCAGCTCCCCATGGTCATTTGCTGCTGCTCAAAGAAGCTGCAGTGTGGATATCTCATTTGAACAGAGTCAAGCTGGCTGACAGGTGGGAGCTCACAAATGCAATGAGAAGCACTAAAGCAATACAGCTCTCTTCAACTAAGTGCATTTGACTACTTTTTAAAATAGCAATACATTTTGAAGACAAAAATACCACTGTCAAGGCCAGCTATAAGTTCTGTGAGGTGAATAAGATTAAAAAGATTTTTGGAATTCCTGCCATGGGGACCCCACCCCACAAGCATACCACAGCGATCTCCACCTGCAGCAGCGCAAGGCAGACTGTGTGTGTCTGTGCATGGAGGTGTACACATACCCACGTGTGGTTTCTCAGCCAAAGTGGATTTAGAATCCCATGGCTAAATTCTGTGCTCATTTACACCCCCTCTAATCCTAGCAAAATTAGTGGGATAGCAGGCATGTGAGGCAGCACAGTGCTGGCCTCCAGACTGTGTGATTCCATTCAATAAACACACTGAGGCACTTGTGCTGAATGAATGCTTTTACCTTCTCCCTTTAAACCTGATATTTTAGATATTAAGAGAAAATAATTACATCCTCCTCCTGGGAGGTTTATTTCAAATCCTTGCTAGGGCCCCACTGTGGCCAGTGCTTACATTTTTCAAAATTGATTTTAGGCAGTATAAATAGTCTGAAGCTGCACGTGACGTTTCCTCACCCGAACAATGACACACTATTGCGGAAACATTTCCCAATGCAACATGTGGGTTTGTTTTTTGGCATCACTTATTCATTAACCCTTTTGTCCTCTGCCAGCAAGAGATACCTCTACCACGTGAACAAACTTATTACTGTTGGCAATTAGAAGAGGGCCTCAGATTAATATCTTAGTCTAGAGGCTCACGCTAAGAAGGGATTGCACTCCTGTAAGTTCACAAGTTATGACTTGTCAGCTGAACAATAGAAACAGATCATGCGTGTGCCTTCAGCCAGTCCTAAAGGTAGACTAAAATACATTAGCTTAAATTACCTTCCTGGTATTGCATGCTCCTCTCAAGCGGCATGCATGAACACTCTCCATTGAAAAGCAAATCAAATTATTTTAACCTCTATTTCAAATGAAAACTGTTCGTTGCAATTCCTTGTGTTAAGGTGAGAGATGAACATTTTAGTTTTAAATTTACTTAATGATTTCTGTTTCTGACTCTGTTCCTGGGTAGCTAATCTGGGGGAAAAAAAGAAATAGACAACTGGTTTCTCATGAAATAGGCTTTGATTACTAGAGTTTATGTTCATCTCAAAATAAAAATGAATATAAGTCTTTATTTCTAGGTTGGCACTCTAAGCCCATAAATGCAGGGTAAAAGACCAGTATATGAAGAAAAACCTATTTAGTAACTTTAATGACTGAGGTGTGTGGATCAAAGGCATTCAGCACGTTGTAACTTCTGGAGGTAAATGCTCCAAGTTATAATTCTTATGTTTGATATTTACACAGAACTTTTTTTGCTGCAGGTCACAGCGATTCTGTCCATCCTCTCAGCTTTTACCTTTTTTTCCTGTTTCTACAGATGTATTTTTAAATCCAGGATGTTATGAGGTGACAAAATGCTTATGGTGATTGATGTAAATACTTGAAATGTGAAAGCAAATAGCTGCTATCCCAGCTGAACACCATGACCACTAATAGCTTGCCTAAAATCAACTTCTGAAGATGTGAGGCACTGATGAAATAGTACAAACTGTTTCATCATTCCACATCTTGAAGTCCAAGTCCAGTAGAAACATCTTAACTAACCTGGCAGAGTCCTCAGGGCTCTTGAAGAACTCTAATATTAGCAGCCCTCTTGCTTCCACCACATGCAGAACTGGCTCACTACTTCAATTAAAATGTAATCTTAAAGGCAAATCCCCAAAGGCCAATTTCAGTAGAAAAACACTTCCACAGATTTTTATTGGCTCTAGACATGGCCACTGATACTCCTAGCCATGTCTTGATATGATTTTGGTCCAAAGAAGTCTGAATGCTTTAAATCCCTGAGCTTAAAACTCCTTCCTATGAGTTGAATTTAAAGCACATTGGCATGACTGTGCTATGCACACAAACACACATCAGTGAGAACAGCAGCCACTGCCCTTCACTGAAGCATTTGTCTATTGATTTTGTTACAATATTAGTTACAGCCATATCTTGAGTCTGTGCTGTAAATCTGCTGCTGTTTAAATGTTTAAATGATAGTATAAAACTCAGATCATATTGATGTTGTGAGTAAATGATGTTTTAGCTCAGTGAGTTGCTGGAACAATGCTTAGCCAACTCTCTGAATTACTGCACTTCCTAGACATTTTGTACTTCTGGAATATGAGCAGAGTTTCAGCCTCTGGTTTTCTAACGTTACAGTTTGAAACGTTACAATAGCAGCTTAAGAAGAGCTCCTTGCTTCCACAGAAAACCTTTCCAATGAGTATTTCGGTTTGTTTGCTGTATTTCATTAACACTTGTGTGCACATACACACACATGTATGCACACATTTCATTGCTTATTTATAAAGCACAGGGTGAGAATTTGATCATACTGTATAAAAAAGAATCCAGGAGAAAGAGCAGTAAAGCACGTAGCCTGAAAACCTTCCATCAAACATCTTGAAGTTCCTTTGTTTGTTACACTGACCTACATGAGTTGTTATTGCCATTTGGCTCTGAATTATTAACAATCAGTAGAAAGATTTAGCACCCTTTCAACTCCAGCTTTGTCTATATACTGTAAGATAAAAACAGTTTACACTCTATGCTAGTTAGAAAACATCTGTGAGCACCCCAGCACTCAGCTTCTAGTGGTAACCTTGTTAGTGCTCCACATAACTGCATGTAACCACTCAGCATGACAACCTTTTGCATTTCTCTTTATGAATAATTTTGTTATACCACATCCATTTTCGTGTATTCTTTATTACAGCACGCGACTACATTTATTAGAGTCCCCACCAGAGAATTCTTCTTCTTGTTATCCTTAATGGTGCTATGTACTGCCCTCTTTGGACTGTAAGCTTGGCACTTTTCAAATCCCATTCACTAGGGTTTTTTTCCCTTTATTTTCTTTAAAATTCCAGCAAAGAATTTCATGGGTGGTGAAATAAATATATGATACATATATCAGAAGCAAATTTATCAGAACAAATGGAAGCATTTCCAGTGACTGAGAAATGAAAATGGAATGAAAGCTGAACTCTGTAACTCCAATATAACATTCTATGTGGAAAGTTGTGATTTTTCAACCAAAATTTTAATTTTCTCTTGAATGACAAATGAGAACAAAAATGGGACCTATCCACAAAATATGATTTGGCCCAGTTACCAACTTAATTACCATGTAAATTGGACAATTGAGAAAAGGCTAGGAAAAAAGACTCAACATACTGCTCTACTTTCACTAAAATGACAAAAAGGACCAGAATTTGAGGGGAAAAGTATTGCTATTTGTGGTGGATTGTCATATCTCTAAATTTGGTCTTATTAGAAAATATCATGACCTTCAGGGCATGCTTTAAAACCTAACATTCCCAGGCACATCATAGAGATTTGTAGGTGGGGATCATGATCCAAGCTCCTTCCTCTTTGCTAAGCTAATAAAGATGATATAGTTTGGGAAATTGAGGTGTCAGGGAAAAGGTTCTTCAGCAAACTCATAATTATAAAAACAATGAGTCATCTGGCACAGATGATGACATTACAACAAAAGTTCAGAAGATCTTAAGGATAAATTGGCTGGGCTGCTGGCAAAAGACAAGCTCTTACTTGAGAAAGGTACGGCTCCAAAGGAGTCGGGCCGTGGGAATGTTGTCCCTTCGGTGCATAAGTGACATCTCAAAATGATCAAGGAATTAGACTCTTGTATTATCCACCACATATCTGACCAGGTGAATTTGGTAAACTGATTCAAACAGCAAACCAGATCTCAGTTCCTTGAGATTCATCGCATCTCTGTCAGTACTACATCAAGGTAAGGAGAGCTGCTTGACACAAGGTAACTCCAGGCTGAAAGAGCCTGTGACAAGCTTCATCATGAGAAGCTACGAAGGAAGCCAAGTGGTTAGGAAGACACACTGCTGGGGTAAAAATTTGTGTAGCAGAAAGCTGAGTATGGCATTCAGGTCAATTTTCTGTATAGCTAAAGGCTAACTATTGAAGGCTTCTTCTATTTCATAGCCTGTTAATGCTCTGGGAGGTCCAGGAGCAGTGAGATAGCAGCATCTGCACAGTATGGAAAGGTATTTATCTCAGGGCAAAGGAGGACAATGATGATGTGCTGAGACATCACAAGCAGCTATGCAAAGGGACACAAAATTAACTGTTGACAATGGTAATGTACATCAACACAGAAAACATGAACCTTTTCAGTCAAGAGCAAGACCTAAAAAAAGCAAATGAAACCCCAATAAAATCTACAGCTGCCAGAAGAAAGGGAAAAAAAAAGTGTTGGGTGACTAATGAGATATAATGAATAACAATCAGACTGTTTGAATGCTCTGAAAAGACTAAGATTATTTACTGTAGAAGGGAGATGAACAAGATGAGGACATACTGGAAGCATGCTAATGAATAGCACCAAGAAAGTAAATAATGTTTTTTCTGTCATGATCAAGACCCAAAAAATCCTTAATCAAGTTAAAAGTTGGAGAATTCAAAATATTTGGTACCACTTATAGCCACTAGAAATAAATGGCACAAAAAACTTCCCAAGATATAAAACCCATGCAACTTCTACAGAAACAAACAAAAAAAGCCAGCTATCAGAACTGCATTTTAAAAGCACTGTTAAAGGAATAATAAAGTCCTTTCTTCCAAATTTAAGTGGATCTCAGAACATTATGTATTATCAAAGCATTGAATACTGTAAGGGAGAAAAATCATCCCACACCTTCCTAATGTAGGACAAATGAAGACACTTGTTATCTCAAGTGTCTGCCATGGATCACTGTCAGAGACAAATCCAAAGTCCTTTCTAGAGTGCAGACAGTTCCTTTTCTTTGTTTTGATTGTATTTTTTTCAATTTGCCAAGCAGGTAGGTCAACACAGCAGAATCAGTAACCAGCTAATAGCAGGTGAGTGTTAAACGATCTGCTGTCACTAAATAATTATATATTCACAACATTCACAATGGAGAAGGTGGTTATTTTGCTACGTGGACTATAATTCAGACCCACCCTTGTACCCTTCTGGCTGTGAGAAACAGTCCACTCCTCCAAATGCTGCAGATGCTGATACTTCAGCCCTTCACGGACACTGTTTCTCACACACATGAAGACTTGCTTAGATACATCTCAGAAGAAATCAGTGCTTGCACTGCACTACACACTTGATTTGATCTGGTATGAAAGCCATCACCTTAGGACCTTGACTTCAAGAATATAAAAAGGAGTGCTACAGTATTTTGAAATACACTTTTCACTCTAAATTCCCAAAGAATATGCTTTGAAATTCATAAGAGAAAAATAGTTGCCAAAATAGTAATCTTTTCTATAAATTACTATAGAAACTCCATATGGTTTAATATCAGGTTTTGTGTAGAAGAATCCAAAATCTGCTGCAGTCCATGTAGAGGGGACATCTGGGCATTTTGTTCACACTCCAAAGCCACACATTTATTAAAAGTAAGTAAGGCTATAGTTTGTAGAATTTCAAAGAAAAAATATCATAATACAAAACAAGTGAAACAAATGCAGGTAGAGTTGCTGGAGTTTGAAAGGAGCATGAAAAAAATGACTCAAAAAATAAACTGTCCTGGTCACCTCAAAATAGCCAAACTCTGAAACCAAAAGTGATATATTCAATGTTAGCATCTGTAACTAATGCACTAGAATAGATAGCAAAGATGAGGAACATTATTAACTAAAATCTACGGAGGATTTCCCAGACTACAACGTGCCTCCCTGGGAGAACATGTGTGAAAGCCTGGCTATACAGGATACGGAAGGTTAAGACAGGTACATTATAATCAACACACTGGGGCTGGGTTGTGGGGACCCAAACTTTGAACAGTTCATGGAATGCATTTGTAAGAGAAACTCAGAGTACGTTTCCACAGCAGCTTGCAATTAGACAAAGTATGCACTGTTCAGCACTACAGACAAGTTTATATAATACCAGCAAGTTTCATGACCCAAAGGCAGTGGCAGTCACCAAGTATTCTACAGAGCCATCATTTTCGTGAACAAGTAAGAAAGGGTTATAATGAATTTTGAAAAATTAATGAATAGGATGCTTAAATCATTGCTTCCCTAGTAGAGCAGAATTCAACTTCTCAGTAGAAGTTTAAACAAAGTTTAAAGCTGGTCATCCCTAAGGCGAAAAACTGGTCTATTGCTATCAGTAAAAGAAGGAAAAATTGGAATTCCTTCAAGAACTCACAGTGCCTCTGGAAGATTATCCATATAAAGTTTACAGATTATTTGCACAGGACCTTCTTACATAACAGGCTACAATGAAAATCAGATGGCTCAGCTCCTACCTTAGTCGTTATTCAGAATGATAAAATTAACTTTTAAACTATTTTGCTGTGTAAACATCCATAAGAAGGGCATAGGACTTAAGTGTCCTATGGTGGAAATTCTTACTAATTTACTGTGATATGTTTTTCTAAAAAAGAGGTCCTTGGATCAAAAGGTCTGTCTATGCATATTGTATAACTGTGTGTTAACAGCAATAAAAACCTGTTTGGGTAAAAGAATTTTTCTTGTTTGTGTCTTTAATTGTGAGATCTGCAAGGTAAAGCCTTTGAAATTCCAAGAGAGATAATACAGTTTTCCCCTACAGTGTCATCCAGGTGGTGCACAGTAACATACAAAAGGACATGTATTGTAAGTTTTAAATATATAAGTCAAGGTACAAACTGAAGTATTTTCCTTCTTTCAAATGTACAGGAATATATCCTATTCATAAATAAACCGTTCAAAGATTGCACTGGGGCTCAGATGGCACACCATCCACCATCTCTGCAAGACAACTGGCCTACTTGGCATCCCCAGTGCTCTGCAAATGGCTCAGATACCTCTGGAAAAATAAAAGAGAAGCATCTGAGAACATTGGGGAATAATGAGCAGTGATCTGCTTGTTATGAGATGTATTAATCATATGGCTTGGAGGAGAGGTAACAGATGACTTCATTTAACAGCATGGTTACAGTGACTCACTGCCAGGAGTGGAAAGAGGTGACCGAGCTGATCGGCTGACTTTGCACTCCAACACTCCTTTCCCTATCAGAGTGCCTTGGCATTTCTGCCGCCTTGGGGCATGCACAACACTGTGCCCCAAACACATTTTGCTCACCTTTTCCCCTGTCTACAAAGAGCAAAAAGGTCAGTGTTTCCTCTTGACCACAATCCTTAACCTAAACCATGACAGGACAGAAGACACGAGAAGGTGGTGATGACCAGTCCATTTTAAGGCTTTGATTTGCTTTCTCCATTATGCTCCACATTGCTGACACAAGCAAGAGCTAACGAGAGGTGGAGAAAACTGTATTCCAAAGCAAACGGATCTATCTGTTGGCCTCTCAGGAGGAGCTGGCTATATATTCTGGAATGCCTAATGTTCAGAAAATTTATCTTGGTAAAGGCTCAGGAAAATGTATGTTTTTATTTTACCCAAAGTAAAAATATTGGTCAATGTGAAATTAAAAAGTGAAAATAATACTCCCCCTTGTAAAAAAATTCCAGCCTCCTACACTGACTGTATCTTGTAGACGTCTAAAACAAATAACATGCATTTTATGTGGGTTTTTTTCTAACATTTTATTGGTATTTATAATGTAGTACAGAGAGACTTTTAAGAGGGAAAAAGGCAAGTTACAATAACACTCCAAAGCATTTAGAAAAGGCTGTGGTTGCAGAGGACACAGACCACGCTACTTTCCTCTTTCTTTCAGGGCGAGCAACAGAAAACAGCAGGCAAGTAATCCAAATCCTTTCTGTTGCCACTGAGGCACACAGTGGCATAGAAATAACATATTTCAGATGGTCACCGTTTCACACCTCATATTCCAATTCCAGCAAAAATAGTATGTGTAGGTCTGCATTAATACAATGGTAGCAAACAATCAAAAATGCCCTGAAACATAGTAGGCTGCATTCAGCTAAAAAAGTAGTAGTATGTAGGAGAAGAGTGAGTAGCCTGTGCAATAGTCCTGTAACTTCACAGAGTTCTGAGCACATTTTTCTTCCAGGTGCTTGAGCCAAGTATCAGTAACTACACTGTCTGGAAAGGTGAAGCTTGTAATCAAGTGTTTTAAATCTCTGACCAGGTACCCAAGACATGTTAGAGATGTACAAATGCAATTGTTCATGGCATTTGTTGAATATAGCGGATTTTATACCTGAGATCATGATTGATGTCATCCAGTTAATCCTTTAGAATTCCCATAAATTAACTCTTGAAACTTCTCTTCAGGAGAGTATTGGGTAGTTTGTTACTTGGATTTTACAGATATTGACACCTGATAACCTTTTCAGCTACCACTGTCATCTACTACAGTCTTAATGGGGAATATTTAATCAAGACCTCTTCCTCCCATCCTTGAGGACAATGGTCTTTGAAATGAAAAGTCTTATTTCAAATCCAGTGGTTGTCCCTATGATCTCTCAAGGAATATCTGGACTTAGATTAGACGTGGAGCTAAGTACATAGCTGGCGTTGTAAGAGTGGATACAGAAAGTGATGAGCCTACATCAAGCTAGCTTAAAGATTCAGCTGACTATCTAACACCCCAGGCTAGGTGATGGGGCTGAATTCCAAATCATATTTCCATCATATTTGAGAAGTCGCGGCAGTCCAGTAAAAAGGGGAAAGATCACCTCCATTTATAGAAAGGGAAATAAGGAAGAGCTGGGGAGCTACAGGCTGGTCAAGTCTCACCTCTGTGCTCATCAAAAGCATGGAGTAGATCCTCCAGAAAACTATGCTAAGGCACACAGAAAATAAGGAGGTGATTGATGACAGCCAATATAGCTTCACTAAAGGCAAATTTGCCTAACAAATTTGGTGGCTTTCAATGACAGGGTTACAGCTTCAGGATAGGGACCTGTTGGAATGAGTCCAGCTGAGGGCAACAAACATGATCAGAGGGCTGGAGCACTTCTGTGAAAACAGGCTGAGAGAATTGGAGTTGTTCAGCCTGGAGAAGAGAAGGCTCTGCAGACAACTTAGAGCCCCTTCCAGTACCTGAAGGGGCTCCAAGAGAGCTGAAAAGGGACTTTTTACAAGGACACATAATGATAGAATAAGGGGAAATGGTTTCAAACTGAAAGAGGGCAGGTTTAGATTGGATATTAGGAATAAATTCTACACTGAAAGTATGGTGGAACCAGTAATCCAGAGCAGCTGTGGATGTCCCATCCCTGTAAGGGTTCCAGGCCAAGTCAGATGGGGCTTTGAGCAGCCTGGTATAGTGGGAGGTGTCCCTGCCCTTGGCAGTGGCATTGGAATTAGATCATTTTTAAGGTCACTTCCAACCCAAACCATTCTATGATTCCGTGATATACAATGAACAATTGTTTTCCTTCCAGTACAAGACAATATAACCATTGCTTAGCTCAAGTTGTTTCAGTAAATACAGGGTACTGAAGCAAGTTTAGACTGAATTAGTTATATTAATGCCCACAGCTCTCAATCAAGCATGTTTCCACCATACTGCCCTTAAAAGTTTTATGTTTGTGTATTAAGCCAGAAGTTCTTTCACGGATCTGCTTTTTTCAGAACCATAGTCAAAATAAAGACATTAAAGAAATAAAGGCCTGGAATCCAATAATAATATGTTAATTCCAATACCACAGAATGGTAAAATTCCTTCACATTTCAGCAAACAATCTTTCTTACTTTCTTAAGCTGTGATGACTAAGGCAGTCTCTGAGGGGGTGGAAAGGCATGTAGAAATGTTCTGGTTTGCAGCTTGTTAACCATTCCAATGGAAGCAGCCTACTGCCTCTAATGAGCTCACTATTTTAAAACAAAGATATTGCACCAACTGTAGAGCTCACTGGTGCCACCAATTAGTGAAAATATAGGCTTGGTTATTGCTCCTTCTAAGGTAAAACTGTCATTCGAGAGCATCAAAGCCACTCTCATCGTTGCTGAAAGCACACTTCACTATACAATCTCTGTGAAAAATTATCCAGAGGATGGAAAAATAAAAATATATATTACAAATAATGCTATGAAGGCTGCTATCCAGATGCAGTTGTTAGCTCTTACTCTTCTATAAAGGGTCTTTTCCAACAAATGATTCTATTTCCAATAAATGATTCTATGATTTAATTTTCTTAAGCATGAAAGCTAATAAATGTGTGACTTTTATATTGGACTGCCTGTCTGCAAGGCATAACATTTGATTTAGTGCATTAGTTTAACATTAGATACTAGGACATGGAAAAAGATGGGAGATTCTGATACAGTGACAGACACATCAACACCACCTTTCTCAAGCAACAGTGAAAGTGAGCCTGAGATTAAGAAAGAAACTGCTACTGGAACCAGTAGGAACATGATGACCATGTTACATCACTGCAGTATTTGGTGAGACACACAGAAAATGGGGAAGCTCTTGGGGAGGCAGCTCAAGGGTTTAGGATAAAAAGTGCCTTGAGTCTAGAACCTGGATAGCAGGAAATAAACAGAAGAGACACTGAAATATTACTAGGTACAAGCTCAAAGAGCAACTCAAGTAAAACAAGTAGGGCAAAAATGGGCGGCAGGCTCTGTCAGAGCCATTTTTATCCCGAAACAAAAGAGAATGAGAAGATTAATTAGAAACACATTGGGTTCTATTTACATGACAAGCTGAAATCTCCACAAGAAAAACACATATGGGCTATGTAAGCTTGTTTAGCTCCTAAGGGTGCAAGAGAGGCAGTTCTGACTGAGAACCTATAACTGACTGTGAAATTCTTAGTTCTATCCACAAGGAAGAAGTAGAAATCACAACATTAAACAACACTTCCCCTCTTTGAGGCTGCATCTATTTACTTACCCTCCACTACATATTTACACCTTCCTTTATTGTCTGATCAGCCAGGTGGCACCATCTACGAAGTAAAAAGGAGGCAAAATCCTAGAACTCTTGGCCTTCTGTACAGAAAATATGTACTCTTTACTTAGGAACTAGCTTTCTGTAAGTAACCCATGCCCCCAAAGAGATAACTCTTACATCATAGTTTTGCACACAGTAATTGATATTTGCTTGCATTTTATAAGAAGACCTGGTTTAAACCAAACAACATCTGAACCATCTCAAACTGCTGGAAAATGACAGCTCATTGGGAATTCTCCAGTGAATTTGCTTGTCAAAAATGCGGGTTCATCAAAATCTATAAATTGTCCCCAGAGTACTTTAGCCAACACCTGGTGACACCCTGTCTATTAGGCAGGTCTTAGCATGTCTGGCTTCTTGCCAGCTTGTCTGCTCAGCTGTTGGGAAGCCCAGTTTCCCAGACTGCTGTATGTCCTTGCACTGAAGTTCTCAGTACTGGTACTTATCTGGAAGCCTTCCCAGCCTCAGTCAAACCAGAGCTTTTGGGATCAAGAACGCTCGCCTCATGCCTGAAAATGGCTTCCACTGTAGCTTGTAGGCATCTGCAGGGTGACATTTGTCATCGTAATGAATCCCAAAGCTTTCCGATTCCCACTTCTGAAATCTGCTCAGGCTACCTGGCTTCAATACTGCTCCAAAAGTTGAGATCCAAGTGGACTAGAGATCTTGCACCCTTGCTCTCAGGACAGATAGTACAACGAACCATGGGCCCTGGAAGCCCCAGAACCAACAAAATTCCCCTCAATTTGATTCTTCTCTTCAACCCGCAGCACTAAAACTGGCCAGAATTATGGCAGACACCATCAGTCAGTCCAGCCTTCCCCACAGCACAGTTAATTTCAGATATATCGTGTCTCCTGTGGTTTTGGCTTTTGTCCAAAATGAGGGGTAATTCTCCCCTCTTCCTTCCTCCAACCTCAAACAAAACATTAGAATCTGTGGAAGAATGACAATTTTTTCCCCAGTGAGCTCTACCTGCAGAAGCGACATATTTGGCTATTTCATTACAGTATCCAGAGATCTCTGTAATGCAGACATTGGTATTTCCAGGTCTGTTTTCTACAGCTCTTCTCTATTAGGAAGAGATTTATTTTCCTTTCACCAGGCAGAGGAGAATGCACCTTGCCCTGCAGAGGCATCTTTAAGTTTTGAAATAGCCCCTTCTATTTCCAGCATTTTCTTTGAGATTGCTTCAGTCAGTGCTTGATAAAGTAACCTGCACTCTATCAAAGGGTTGGTGCAGCAGCCCCAGGAAATCATAATTTTCCCAGACCTTTATGCTAAGTCTCTCAACTCATGCTACAGAAGCTAATACAGTATGAACAACGCTCATCCTATTAAACCTTTGGGTTCTTGTGTCTAAAAATTAATTCCTTCAGGGTTTGTTTGTTTCTAGATATCATGTGCTCAGTCCAGGATACATAACATTTTGTCAAGAATATGAAGAAAAAAAGCAAAAGTATCTTAGAGAAGTATAACTGAAAGACTGCCAGAGAGCTCACAGAATGTCAAAATGGTGTGCAATATGCCCAGACTTGTTTTCCTTTCTAGTTAACTGAACGTTAGGCATAATTTAGAGCCTGATTCAGTACAAAATACACTTTCAGTTACTCTACAGTAAAAGCTTGCACAAGGATTCTGCAACACTGAGCCTGAATGGGTTCTTTGCTAAATCATGCCCTCAAGATTCCCAATATGCATACTTAAGCATGGCTGGATATGGGGAAAGGAAAGGGGACAGACTCCTTACCACTGATAAGTGTAGCAGACCAGAAGGTCACAGTGGAGGGTGGGAGGAAGCACTGTTCTGCTCCATTTGGGCAGAAGAATTTTGTGTTTGTTCAGAAGCATAAGAAACTTTGAAACACCATATAAGGGCTGGGACTCAGGCCCTGCTGGAAAAACCTGCTGGAGCTGAGCTCTGTGCATAACTCATATGAACATTAATGAGAGTTAAATGCATGCATTGAAAGAAGAATAGACCCCTTAGTGATTTGTCAAGATAAAATTCAAAATAACTTTGAATGCTCAGAGGTAAATATTAGGTTTAGGAATTAAAAACAGCAGAAGCAGTGGAACAATTGCCTATAATGAGATCCAGGAACAATCTACCCACTGTACCAGGTTTTCATTAGAGTTATGGCCTGCAGCCATACCACCTTGGGCTGTGATTTTAAAAGCTAAGACCGGTTGGGCTGCTTAGGATGTGGAAGAGAGACCTCCAAGAAAGCTTACCACTGCACGAACAGGTTAGTGATGCAATAGATAATGTTTTTCCTTCTGATTCAGTATTGGATTCAGGTGTTAGGAGATCTGAAGGTCTTTTGTGTGAGATCTAAATCTGAGGATCTGATGATCTGTGATCAGTAAAGCATGCCTGTTATTTCCCATGAGTGTGCAATGTCACTTTGAAAAGGTTACTGCATTTCACTGTAGAGTTGGTTCCATGTCAGTAATAGATAAGAGCTGCCAATATAAAGTAATGATCAACTTCACAGTGAAGTTGAAAAGGTAAAGTTGCCAATATGGTGTAAGTAGTTTAAGTCCCAAAAGCTCCAGAGAGGTGCTAGGAAGTGTTTGCTCTACTTTTAAAGGTTCATGTATACCCTAAAAACATCATTCCATCTCAGAGCTCTGCAAAGGGAGGACACTTTTAACCCTGGGTTTACCAGGTTGATGTTAGCACATTCACAATTACGTAACCCCAGCACGCACAGCTGAGCTGCCTCTGCAGCAGCACCCGAACCATCGGAGTCCACAAAATGGGCTTCATGACCAGCTCCTGAGGAAGCTCAATTGTCCAGCTGACTGGAAGAACAGCAGACCTGTCCTGTCTCTGCTCTTAAATGTACTGGGATTTAATCCCTCAGGCATTAGCCCTGTAAGGAATTAGGTGCATTGAGTTGTAGCCATTAAATAGTTCCCTATATCTGAATCGATGGGGCTATTCACAGTGCAAGAAGTTAAAGATGGATCTATGTCCAAAAAACAAAGGCATAAATGAGCAGTACAGCTACATGAATTCTAATTGATATTCTTGACTTACTAACCTCCCTGGATATCATACAGAACACTGTACTAATATTGCTTTGTTTGTCCATGTCGGACATGATCCTGCATACTTCTGAGAGCCCTTGAGTCTGTAGTGCGCAAAGGGCTGACTTCATCAGGAATTCACTGAAATACATCAATTGGGGTTCATTGAATTCAATGGGACTTGAGAGCATTTGGCATCCCTTAGGAGGCAATTAGCACCTTCCAGAAAATGGGCCTTAGACAATCAGGTCTAGGAAGTTCAGACAGGTTTTCCTCTGGGTTTTGGGGCAGTTACTATTTGTATATAATAAATACCTGCTTTAATTTTTTGCTTCAATTTTAAAAGGTAATTTTGAACAGAGCTTGAGCTGTCCATTAACATTTGGTATCACACTATAACTGGATGCAGCAAGTCTCTGTACTTGTGAGTAACCTACTGGTGATTTGCCAGAACTGGGCTGCTAAATTTATTTAATATGGAATTTCATCATAACATGACCCAAACCAAACATCTCTCCCCTTAAGCGTGATGCTTTTATTTGCATCATGTAGCTGAATAAAATGGTCTGTTTAAGATATCCATACAATTTACAGTAGTTGCTCATCTCTGACTTCTTGCAGAGAAGAAAGCCATGAGTTTGTTGGCTTTTAGATTCCAGGCTATATCATGACTTGTTCTTGTATGCAAGCCATATTTGCTCAATATTCCAGTTTTACCATTGACTTCATGGGAACAAGCAGGGTCACATAAACCAGCTGGTGATACATATTTGTGAGGAGGAGGGAAAGTGTCAGCACACACTACCCACTGTCTTATATCAAAAACTCTTCCAACTTACTGTAAATGAGGTTGGAAGCTGGAGCTGTAAGTGCTTCCTTAATTTTTGTATTTTTCTTTATGCTAAATAGACTCAGCCCTAGGACCTCACTCTTGCCACAGGCATTCCTCTTGAATGAGTATGCTTGATATCTGTGTCTCTTATATTGCTGAGAAAATACAGTGTCTGTCCAGAACAATGAAGGCTTTACTACACAAAATGCTGGTTAGGCTCCTGTGAACTGACAAATCACATACGAAATCTGTTATTCAGGAACATCCTGGTGATCTGCTTAAGTGTAAGGACCTCAGAAGATTTTCTACAGACAAGTGGTGGGTGGGAAAGAGACATTAACAATTACTAATATCAGTTTTAACCATTGATAAGGCAAGCTCCTTGTGCCCATTCAGAAACCTCTCATATATGGAAATGCAACTACTTATTCTCCAAAATTTGCAATAGCTCCAACTTCATTTGGATAAATGAGACTTCCTTTCTTCCTTCCTTGACACATTATCCAAAGACCCCTGCCATCCACAGAAGTTATTAAATCAAATCCAACAGGTTATGGATTAGTCCCTTAAAGAAAGACAATTTTGCAGGAAAATGAAGCATTGTAGGTAATATCCTGTGCCAACAAAGTGTATCATATTCATAAATAACAGAATGTTTTAACACTTGCACACTGTTCCTCCTTTGCTTTGCTGTTTATAGGTTTGTAACTACAATTACTACTAATAGCAGATTTTAACACAAAGAATTAAGTAAAAGTCCAGTACTCAATACAATCAAAAGGACTGAAGGAAGCATGTTCCCATTTAGTTTCCAAATGCCGCTCTAATCCCTCCTAAAATCCTAGCAGCTTCTACAGCACTGCATGGGAATCCTTATACTTCAGAAATACATCTTATTTATCTATGCAATAGGCAGCTCAAGGCAATAGAAAAATCCACATTAGAAAGAAGCAGAGTGTAATGCTTTTATAGCATCCTATATCATCCTTCACACCAGAAAGATATAAACCACCAAATGTCGAAAGAGCGTATTATCCAGGATAAACTGAGCACTGCTGCCTCTGTCAACTGCTTTAAGAGATGTGCACTTGAAGCACTGACAGCAATAAGTGAAACTCCTGTTTACATTTTTTTCCCCAGATAATGCTGTAAAGTTCTACCAAGAGGTTACTCAAAACAACTGCAAATAAAGTGCATGTACATAAATAACTTTGTCTGACTTTTTGTTTAATGTCCAAGATGATTGGAACAGATTGTATCATGAACTACTTTCCCTTTGGCTAATTAAATAGCCGTCTCCACTTACCATAAAGCATATTCTTATTAAAACAAGTATCTATATTCACTCTGTTGGATAAATTACTTTCAAGTAAGTGCCATAAAGCCCATTACATTCCTGCTTTAGAAATGGATCAGGTCCAAACAGACAATCAAAGGATTTCTCTGGGATTATTTTAGATTAGAAAAACTATGGAAGACATGAAGCACTGACAAGATCATAAAGACATAAAGGATAAATTAGCAGTTACATACCGAAGTACTCCAGCAGTTTCTAGCATATTCAAAGAGGGGGAGAAAAAGGAAAAAAAAAAAGAAAAAAAAAGGAAAGAAACCTTATTGTACTAATCTAAATGTAAGTGGAAATCTGTTTATGCAGAAATCAAATGTCATGACTAAATGTTATCTCCCATACAAATCAAATAGCTATTTCAAAGCTTAAAACCCAACAATATAAAAGAAACAACCAAGTTCACCAACTAGCTGAGTAGGAACTTATTTCTTTCCACAAGTTTCTTTTTAAATTGAATTGAAAAGACCATGTTATGATCGACCATATTAATGAGTCATTATTGTACTTTTATTGCAGATATATTACCTGCTAAATGATGCTGTTTTTCCAGAAAAAGTTCACAGTACAGATTCTATGGGAATGTTTCCTGCTGACAGTTCCTAAATCTTTCAGAAGTTGTCAGCAACCTCAGAAATCAAGTCTGCAGTACCCTAGCAAGCAGAAGCATATGCACAGGCTTTCTATTTTTAAGCTGTAATCCAAACCATTAAAGAAACACCTTAAACATAAAAGATTATTGAAAATAAGATGATCCTATCTCACTTGTCAATCTAAAGGACACTGTCAATTACACATAATCTAAGCTGCAATTTCTATAAATATAACTTGACATTTAAAATATATTTTTTTTTCCCTCCACAAACTTCTGCCCAAACTGATTATCCTCAGACCCACATTAACAAATCCTCAAAACTAAAATAAGTAACATCAAGTAAAATAAACATTTCCACAGAGAACACTGATCCATGGGGAACACCCTGTATCCAGCCTGCTTATAACACATTCCTCACCCATACAGCTCATTAAAGTGTGGCAAGTCAGCCAGAAGCTTACAAGAAATTAAGCAAAAAGGGCTATAATTGCAAACAATTACTAAAGATGACCAGCCAGAATTTTGAAGAGTCCTCATGCTTGAGTGTAGTGTTCTTGTTCTGTTTTCTATATTTTTTGAATGAAAACACAGAGGAACCAGACCCAACTGAGAGTAACTCTTTGCTAGAAATAGGATTGTACAAATACCACATTGTCCTATTACACACTGAATGTGAGCACAAGCATTCCTTATTAAAGCTTACAAGAGAAAACTGATTACCATTGCGTCCATCAAACCAACATAACTTTCCTTTCATTATAGTGGCCATTTTCAAAGTGGTGCTCAAGAATTTACAGGCACAAACTCTGTTATTGGTCAACTGGATTTTTATGACTAATTTCCTCATTTGCTGTTATGAAGATTTGTCCACATAAACCTGGTACACAATATTATGACTATATTTTAGCATGTTCCTTTGTTTTGGATTTTAGCTAGAAGATAACTTTCTCAAGAGCATAATGTACTCTAACATACAATATTTCCATGTTGCTTTTCAGCTGGCCTGAGCAATACAGACTAGCTAAGAAACTGCCACAGCAGGAAAGGGAAATTTCCTCACCACAACCAAGAGTTTGAAGGTTTTATTACCTCTAAACCAACCTCTCCTACATTCTTCAGGGCTGTGAATCAGGACAAGGGTCATAATCCAGAAATCACTGGCTGGCAAAACATTTTCTGAGAAGATCATTTTGGCTGTTGATCTTTGCTTGATAACTAACAATTCAAATAGATGTGGACCATCTATTTGATAAGCAGTCATTTCCACCAATCTTGCGGATGCTGCTTTGCAACCTAGTTTAGTAGTCCAGCCACTGGCTACTCACAAACAAGACTAAACCAATTCATAACTCCTGGATGGAATCTCACCAGAACAAACTGCAACTGTTTGGAAGGGCAGACAAAATCTGCAGGTTTTTAATCTTATCACCACTGATGCTGCAAGTTCACATTAAATAATAGGTGATAGCAAGAATTATTTCTGAAAAATATTAAGGATTCTTTTTTGGCTAGTCTCAATTAAACTTTCCAAATAAACACTAAACTGCAGTTGGCACTACAGAAAATGCTGTAAACACAAAACTCATGGCCATATAAACATTGCTTTAAAAACTGAAACCCAAGAAAAGTAGGTGAAAATGTGGATTATGATTTGTCTTAATGAGAGGAAGGAAAGGATGGATCATAAAATATAAAGCATGTGCATTGAGGTACACGGGTATATTTTGTACATACACATTGATATGTATGCATGTATACCCTGCTGCTCTATGTGTATATTGGGCATTAGAGATATTTTTTAGCAAGTAAGGAAACCCAGTGCAGGGTTCCAATCTTGCATAGGACTTACAAATTTTTCATCCAAAATGTAAAAATACTTATAGTTTTTTATTATTTTCTCATTGTCAGTGCCTCTTCTCTGCTATGGATTGACATAAACATCTTCACATGAAAAATGGGATTTTGCCTTCCACCCTAACTTCAGGTGAAAACCTTCAGCTGAACTTTTAACAAGCTAACACTTACAGATCTGTTCCTATGTTTTCTGGGGCAATAGCACATTTTAAGAAAGTTTTGGAGAGACCAAAACACAAATATGGTTTGTCAGAATATGGTTTGTCATGTACTGTCAAAAACTTTTTAGAAAACCACCACTCAGTTTTGAGAATTACTCTTAGGTCTTCAGCAAGTCTACAAAGCCCTCCTTACTTTAAGTTCCCCACCTGCAAAGTTGAAACACTCATCATACTTAACTTCCTTCATAAAACCTTTGATACCTATAGAACAAAATCACCTAAGGAACTGGCACAGATACATATACATATATAAAATATATATATAATATTATATATATGTATGTAATCAACTCTATAAATAAATTAAAGCTATGGGTACAGATCCATGTATAGAACAGACTGGCAAGTTAATGTCCCTACAAAAATAGAACTATAAAACTATCATAATATTTATGGTCAAACTTTGTTTTCTAAATCCTATGGAGCCTTAAGTCTAGCTTGAGCATTATGCTATATACTCTGTATTTTGAATAGACAGAATTTCTACAGAACTATCTATTAAAGACTTAACACAGAGGTTTGTCTTCAGTCTCAAATGAGCACCCTAAAGAAACCTACTCATGCAAAACTACCAGCATTGTTACAGCTAAGTTTCTCTGATATAGCATACGTCACTCACATAATTGCAATACTTATGATTGGAATGGGTTGCCTTAATTTTTTTTTTAATTTTCCAAATTGTTTTCCTTTGCATATATGGAAATTCAACTACTTTTTGACCTAAATTTTGTCCTTGTTTCCCCAATGGCTATATTAAAGGAGCTCTCAGAACCATTATTCAGATAGTTTTATAAACATACACCAAGTTTGAACAAAGCAGGATTACATTTTATTCTAAGCGCATTAAGTCTTCTGAAAAGGATTGATTGTATATGATACACACGAGTTCACTTACGAGAATTGTTCATTTTTCTGAGGTGAATGTTCAGCTATATGCCTCAGGGCACAATTATTGGTCTGAATCACTTTGTGAGGTAGTATATTTTGGTGAGTGTGTGGTGGTTACACATAGGCAAACACGGACTAGCGGGAGCGGAAGGAGAAGCAGAAGATGAATGTTATTAGAATCCAGCTACAATTTAGCAGGTGCAAATGCAAACTTCTAACAATCATGCAAAAAAATAAAATCCAGTAAGAACCAGCTCAGTTTAAAGTCTGCCTGTGGTTAAAAAAGCAGGCATCACACCTGCTAACTGTTACACAGCAGATTTTATGCTTTTTATCTGATTTTCTCCATATATTTATCTCAGCAGGCATCTACTATCAACTCTGCTGACTGAATGTGCCCTCTACCCAGTCCTTGCAAGCATCAGCTTGTCCTTCAGACTTTCATCCTTTCAGCACACCTTGTTTGTAGCTATCACAGAATCTCTCTTTTTGTCTCTCCCTGGTCCTTCTTGACTAAGACCGGGTATATGTAAAACCCTTGAGATTCTGCTCTCCAAGGAGCTCTAATTCCCATCTTCCTCTCGCTCTTGTTTCAACTCACAATATGCTGTGCTAGAGGCCAACTTCTTTTTTTCTGTCAAGGTTTAACAAGCCTTGTAAAATGTGTTACCTCAAATCTCCTCATTTTTATCATGAAGTGAATGAACTACTACTAAACACTTGGGAATTCCTAAAATGGGAAGAAAGGAGTTCCCTACTGCTGTGGCCTCTAAGTCATGCTTTGTGGTGTATTTCAGCACCCCCTCCACCGACCTTAAGATGATATCTGCCCACCAGACCAGGAGTAGAACCTGTACATCTGTGCGATTACACACACTGGAGGGCACATATGCATACACTGATACATTCACAGGAATGCAGAAGATGAATGCCAAGCTGTAATAAGGCAATATTTTCTTTCTAGAAGTGTATCAATATTGGTTTATTTTTAAAGTCTATAGCTGATTTCAACTGTGGGTCATACCAGCTTCATCTAACAGCACACTCATTTATCAAATATGTTGTACTACATCACCAAGAAAAAGTGTGAGCTGCTTTCTAAATCAGCTGTATTTGCCAAGAGTATTTTGGACAATGCCACCTGCACAAGGAATTATTTCTGCTAAGATGTGTCTTAAAGACCTCTTGGCTGTGGGGCTGCTTCCACTTTTCAGTAAAATCAATGGATACCCTTGACTTCAGTGACAACAGAGTAAAGCTTCATGCCATAAGAATATAATGCCCACAATATTTGTCAAAGCAACTTCATTCTGAGATCTACTGTCACTGTGAGGAAAACGCAATTACTGGCTCACTTAAACTGAATTGTGGTTAAAGACCAAGTGCTAAATCAAATCCAGTCATATACAATGTAGGATTTAAATACATATTTTAAAAGGACAGTTAAATAGCAGTTTAGGCACCACATGCACCAGTTAATTCATGTTTAAAAGAAGCCTGATGCAATCTGAAATATGTAGTATGTTTATACTTCAGAATGAAATGTTTGTTGGAATATCTGAGGCGGTTCGGTGTCAGAAATATATAGCCCACAATTGTTCAGCACTTGGTGAGTCCACTTGCTCAGAGAAGCTTGTTTAAAGCTCAATTTTATAACATGGGACTGGGTGGTATAGAAAAACACATGGTATTAAGGTCAGCTAGTTAAAATATATCAGTTCATATCTGCTGGCATGGAGTGGGAAGTCCTAAATCACACAAGGCCTTAGAACTGATGTAGGAAGGACAGCTAGACTAAAATGACAGAAAACCAGTCCAGGATGGTGAAGAGATGGAACATGCCAAAGGAAAGATAATCACTTGGAAATTGCATTAGTCTAGACTTCCTTTATATTCCCTTATAATGCTCCTGGAAGTACCCTGTGCCAGTAAGCTGTTTCCTGAAATGCCAGCTACTCATTTCAGACTTTAGATGCATTTAAAAAAATTTTCTAAAATTATTAAATAATTAGAAAATAAAACACGAATAAGTATAACAACAGTACAAAATTATTTTTAACCAGAACATTATTTTATGCAAATTTAGCCATAAGGAATAATATTACATTCATGACTGCTAAGATTGCTAAAGGATATTTGAATGCCAGATTTTAAAGATGAGGATTTTTATTAAATTCATACTTAGAATATTTCAGTGGCAGACAACTTGATATACTTCTGTATCAGCAATAGTATAATGTAAAGAGAAAGAGCTGATACCTTGTGAAGTCAACATCATAATCTGTTCTGGTACACGCGAAATTTAAGTGATTCCTACTATTTCTACCACTTACCTCAGCCATTCTCTTTTATCACACCTTATATTTGTGTTGATTCCCAAGTAGGCCCCTGAAAGCTTTTTTGCTGACAAGAAAACCGGGTACCGGGGTCAGCCTTTCAACACTGAAATGTACGACTGGCAGGTAGGATTAATCTAAAACTACCCCATAGTTCTCTTAACTCTTAGAGCAATTCCTTTGTTCCCACTAACAGCACCTTTTCACTCAAGTACAGTAAGTGTTAAGCCTCACAAACCATGAAAACTTAAGATAACGGTGGCTGTACATCAAGGTCCATCAGGTGGTGGATATCAAACTGCTGTTCTCAGTGCTGTGGGCTCCATATATTAGCAGTCAGAATAGTTGAATCAGCACACAAGTCCATTTCTTGAAAGGTATTAATCTTTTTAAAGGTGAAGAATTAATAACAGTGAGAGAGAGAGAAAGGGTGAGAGTAATGCAATCTGTAACAGGACTGGGAAAGTGCAAATGAAGATTAGAGCTGTAGTTGGCTGTCGCAAGAGATTGCAGCCTCTGGTGAACAAACCCTCTCAATTCACTGGCATTTGTCACTCTACTGCATTCTAGCCTAAATTACATTTAAAATAATTTTGAGACAGTGGAATTGCTCATAACCTGTGCATAAGAGAGTATGAGTATGACAGGAGGCTAAAAGTAATGAAAAGGGTGAGATAGATTCTTTATTGATCAACATGTACACCTTGCAGAAGAAATAGGCAGAAGGGAGCAAAGCAGTATGGATTTTCTAGCTTGTATTAAACCACAAGATGGAAATAACTGCAAGTACAGGACTGTCTGCAAAAATTCAGAGACTCAGCAGGGCTTTTAAAAGAATTTGTATTTCTCTAATCCCAATCTTTTATTTGAGGTGTTTCAGGAAAGACAAATGAGGATCAGAAAGAGATCTACAGAGATGCAAGCAGGTCAGATGTCCTGATACAGTCAGCACTAAACCCTCATAGGACTGGAGCTGAAAGACAACAACTGGAAGCTCCAGTTTAGAAGTCATTTCCTGTTCCTTCCCTCTGCTACTGAAACCAGCCCATCAAGGAGGATGGAGCCATTCTGGCTTTGGGAATGTGCCAGGCTGAGGACTCAAGACTTTTTCCAGCACCAACACATCCACCAACAGAGGGGATGGCGGTCCTGGATCTCAACACCCAGTGACACACAGTGTAGTAAAAGTTTGCTTAAGGTTTCTGCTGCCAGTAGAGCTGAAGGAAAAAGTTGTACAGAACTTCCTTTTCACAGCAAGTACCGAGCCCAGTGAAATGATGGATGACTCAAAAGAAACATCTTCAGCCAGGTTAGTTCATGCGAAATCCCATAAGAATAATTTTGGGATTGATTTTGCTTGTGCTGTGAGGACTCACAGCTGTTATATATTTTTATCTTTACTAATAAATTCTATTGACATATACATACATATATATATATATATACACATATATGGATATTAACCCCTTTTTCTTCATTTGTTTTACCTAATCTGGTTTAAACTACAAGGATAACCTGTGCTAAGAGAGCCCATACACTTATTCTATCATAAGGAAAAATTATTAGTACAATTATGTCCTGTCTTTTATCATAATTTTGTATCCTTTTATTCTTGCCATAGGTAGGAAGCTCCACAGATGCACCTGAGAGAGCTGCTCTAAACCCCTCTGTTTTCATTTACCTATTTTGCCAGTTGCTGAAGTGTCCCATGAAAAGGCCTAAATATTTTCAATCTCCTTCAAGCTTAGTAGGAGAACTCATGTGGAAGAATTTGCAAGACTAAAGTCTAAATATTTCATTTTAGTCTTGCAAATTAATTTATGAGCAATGACATAACATAATGTAATAGAAGATTTTTTGTTACTGTTTCACAGAAAAAACATGCAAAAAGCACTGTCACTGTGTTGTATAATAAGTAGCCTCCATACAAACTGTGGTCCAAAACACTGTACAAAGTTACATAAAATAATGGTTTAAGTCACATAATGCAGTTACAAAGACATTGTATGATTAATAAATTAAAGTACTCGATCATAAATCCAACGAGAGAGAAATTAAGACGCATAAGCAAGGCTGAAAGATACATTTTAAGATGGATGTGAGAGGAGATGGAGAATCAGTGAAGCAGACACAAAAAAAAGCTTGGTCCATGCTGGTGAAGCACAGAAGTGGAGTCTTGTGATGAGAAGCTGTGGTTAAGGACAGAAAAGCTCTTGGCAAAAAGGGTAGAAACAGTAACAAAGAAGCTGGTGTTCCACTGTCTTGTTGCACATCCTGTCAATTTACCCCTAGGGAATGGGATGAAGTACAGTCAGATGAGACTGGTAGTACTTAGAGCAATTGATTTTGCTCAGACAGAAAAAGATCTGGAAGACATGGAAATAGAAGCAGAACAGGTCGATTGGATCTGAGAGGACCACTGTGGCCACAGCTGCAGGAGTGGCAAAGGTAAATGAAGATGGGAGGATTTAGTGAGCTGGTATAGAGCTGTTTTGTGCCTGGCACATTTATATCCAGCAGGAACAAAATCAGAGTTCCTGGAGGGTGTGTTGCGATAGAGGTGACATTCAGAGGCAATGTGAAAGGGGATATAAACCAGGTCCTCGACACCAAGGTGAATTAGCTGCAGTCTATCACTTGTCTCAAAACTCAGTCTATGCATGTCCTGATAACTAAAGTGTGAATCCTGTACTAGGGATTCTGAATTGGCTTTTCAAAGAAAAAATTAAACCCAACTGCAACAATTAGCCTGAATACACCATGTCTCTGAACCCAAGTACTCTACTGCTTTCCCAATTAGCATATTCCTAAGAGGCAAACCAAGCAAGGCTCTAGAGAAAGTGATCTCTAAACCAGGTGCTTCACAAAGTCCACAGGCATATTTCAGCTTCCTCCTAGGCAACAATAAGGAATCAGGTAACAAAGCCTGTGGTAAGTTCCAGGTATAGAGACACCAGTAGCTTTCTGGAGGTCAGTTGTAGTCTGGGCAGTACTATATTGATGTAAGTTCTACTGATACAGAGGCCATTGTGACACTAATGACAAAGGATTTTAAGAACTTTTAAGAATTTTAAGATACATTTTGTGACATGTATCTTTGGTCTGAGGCAATGCTGGCTGGGATCAGCACCATTTTCCTACACTGTCTCCAAAAAGAAATCCCTGCTCTAGCACCAAATAAATATCCTTTTTAATAGTAAAGACATCCTTTCCTTTTTACCTGCTCAGGAAGAACATCACCTCTCACCTCACTCACCCTGTGCCAACTGCCACTGACCATGGTGACTAATCTAAAAGGTATTTTCATTAGAATGCAAACTCACCATGATTTTACACAAAACAATATCTGAATATGAAGTCATGTTAATAGATGCAGACTAAAAGAGTGCAAACAGAATTCCTAACTGTTCTGCACAGATCCTTGTGACAAGATAACCATCAGTTAACCCTTTGCAGTAAGCAGCAGTGACCTTCCACTCAATATAACAATGAGAGTCTGACACTAAAGTTTTGGACCAGTCTTTTCCCCACTTTTCTTCATTCAACATCATACGCTGAAACCATTTTCGAGACAGAGCACCTTGTCTTTAAAGCTATGATACAACCAGAAAGAGAAAATGGGAAGCAAAAAGATAGAAATTCAACCCAGTTCAGTCTAGTTTTTAAATGAAGTCAATGTTTTTTTTTACTCCAGATGCCTGCTTACTTATTCAACTCAAGTTCACTCTTAGGGGGATCTTGTCAATAAAGTCAAATCAGGCTCTCTGTGAGCAGGGAGGTTTTTGAGGGTCTTTTTTGAGGGCTTCATTAAAAGCAGACAGTTTCTCTAACCTTTTAGCAGAACCTGTTATCTGATGACGTGAATTAAAGTCTCTCAAATGACTAATAATCATATCAAGGCTGCCATGTCAGCTTGTAGATTTGAATAAGAGGGTCTGAAAACATTTGCATGCCTCGATGTGCCAGTGCTAAGAAGCTAATGTGATAGTGCTGTCATAAAGCACTGGAAAGACATGACTTAATGTAATCTGTCATGTCATATGCTAATCTTCAGCCATTACTTGAGTGCTGTAAGTAAGTAGAAAGCATTTGGGAGAAATCCTTTTCAATTTCTCTGAGTACCACTTCTGCTGCTGGTCAGCTCAAATGGGTTTTGTGCATTTAATGCAGAGCTCAAGTCAAGTTGGTTTAGGTCACACTTAATTAACCAGCACATTGATGGGTTGGGCTGGTACAACACTATAGAAAATGGGTATTCCTGATACTGCCTAACAAGTAAATATTTCATATGCTGATGGAAAAACCAGAACCAAATAAAAATAAGACTTCCTCAGTCCTTGATAAGAATGTGTCCATTTCACAAAACCACTGAGTTTTAAAAAACATCCTGTTTTCTATGCCTTTCTGCGCCTCACTTACCTTACCTCTATGTGTAAAGACAATTTAAACAAAGATGATTATAAATAGTTAAAGACATTTCCCTTTGTAACCGCAAACTTTTAAAGCACCTAATCTGGACTTGTCATTTAAACTACAATAGACAAGAGGCAGATTTAAATGCAATGTACTTTTTAATAAGAACAGAGAAAATGATCAAAGGGAAAAATTCACTTTACTTATTTGTTTTAGGAAAATAGCACCAACATTTTTATAATATACAGAAGGTAGAAGAGGGAGAAATCCTCACAATGCTAAGTACAGCATGTGGAAAAGAAAATGAAACATATTAGTGAGAATGACAGAAATTTCAGGACAATTTTAGCAAAGTGTGAAGGGATTTTGAGTCAATACTTGAAGGTTATTTTAATAATAGCTACAGCCTATTCAAATAAAAGCTTAAGAACCCTGTGCCTTTTGCAGCTATGAGGATGTTTAGCAGGGCTTAGCAGTTTGCAGCCGGCCCCAGCTAAACCTGAAGTCTTTGTGCTCAAGGATTGCAGACCATTTAGATTAGGACTGCCATAAAGAAACGTGGGAATATTACACTCATACCAAGAACAAGACAACTTGTCCTTATTCTGTTTCCTTGGTGGTCACATTGGAATCAAACAAAAGTCAGACATTTCATAGATCTACAGGAAACAGAGATAGACAGTCTTTACAATATTAGGTCATTATGTTCATTCTCTTGCCAATGCTGGATTATTCCCCATAGTAAATTCTGAAGTGCTTCATTCAGTCTAAATTTGAACTCATTTTAATAGGACTTCCACCATTCCCAAAGGGAAAGCGTAAAATATTCTTACCCTCCAGCATCAAGTGTGGCCTTCCCCTTTTCAGATCTAAGCCCCCACCCTGTCTTGCTACAGCATAGGGAAACCTGTGTTATAAATTCAAGCCTCAGTTTCCCTTGCTACTAAAACATTTACACATTTCTGATCAAGAAACTGATCAATTCTTCCTCTTCTGGAGGAAGGAAAAGATACAAAATATGCTGTTAGTTCTGTATGGAAACAGTAATCCTTCAGTTCTTTAATACTGGGACATTCATTTACATTCTCCATCCTTAACATTGAATGGGTTTGATCCTTTAAAGACTAGTCTTTTAGAGACTTTTTTTTCTGAAGTTCTTCATCTGCTGATGACAGCACTACAATGAAATAAAGTCCTCAGACTTTCTGCATCTCAGAGTATGACGGCAGATCTCCCTCCTTTTCTTCCAATTAGAAGTACCAATTGGAAAGGCAAAGTCTTAGGGCAGATGCAACCCCAGGACCTCAAGCCTTTGCCTGTTTATCAGTGCAGTAAAATGAAAGCTCAGCTCTTGGTGATCTGTCCAGCTTTAAGACACCTGAGTACTTCAGCTGTGGAGTAACGCAGGACCAAAGCTAGCCCAACCTTACAGACCAGAGTTTTAAGGAGTGCATTTTCCTGATTATTGAAAGTCATGTCTATAGTCTAAGAGATGCCACTGCCACTTCCTCAGATAAACAGCCAGGATACATCAGCCAGCCAACTTATTTGTAATTTTTTTTACTCTTTGCTCATATAGTGTTCATCATTCCAACTTCTTAATTTTTGTTAGTGTTCTTCCAAACTGCTGACTGACTAGCTTTGGATATAAAGGTGTCCAGAAACATTGCTAAGATGAAGCTCCTCAGAGCTGTGAGAGGAACTGTGTATCGAGGAAGTGAGGCTGATGTGTTTCATTGTCCTGTACTGTATTTAAGGGGAAGCATTCACTATTTCACTCACCAACAGATAGAAGGGGCTATTTTCACAGATGAACAAACAAGCTAGACTTCAGCTATATAGACTTGGCTGTCTGATACTGATCATTGCCAGGAAACATGTTTTTCAGAGTATATTTATTTTACTGGAGGAAAATATATATTCAAACTCACACTGGGCTTTGTCTTTGTTGTATTAGCTCGAGCTGTAACTCCACTATTGTCTATAACTTGAGTTCCATCTGCACATAGCAGCCAACTTTTGGAGGAGGACCTAATACTTAGTAATTTGAACTCACCCTTGCAGTGAGACGACTTAGGAGGCATTTTAAAGGATAGGTGATGCATCAGAAAGAGACTGAGAGCATCACTCGCTTCAGAAGGCCATTCAAATTCTGCAGGTCAATATTCGGTTCACCTGCTGAGGATACCATGAAGGTATGGTTAACACCATCTGTGATGGTACTTGCCAACCCAGAGGAGTGTGCTAAAACTACCTACTCATTTCCCTTGTAGCCAGCCACTGGGAAGAAGTATTTTCAGTTACTGTCATCTGAGTTGGCAGGTTATGACTCAAAGTCGGTGTGCATGATTACACACACAGAGTTATCTAAACAAAGCAATCAAGGTCTAAGCTAGTTCAAAATTACTATTTATTGGTCTACAGAGTGGTATTTATCAAGTGTCACAAAAACATGGAGCACCAAAAAAGAGTGCAAAGGTATCCATTATTGTAAAATACTTACAATTGGTTTCTAAAGTTTGTCATAAACTTTTAAAAGGTGGAATTTACCCTAATTTTTTCATGGTTTATGTTCAATAGACTATAAGAAATGGCTCAAAATGACAGTATTAAACTATGAATGTTTGTGTGCATCATTGCAGATAACTACCTGAAAGATGTAAATCAATAATATAACAGATGGGGAAAAGAGAGATTATTTTCATATGCAAATGGAATGACTTAAACTAGTACAAATCAGAAATCAAAACTGTTCAGCAAAAGGTTCTCTGAAGGTTATCAAATTTCTATTTATTAGTGATTTTTTCATATAATTGAAGAGAACATTAAGACTGGAAAAATACAAAAGTGACATCTTCCATATTGCATCCTCACATAGCAATGTGATCTAATTCTTCAGCAATATGATACAGCAATACCAAAAGGAGACAGAGTTTATATACAGGCTAAGTAAACTTGGATTCAGAAATAATAAACAACACAAACAGATTATTAACAGACTGACTGCAAAAAGAAGCAATTAAAAGCAGACAGAAGAATGCAAAAAGAAGCAATTAAAAGCAGAGAGAAAAATGAAACTGTTTAAAGCATCCTTAGTCCATTTTAAACTTTTTCCCCCACCTGACTTTTTCTAAGTCATTTATGGTTTGATCTCTTTGTATGAAAGTGATCACAATGGTGATACCAGAAGAGATTTGGCAACACTGGAAGACACCTTACAGGCTACTTTTATAGGACTCTGACATCCAAGTAAGAAAAATTCATTTGAGGACCCCTTTGTATCTATTTGCCAATTTTAAGGTAATTTGCTGATGAGATTTCTTACATTCTATTATATGGATTAATAAAATTCATATGAACTAATAAAAGAATAGTGTTTAACATTTTCACTGAAATATGGTTATATTTTTTGATATAACACATGAAATCCATACTCAATATTCTCCAGGTCTTGCAGGATAAAATATTTCAAACTAGGAATGAAGAGAGCTGTTTCCTTGTTTGGAAAACCTACCATATCAGATTAATCAGAAATACCCAGACACAAGAAAGTCTTCCCACTGGTACCACCATTTTCCACAGCCTGGATATTTGTAGAAGTTCATAGATGTATTTTTCTGTCCTCTAGGTACATCTGGTAATGTCATCAAGCACAGTCACTGGGGTGGGTCCCCCCATTTTCTTTGGCCCAAGTTTTGACCTCCCCTAAAAAGAAGTAGTAAAAGCCAGCAGGCACCAGTTCAGTTCCTTGCTTTTCCATAAGCAACAGGGCCAATGGCAAATAGTCAAAATATTCCCTTAGAAGCTTGATGTTGCATTAATATGAGCTTGGGACTTTACCAGGTCTTTGAATACAGAATTTAGACTTTTCTACTGTAACACTACACATATGAATGTTCTAAAGCTTTCATTACCTGCAGGCTTTTTGAAAAACAGAGAATGTTTGATTTGGACGGTTGCATTAAATTAGGGGATATTAATGGATTATACCCACAGCCTCAATAGTAATTGCCAGTTGTCTACAAGTGACTAGCTCTATATGAAGGCCAAAATTATCAAAGCAAACCACAAACAATAATTCAAAAGAACAAAACATGTGGTCTCTGTTTATCTTTCTAGGTTAGTGCCTGCAGTCTAGGCAGAAACTTCATTACTTCTCAGATAAACCAGACAGCAGTTAGAATTCAGAAACTCAGCTTTGTTTACATATGAATGTACAGTTCTGTGGCAATTGTTGTGGCATGGTCACTTAGAGACATATACATATTCAAACCCAGACCTAAAATGAGTGTAACTGAAAGACAGCAAGAGAAGAAGTACACTAGAACTTCCTCAGTCCTATTGTACAGGCAAATAGAGGGCTTCAGATTTTCCTTCACAAACACATCACCTCCAAACCCAAACTATAGTATACATATATAAATACATGTAAATATGTGCGCATATAAAACACAAAACTTGTAATGCTAAAAAAATAGACTGCATAGTGAAAGGGAAACAACTACATTTTTTAAAACGAAAAATTTAAATATAAGAAAAAAGTTCATCTGAACTCTTTATGGTCTGAAGCATCATAACGCATTCAGGAGTGCCAACCTAATAATCAACAACATGATAGTTAACCAATAACATAATAGCAACAAAAGATCGGGTATCTGGAAAAAGCTACCAGAAGAGTAGAAATGCGATAGAAATGTCTCCTTCAAGAAAAGAGGGGCATAATAGTCACTCCCCCAAAGTTTATGCTTTCATAAGGAAGGACTCCTGTCAGGATCCTGTTTCCAGATAGGAAGATAGAACAGAAATCAAGTTCTAAGTATGCAGTGGTATCAATTTGGAAGAAATAACAAATTATGAAGAACAACATAATGAGATATGGAAGCCATTTGATCTTTTAAAAATCCAAGTTAATAGATACTAAATGCAATTTGGTGAAGTATTCACCCATGAAGGAAACAAAGACTACAAAATGATAAAATACTGTAGTCTGCTGATCAAGGAAAGATTACCTTGAAAATATATTATATTGAAATCTTTGCCAGTAGAAAGAAAGAGTTATTTGTCAGATGGAAAGCAGACAGGCATTTTTATGTGAATTCAGCAGTCTCCAACCACATGGCTATGGCTAGGGTGTAAAAATCCAAACCCCCTTTTATTTTAGATATGAAATGGGATCACTGTGTTTCTGAGGTGTCAAGGTTTCTTCTACTTGAGCCGAACACTTCTTCATGGATGGTGAAACAATTTTTTGGGAGGATTTTAGACTTCAAAATAGCTATTACTAAAGGGCTGTTTAGATGAGCTTTGAATCAAATTGATCTGTATGGAAGGCTTCAAAAAGGATTAATCCACACGCAGGAAAGAGACACCAACGTAAACACTGGGAGGATCACACACTCAGTACTTTCTTCATCCCTAAGAGCGTCATTGGAATTCACAGCTATTACCATCATTATGGCAAGTTTCCACATTATGTTTTTCTGGTTTGAGTGCCATGTAATCATCTGCAGAGTAGGCAGGATTTGTTTATTCTAGACAAAGATCTATAAATAAAGTCTATTTTTATTAATATAGAAAAAATCATTAAAAAGAAAAAGGAGCACAAAAATGCAACATGAATCTAATATAGACAGAACAAAAAGCAAATATTCTACCAAAATGTTAAACAAATTAGGCCAAAATGAGTCACCAGCAATATCTTCAGATGTGTCATGACATCATTTAGCTATAACAGAGGGTAAAAATGGCTCTCTGAAGTATTTTCACACTTTTTGTTTAGTCCAGCCTAGGATATCTATGGTCAAGACTTGAAATTCTTCTCATCTAGAAGGACAAGTATCTCCCAATACACTATTGTATTGCCTCTAGGGAAAGCAATGTTTCAAGCAGGCAACATTCTTTTCTACAACACTCTTCTAAACTACCCTGAAACTTTGTGAAGGTAAGCTGAAGGAAAATGACTTAATTTATCAGCATGGAATCTCCCCTTTCTTTTCCACTCCACCCTCCCTGGCATGCTTTTGCCATTGTGGTATATTACCTCGGGATTGCTGTTTATTCAAAGATTCTTTCAGAGGTAAGAACTGGGAATAAAATGGGGAAGAAAAGGGAGGAGGGAAAAATCTCAGGTTCATTGCTTTGTCTGTGTGCTTATGTCCATATGCCTTTTTTCCCCCCTCCTACTGCCTTCTGCCAAATAAAAATATATTCTGTGTCTCCTATTGTATTGAAATGTCTCAGGCAGTTCATCAGTCTATCACAGCTAATACTAGTTTTACTCATTAAACAAAAAGTGAATACTTTTTCTCTGGCTCTTATTATATATACAAATCACTCCTTAAAATTGCCTCAAAATTCACTTTCAAGTACTTCAACTGGCATTAAGATGACCTAGAGAACACAGTTCCTGTAGTATATGTAGGTGCTACTACTCTTCTCTTGAAAAGCAAAGGTTGTTTATATTGAATGTCATTCATGCACTTTTATCTTCACCCCACAGAAGAAAGTGCCAAGATTCCACTTTCAAAAGGATCAGACCTTTGACCAATCTGGTTTACCGCACAGGCTGAGGAAGGTTCAAAAGAGCAATAGAGGAAGTCTGACCTACTCTTATTCTGTGAAATAGACTGGAAATGCAAACTATTAAGAAGAACCATGGCTTTACTACTCAGCACACAAAGGACAATACTAAAGAATGTAATTAAGTATTTTCCACACCCCCAACTCTTAAACCTCCAACGCAGCAAATAATGATGATCTACGGACTTTTCTAAATTTTTAATTAATTATGATGTCTTAGTTTGCAGTGCAAATATTCCAGACAGAATGTGTAAAATCATGGAGCAGAAAAAAGAAACATTGTCTTGAATAGTAAACAGAAGAAAAGTAATGTAGTCAGGATGAAGCTGGAAGCCTGTGGATTGTGGTCATTGGAAGTGAGGTAGTCCGGATTGAGAAAGATTGCTAATGAGAACAGCGTAAATGGGGTGTTGAATGACTTAAACACTTATTTCCTTGCTCTTTCTTTGTGTTGGCATACAGGAAGTCTAGCAATCTTAACCAGAAGCTGATAAAATCTGAGTGTGTGGCTAGGTAGACAGAGAAGTAGACAAGTAAAAGTGTAATATGCATCAGCACAGAGCATAAATAACATTAGCTAAGAAACTAGAACAGCTTTGTTTCATATGTCACAATGTAGAGACAGAAGTACTACGTAACATAATACAACACAGAGCTGAATAAAAGTGAAAAAAATAAATTGCAGACTTCTGCGACTTTAGCTCAACAGGAGGCAGTAGCACTTGCAAACTTGCTTGAATGAGGTTCAATATACCTTGTATATCTCTGTACACATATCATTCTCTTAGTAAGTAAAGACACACTACATAACAATTTCAGATCTGGGGTCTGGGCCACCCAGTCCAGCTCTCCCACACAGAAATCTTTGATTCATTCATTGCTTTAGGAATGACTGATGCCAAGTCTTTTGAGCTCTAAAGGAATGCAAGAAAAGAAGTCAAGTTCAAAAAGAGTAAATGACAATATGGAAAATAGGTAAGCGGACAATGTTTTATAATAATCCATCTAAAACAAACCATCCGAGCACATAGGAACTGCAACAGTGAATAGTGCTCATTTAGAAAGGCTCCAAGAGTACCTACTCTTTTCTTCTCTTTTTTTAAGTGGCAAGGTACCTAGTGTTTCCTCACAAGTTCTTTGTCATAATATCCTAAAGCGCCATAAAGTAAATAATTTGTGATCTTCAACTAAAATTGCAAAGCATATTCCACTGAATCATATATAGCATTTTGCATGGTTAAAGAATTGCTGAAAAGAACTACTATGCAATGCTTAGGATACCAGGCTTAGACTGTGCTGCAGTACCAGCTCTTTGTTTTTCTGGTCGGTTCTGTCTCATTGCTACACTCAGAACACTTACTGCTCTGAATGCTCTAATTTGATACTCTGCTGGTCTGAAGTGATCAGCATCTCAGTGATCTTTTCTTGGTTGTCTGACAAGAAAAAAAATAGGAAAGGCAAGTATGGCAATGAGTAAGTCCAGTCTTTATTGACAGGAGATGTTTGCAAAAGCAGAGAGAAAAATAGAGTGAAAGTGTTTCACTCCCAGTGTCTAACAAAGGAGGACAGGCAAATGCCCTATGTCATCAGTAAATAGACAAGCTCTTCTTGAGGTTCATCTAGGGGAATAAAATTTTCCTCTGTGAGCAATTTGGAAATGCTTTTCTTTGTGTATCTTGCCCCCAGTTTTTCATATTTTGGTTCATTTGTTTTTGTGGGGTTTTTTTAAGTTTCCCAACTTGACCTTGCAATTGCAGACCTAAAGAAAAACTCCTGTTAATTCTTTCTTCCTGTGAATTGGACCACACAGCTAGATCTTCTATTTCTTTAAAAGCAAGGGTCTAAGTTTTGGAAGATGCTGAGTGCTCTCAGCTTTTTAACTTCATAGATCAGAAAATCACTTGACAGTGGTACAGATGCAATTATTTTTTGATTACTTGGTCTGACATCTCTCTGTCTCTCTCAGGCAGACTTTCCCCTCCTAGACTGTTCTATCCATCTCACCATCTCTGTACAAGCTCTCATGTATACATGTAACAGCCCCCAGGTTTCTTCCTTCCCAGGATAGTTGGGAAATAACACAACCCCTACAAATTCCACCATTTTCTTCACAGTCTTTATAATCAACAAGGATGAAAGATAGCAAGACAGTGACAAAGAGTGGTCAAGAGACACTTCTAGCCAGTGTAGAAGCCAGGGCATGGGCAGAAACTGGACACCTCAATGTGTCACTTTTGGTTTTGTCCTGTACACATCAGCAGAGCTTCCTCACAAACTGCATGCATTTTGAAAAACACCTTTTTTAAAGGCTGGACTCATATTTCTAAATAATCATAAATTTGCATACCACATTTCAAACTGTAAAATAATATAATAATTTTTAAAACTTGTATTCTAGTCAAGAATTTACTAATCCAAATTTACCATTACACAAGTGATATACTAAGAGCTTAAAGGAAAAATGTTAGGGGTAAGAGTTTGGTTAAAGACAGGATTTCAACAGGTACATTTCAAAGACATAATGCAATCAGAATTAACCTACCTTTAGATTTGTGTAGCTGAACACAAATTTTAAAAAGAACTGTGCCAGTCTGCTACAGTAGCTTGTTCCAGACTTCCCTATCTCTGTGATATAGTGTCTATGAATTATATATAACATTAGCCAAAATCTAAAGGTATAATAGCAAAAAAACCAACCCCTCCATACAAGTTGAGAACTGTCTTTCAGCCAGTATGCATGATTGCCTACATAAATTAATTCAATGAATAGAATACAGTATACCATTAACATTTTTTCTTCATCTATCTTCATTTTCTAAGCAGCTCAGTTAAATTTTAAAAAAAGTGCTGTTTCTTTTTCACTGCTGCTAGTTTCACATGTTAAACAAAGACAGACCAACCTTAAGCCTTTTGATAAATATGATACCGTGGTAACTGCAGCATTCACTTTGTATCCCATTTCTCCAAGTTCCTGTCAGCCAGATGTCACTTGCAATGCAAACTCTAGAAAAATATGAAATAATAATTTCATACATCATCTATGCGAGCACGAGCCAGTCAAACATTCAATACAAATTCAAACTGCTACTACACATAAAGCAAATATCATCCAAATAATATTTAGAATGATTGAAAGGCTTTTGATTTGGAAGTGTATTCTCTTAAGCTAAGTGGTCCCCAAGACCATCTAGAAAATTCAATTGTTTCATTTTAAAATGTTTTCTGCCCAAAATTATATCAAATCCTAATGCCTTAGTAGAAACACATGGGATTGGATTGCTGACTGGGCGCCCGATGTCAAAGAGGAATCTAATTTTCCAATGGCATTTCCTTATACTGTCTCACCAAAACACAAAATTGATAAAATTTTAATGGATAATTTTCAGAGCAGGATATTAGCCATCATGCTGGGAAATAGTGCAGGAGAACACCATGTAGCATCAGAAAGGCAATGTATCAGAAGACAGTTTGAATAAATATTAATAAAGCACATGCCTTACATTTTATATTTTTCTCTTGCAACTAGAAACAGAATTCAGAAGGTAAGTTTTGCACTAATAGGCACATCTCTCTTTGCCTTCTTCTCCAGGGCATTTTTACAAGTGGTGTCTTAAAAATATGGGTGTGATATGTTACTTAAAAGGGCACAGTGTTCATCTTTTACTGGGGTGACACAGTCACAGTCAACACAGCTCTCGTTGAAATCAATTGTGAAAGTCATATTGACTTCAATGACTACATCACTAACCACTCCATGTACCAAAATGTTTTTGTTAAGTAACTACAGAAAAGATTGCAATGCCGGAATAAATGAAACATCACCCTTCTGGCTGTCTTGATGGGGCAAGGTACTGCAAGCACTTAACATAACACCAAAGGCCATGACAAGATGAAAAGAACTAAATCCTGCTCCTGATGACAAATAAGTTATACTAAGGAGAAAGGTAATAATTAACTGTATTAGGTTATCACTCAGTAACAATGTAAAACATGTGCATGGAAATGTGTTATTTAAAATGTGTTCCTCTCTGAATAATTTTCCTTTCAATTAATTTAGGTCACTAATCATTTAAATTTGAGATTTATTTGGAAAATAGAAGTGGACAAGTGAAAAAAAGTGAAATAAGATTTTACTAACGTTTGTAATTTATTTTGAATTTATAATGAAGGTGCAACACAGTGGAATATATGGTGAACTAGACTGAATCAGCTTCCCAGCACCTCTTTATTGTCATTTATTACTAGTGGGGTTTTGACATCTGTATATATATATATATATATTCGGTATATTCAGGTGATTGCTTGTGCTGATAGAGAAAGGAACAGTAGCACTTACGCTTAGGAAGCCTATACCTGCTTTCATCAAGAGTTAAGTCTTAAAAAACTTTAATAAATATCTAAGGAAAACTTGCAGAACATCAAAAAGACCACAACAAAGCAAAATCACAGTGATTAAAGCAGAGGTTTTATCTTCTGGGGGAGAAAAAGCCTGCCCATACCAAATCATGCCAAGTCTGCCACAGGTTAGGATTTTTCTTTTACTGTAATCTGAAAAACATCACTGAAGTCCTCAGACTGGTTAAAGACTAGAGCTGGTCATGTAGCCAAAGATACCTTCAGAGCTACAGCGCTTATTCAGAAATGCTCACTTCTATTTCACTGCTCAGAGGCCAGAGCCATTGTAAAGAGGGAGAAATTAATATTTTGGTAGAGTTCTTTGTGGTTCACTGCACTTCTCTTCCAGTTAGCCTTGGTAAGAGACTTCTCCAGATCTAGTCAATAAAATGCTTCTGGCACAACACAAAAGTCACACTGGAGCTTGCTAAGACATGGCTTCCCCAAACCCCAACTATGAGCTGAACGTAACTAACCAATAATTGCCCATCTCATGGACTCGTCAGTGACTTGTACGTTTCTCAAAGCTTTTGGCATTTGTGCAACACCAATCTGCCAAAAGGCCAAATCCAGTCCATCCTCCAGACACCTTTGTTCCTCCTGTAACTCAAAGGATTTCCCCTTTCTAGTACTAAAAACAGGGGGAAAACAGAAGGCTGAACAATGAAAGGCTGAGCTGGAGGCTTCTTTGGTGTGTCTGAGTAGGAGAAACAAGGCCTCCCTGGCTCCTTCATTCACCTTTCCTGCTCCATCCTCTACAAGTGGAAGGCAGTGTCCATTCTCTCTCTGATTCAAAGGCAGCAGAAGAGAGCTCTGCTTGCATTGCAGAAACATTCAACTGGGAAGGATATTCAGTGCAGCAAAGAAAGTTTTTCCAGAGA
This sequence comes from Origma solitaria, assembly GCA_013397895.1. Lineage (NCBI taxonomy): Eukaryota > Metazoa > Chordata > Aves > Passeriformes > Acanthizidae > Origma > Origma solitaria. Next base: position 41,132 of record VZRL01005115.1, read on the forward strand.
GGAATGAAATTCTCAGAGGGTTTGCAAGGTGTATTGTCTTGATTCGGCTACTTAGAGTAATGAAATCTAAACAGATTTTTATTAACAAGCCTTTTCACACCTCCTCTGCTCTCAGCAGCTGAGCTCAGCACTGAAAGGGAGACTATAATGCAGTAACTTTGAGAAGCTTTTTGTGCCTCTCTCAAATGGAGCATGCATTGGTTTCCTAACTGTGCATGAGTACAGTACAGCATCGGCATCAGCTTCTGCCAAAACTCTGTTACTGGAGGAAATTGCAAATTTGACATATTTGCCATCCTAAAGTCATAATGGCCTAAGAATGAAGAATGAACTTTCTCTGCATCCTGGCTGATCTGCACTGATAGCCTTTGGTAGCTCAAGGGTTCGAAAAAACTCTTTAATTATCAAATTGACTTACAAGTCTATTTCCAGCTTTGCAAACACCACTGAACTTTTATTTTAACCAGAAAAAAGTACACTGAAAACACACAATAGCTGCAGACAGTTTTCTTCCTCATTTAGAGGAAAAAAACAGTAAGTCTGAGACTTGTAGTTTTATCTGTCCCTTTTTCTCCTTAAAAGGATTTCACTTCTCTCAGTGCCAGCTGAACCTCACTTTCCTGGTTCTCTCCTTTTGAGACTTTGAAGTTTCTAAGCAAGTGGATTAGATAGGTAACCATTTGTCCAAGATTTTGTGGGACATATTCAGAGTACCTAATACCAGGTGGGTAGATACTGGAGCAGGCACAGCAGGATTGCCACAGAGGCTGCTGGCTGTTTGAATAACTGGTACATCTGTGCAACCTAATCCCATATTTTGACTACTCAAACAACACACTCCTATAAGTTGCTGGTGGTTTCCTGTATCAGGAATTTCATCAAATAAAATCTGAAATTATTACATTAAGTTCTTCACACAATGAAGAAGGAGCCCTGCATGCAGAAATATACTATGTTGGTTTCCACAAGCTGGACTTACTGACCAACTACAGGGAGAAATTATACCATAAACAGCACTTTGCAATATTTAAGCTTGAAAATGTGCAGCTGTACATAGGTTGGTTTTACATGTCTGTATTCTTTGAGTAGAGGTTGTTTAGAGATACATTTGCATCTCCAATACAAAGTACTTGTTAATTACCTCATGTTTGCACTGTACTTTCAGGAAGGAAAGCTATGTAAGTGCTAAGTGCTATTAACATTATCCCCTTCTATTTTTCTCTTTCTGCTTTTAAGGGAATATAGTGCTTGTGAAAGTTGCTGGATTGACAGCCCTGGAGACTGAAGTCTAAAGTGCAGCACACCCGCTGAGCCAAACAGAACTAAAATGTACAAAAGCTTCTCACCAAATTTTAAATGCATGCTTCATTTAGCTATTGTTCTATGACGGCAGGTAATACTACCACTGAAAGTTTTGCTGCTCCCATTTATTTGTTCGAAACATCAGTTCAAACTCTTCCTTTATTTCCTACTTTCAAAAATAATTTCTTGCTGACGTGCAACACCCCAGAGACTGCTTCCCTGCCTTCAAAATCCTGCGTTACGATGGAATGCTGTTGAAGCGTAACTTCATGCTGCTGCAGTCAGGTACAATGGTGCGTCCGGGCATTCACTTTGCACATCACAGAAAAGTACATTAGCTAATCTCATACAGTTTTAGTACTGATCACACTAAGTGCTTGTCTGCAAAAAAGCTACTGCATGTTATAATCTAAATCTGAGGCAAGGAGACTTCTAATGGAAGATCTGCTCCTCTAGCTAGCAATACTAGCATTTCTTAGAAAACTAAGTCAATACTTAGACAACAATTCAAGGTTTCCCGAGAAATGGGGCATCTTATTTTTATTTAAGTAGGTTTCCCGGAATACACCTCTGACCTCTGAAACAGGTTCGGAGGTTTTTTTTTACGTTACTTTTTTGAAATCCTTTTTGGTATACCAAAAGACAAATCCTACCTTCTGAGATACCTCTCTTTGCACAAGTACATTCCAGTCACTTGTAAAGGTTTCCCTTGATTTCAGCTAGAGCCACTGCTCCGTCCAGGAGACTGCCATTCCTGCGTTCCTGTAAACAAGTTCAGACAATTACACAGACATTTACTAGCTGTTAGTTTCACAATCTCCTTTTATCCACTGTCTGTTTCCCTCCAGATGGGACTGTTTGAGCTTTTAAGTGAAGGGACTGATCCTAGTTTAGCAGAGTGAGCACATGAGATGCGGAACACCTGCAGTGTGTAGAGCTGGTACTAACAGCTGCTGTTTCAGATGCTTCCAGAAGATTCCTTCACTTGTCTTGACAGGTTCCAAAAAGCAAGTTTGGTGCCTGGGTCATCTTCAGTCCTGCATAACTTCAAGACCCGGCACTTACAGAAAGTAATTCCTTTCCAATTCCAATTACTTTTCAGTTCAGGAAATTTCTCAGGGCTTCTTGTCAGGGCAGGCTAGTCTTTTATGATTTCCAGCCTGCAATGCTTCTCCTTTCTATTTCATCTTGACTTGATGTCATTAGTCTTCTTTCACAGAAACCTGAGCATTCTTTTCCTAATTTATCTAGATGGTACCCTGACAGCAGCTTCTTTGATCAAGACTTTGCCATTTATGTCTTTTCTCCCGTTAATCATTCTCTGAAATGAGACTTGTAGTAAAAAATAATTAAATCAAGTCTGACTGCTTTCAAATTTCTTGGCTCTCTGGGGTTTTGGATGCTCACTTAGGCCAGGCCCTTTGAAGACATTGCGCTTTCTCTGGTATACTGAACAGACCATTTGGGCTATTTTCCTATACTAGAAGGTCAAAACAGGTTTTACCATTGGTGAAACTAAATAGACATTTACAGGATGCAGCTATGACACCCAGACACTTTGTTGTTTGATAGTTCTTCCAAAAAGAATCCACTTTTTTCTATTAAAAAAAAATAAATTGAATCTGGAGGCAAAGTAGCCACATGATTTTTTTCTCATCTTTGCTTCTTGGAAAACAAGAATTCTCTATTATGCGAAATGTCTAAGCTGAACTCCAGGTTCCCAGCTGTTCTCTTTCCTTCAGATACTGATTTTCTGTCACTTCATATGTGCAGAGAAAAAAAGTAAAAGACTAATGATTTGTTGGAAAGTGATTTTAAAAAATCTTTTAATAAATGTGGTCTACACATTATGTTTACCTGCCTCATGTTTAGTGAGATTTGACTCTGTATGAAAATCTCCAGCTTGTACAATGCTTCAGGATCTCTTCTCAGCAAGATGGTCCATCTCCCACCAGTTAGACTTGTTCTCTTTTGCAAGTTGAATTCCGAGTCCAAGGCATCTGTGGCCTGGTTCCTAATAGTCTAAAGTATTAGTTTGCATAACTAATACTCATATCTCAAAACATACTCATTTCTCTGGCCAGTGGAAGTCTTGTGAAGAGTACAACTTATCTACGAGTGAGATGAAATTTTCATCAACCTGAGATGATAAAATAAAGTGCCCCAAGGGAGCAATAAATACCACAATAATTGGCACCTTCCTCCTCAATGAGAAGCACATTTCTTTACGACTTTGCTGGCGTAAGCATGGATATAAGTATGAGCCTAAACTTACTTAAACAAGAAGTGTTACTGACCACCTTTTCCAGCTTGAAAAAAATCAGGAAAAAAATGACATGACATTTGATGTGGAGTCACAGTATTTGTTTCAAGGCCAGAAGGTGTTGAGGTTTTCCAGTGCTCAGTATATTCTAGGAATGTGTGTATGTGTATGTATATAAAATAAATGTAATACTCCATAGAGATCTACATAGATATGGAAGAGGTTTAAAAACAAGCAAACAAACAAACCTACATAAAGACTTCTGTGACATCTCCTATGACAGACCGACATCCTGGCTTAAGCCAGAAATTATCATCTAGCTTTGTCAAACAACTGGTTTTTACAAGAAATAGTTCACAGTCTGATAAATTCAAGGCAAATCATCATCCAGTGTCTTGTAGTACAAATGGCTCCCTATAAAGCATGTTCTTGCTATTAAGTCTAAAGCATTACAAGACCGAAATGTTCTGTATCTCATCTCAAATTTTCAAACAATCCAATATCCAGTCTATGTATAGATATATTCTCGCTGTTTAATCTCTTAAAAATCAATCAATATTAATGTGTCTGCCTTAAACTTTTAAGGTCATTGTCTCCCTTCTGACATTTTTAACTACATCAACATCACATTATATCATTATAGACTCATGAAGCAATGTACTTTTACATTTTTACAAGATAATGTCTCTTTTGTATTTCAGTTTTTATCATAATATAAATCTTGAAATGTAATTTGCATGTCTTTTGTTTAGCAAAGGAGACCCCCATTTAAGACTATGTAATTTTAATACACAGACTTAAAAGTGGATGATTTTTTAAAGGAAATGCACCAAAAATATTCCAATTTATTCTTCAACTGAAGCGGCTGCTCCATCAATAAATTAGTAAATTCCCTTAACAATACACTTGCTAACAATTATGGTCTGCCTGCCTTGGGCTCGCTTGACAGTAGGGTTGCCATCTGTTGAGAAGTCCATTCATGGACTTTAAAGGGCTGTTTCTAGGCTTTTACTTTAAACACTGAAAAGTACGTCTTTGCTCTTCAGCCTTCCCTCTTGTCCTGTCTTTCCTGTGCTCTGCTCCTCTTCCTTCCCACCCTGCCAAGAGCAGCAGTGTACTCCAGACACTGAACTGTCCCTCTGCCCTAGCAGGCACATCACAGCAAAAGGCTTTCAGGCACATTCAGTTCTGAGGAAGCCTGGTCCATTTTTAATGGCTGAGGGGCTCAAGTAGAGAGGAGGTAGGACCCTTACAGACAGGAACAGACAGAAATGAACAGGAGCAATCAAGAAATTCAAAAGCAGCCATGAAGGAAACAAAATCAACACGAATGGGAAAGGGATAGTAGGAGCTCTGGCTCTGGATAGATGGATATTTCATGAATTCCTTCAATAAATAGGGAACCTCTAGGGAAATTCAACACCTGGCAATCTTAGTGGATAGTGGTGCTGCAAAGAAGGCGTAATGTTCACCCCTCTGGTAAATTCAAGCAATTAAACCCCCTTAAAAAAAAGGCCCTCTTAGGCTTTCTGCCCAGTAAACTCACAGCAAAAAGCTGCTTTAATAAATGTTATAAATCTCACCTCTGAGCCAACAGGAAATTCAAATCTTTGGCATGTGCAGAAGCCAGGGAGCTGCTGAAACAAAAGGTAAATGTGGATATTAGAATAGGTTATGCTCGTACTCAGACTGGACAGCAGTAGAAGCATGAGGCTCAAGAGATTACAGGTTTTTTAAAACATCTTTTCCAATGGCAACTTTGACAATTTATGTTTGTGTTACACCAGAATTCTCCTTTCTTTGTGAGTGAACAAATTTGTTTAGTGATGAATTTGCTGGTTCAATGAATTCAGGATTACACTTCAACCATGCAACATTATTGGAAAGCAGTTTTGAGTTTCAATGTTTTAGACATAACACTAAATAAAGAAATGGCAACAAATATCTGTGGTTTCTAAAATGAAAAGATCAAAGGAAAGAGACTGCAGAGAATTTTTGATCAACACCCTGACAAGGAGTGTTAGTTTTAATAAACAGTAAGAATTTTCGGCCATTATTAAGTATGAGATGCAGTCTCAGCTGTGTTTCTAATTTCCTTTCTTGCCTTTACTGCTGTTATATAAAGCTCTGTAGTGACGAAAAACATTTATTGAAAAAATCTGAGCATACTGTTCAGGATTACGTTACTTCACCTGCCCAGAGCCTTCCCAGCTAATGAGAAATATTTGTCTCTTTGCCCTCCATGATGCCAAGAGCTGCAGGCACATTCTGTGTGTGGGACAAATCACTGGACAGAGATGGACTTGTGTAAGTGAATTAGAATTTTTTTATTCAGTCTGAAGACTAAATGATCACAGAATGGAGTTCCTTTTGACTGTTGCTCTTTTAAAGCTATAGATAAACAGAGCCAAATCTTTGTGCACATTTTTTAAAAGTATATTTTTTTAAAGTGTATTTTTTTAGTATATAAAAACAATGCAAATTTGGCAACATATCCTGTGAGAAGGAGGTTTTATGAAATTTTCTGGGAAGCTGCTGTCTACCAAGCTATAAATACTATACTTTTTGTCTACCATACACACTACAGGCTTATGAAAACACAGAAGACCGTGAAAACTAAAATGAAGAAATAGTAAAAGAGAGACAGAAGGTTGGATGGAAATAAGTTATATTTGCTGGTTGAATTATTCACAGGAATCATGGCAGAGGCCTGCTCCTTTCTTTCACTCTTAGTTTTTGGGGCACGTGGGCAGAGGGGGCTGTTATGACAGAAGTCTCTTCAGAAATCTCTTCGTCATCCCCCAAAAATCTCAGAATTAATTATTTTATTACAAGAGAGACATAAGGAACAAGTCTCTCTGTTATAATGACTCCATCTCTGGCTTTCCACCTATAGTATTTTTCCTTAGGGGATTATCAAGATTATTAGCAATTATTACTAATAAGTCATTACTATGAATAATGGTAATTACAATATCATTTAAGGACCCTAGTCAAAATCACTGTGGAAAACTTATGAGCATAGTGAAGACCAGGGCTTTGCACATGCAAATCTCATACCTGAGAAGGAAAAAACACAGTTTTATACTCCAGAGAGCACAACACTCAAAGCCTTTCATCCCTAAACTGCCAATGGCAGTACCAAACCCAGTGCTTGTCCACAGACAAATGAGTGACAATTCTTAACAACTTTTTTTTTCTTTTAAAAGAAAACAAAGTGAAAATAGGAGGGCTGGTGGAACCGCATAGTCCCATCTCTAGGCCCAAAATGTTCTGGTTGTGTGACGTCTCTGTTTACAGTAAACACGGTTTTAAAGAGCAGTGCAGATCCAGACACCAAATGGATCAAGGATGCATAGAAAACCTTCAGCCTTTATAGATATTCCATAGAAGGGCAACAAATGTTTGTGCAATCCAGCTGGCTTCATCTGTGTCCCTTATTCAACAGAATTCTAGACTTTTCTTTAACAGAGAGCAAAGGCCTGCCTGCTATGAGTTAATATCAAATGTATATTTAGAGTGGACTCACTTTAATTTTCCCACTTTTTAAATTTCTTTTTATGGTTTTCTCTCAGGAACACATACCCTCCCTTCTGTCTTTGCCTCTTTGCATCAGCTCTAAATCCTTGTCTATCTTGTTTTCCATCTTCAGAGTCATGACAGAACTCTTCTAAAAGTACTGTGCTGACAATTTCTGATCTGGTTTTCCACTAAGATAAGCAGAACTGCGTTTATAACCTTTTAACTTCACATATAACTTCATAACTTTAGTTTACAACTATATAAAATTTTGTAAGGTTTTATTTGTAATGGATGGCGTTATCTTAACATGAGCTATGAAGTCACTTTTCATATAATATACACTATATAATCATATATACATATTAAATCTATATATTATTACAAACGGACGTATGCTTCTGACAAAACAAGAAGAGATGACTTTTCATGCTATAGAAGATGGTATTTGCAACTGCAATCCAGAATATATTGCAAAGGATATTAAAGTGTGGATAGCTCTATTTCAATGAAAAACATTTTTCAATGTAACATGCTGCAGCTGTGTTTGTTAAAGACTTCCTGATCATAGGGGTCACTGTAAGAAACTCAGCACTACCTTAGCAAAGGTGACCAAAAGCACTCTGCACAAAAATGCCCCTCCCTCTGCATTAGAGTAGGAATTGTAGGTCAGATGCTCAAAGCCCCATCCATCAAAGCCTAAAAAAATAGTTTTGTAATACTATATTTAAGAACCTAAAATCACTCCGAAAATTACAGAAGCTGGTTATCCAACCTCTTTATTACCCTGGCATTACATCTACTTAATTTCTGGTTCAGTTCAGATGCAGCTGAATTTCAATATACAAACTCTGGTTTTTGGTTGTCAAGCCCCACATACTAGTTTACATGAATTTAACAACACTACAGGGCTTAAAAAGATAAGCATTCAGGGCTGGAAACATCTGACAACTGCTGTGTCAGAGATTGCACAATGAACGGAGCAATAGCCAGTTAGGCCAACTCTGCTATCTTGAGTACAGAATCTTTTTCAATGCCTCATTCCAAAAAATTAGCTAGGCCTGATAAGCTGTATCTATTCGCATAGAAAAGTATACTGTCTAAGTCTTTCACGTTGCCTAGGTTAAGAAAGTTTTAAATTAATTTTACCACAAGTAAGGTACTTACTAAGGAGGGAAAAATGCACATCATGGGAAGCCCTATTCACTTCAGCTACACAATTTTGGAGTTTAGTTTAGAGCTTTAGGGTTTTAAACTATATATTCATAAAACATTTTTGCTTGTTTGCTGGGTTTTTTTTCCAAAATTCAGTTACGAACTGCTTTGGATATGAATTTTTGTATAACAATATTTCTAAAGTTTTCAGTTTTGACTCATAGAAATTATCAAGCTATTATACGCCCCCATTCCTGTGTGAAATTTAAGGTATCTCTCATGACTTTCAAGCAGTGTGTTCCCCAAAAGAAGAAAGGAAGTGCAAAACTATAATTGTTGAGATTAAGCCTCAAATTTGCTTCAATGTTTGCTCATTTTTAAGAGCTGATGCACTCTCAGTGCCCTAGTTCTACATCAGCCCTGAAACATACATAAGACACATTCTTTACTTTGTTGCTGCATGAGACCCTGTCTACATTAAACATTTTTGCTGGGTCCTTAAGCAATAAGTTAGGCAGAGAGAGTGTGACAGACAAGTTGCTATTTCAGACTTGAAACAGCACCTGGAGGGCCAAGACCTTTCCCACTTTAATAGTAGACAGAGAATCATGGTAGTGATCAGGGTCATATGGTGGGTGAGGAAGTCACTGATACTGAAGGATCAGATGTCACCATGACAGCTGTAATAACCAGGGCTTACCTCCTTCAGCTAAAAAATACCCACAGACTATGGTGAATACAGTGCTGCAATATGTACCTCTTCTACCTTTGTGTCATGCCATAAACATTTAACTCCTGCAGGCTCACAGCGCAAGAACAGAGCGACTAACCCTCACAAGACATTATAAGGGAGATAGGACAGAAGAAGAGGGGTTTTTTTAAATCTTGAAAATGCAGCAGAAAAGTTATTATTTGCTTGTTATTGCCAAGTCATTCCTCTGAGATAAAACAACTTAGTTACTAGAGGATCCCAAGGAGACAGCTGGCAGTGATGAACAGAACAGCATTCAATCGCAGCAAGTGAACATCATAAAACAGGCACCACTGGATTAAAAAGTAACCTTAAACTGTTTAGTGTACACAAAGGCAGCCTAGTCGAAACACTTCAACAATGATTTAAAATCTCAAGTTAGAGGCCAGTTTCAACCTTCAGGGAAGCCTTCTCTATTCATAAGGAGCTTAACTAATCATAACTTTCCATGACTTATCAGAACTGGATGCAGTGTGTCGCAGCATGATAACTGAGCTCTGGAAATGTAACAAAAGATGTCTTTTTACAAAAATAATGGTGAGACTAAACCCCAAATTTTAATCTTTGAACTTGGAGGGGGAAAAATATCCTGTTACTCATTAAGTGTTTCCATTAGCATGCAGGGAGTGTTAGGCAGGCAGCTTCTGTTTGTGTTATTGTAATGTGTAGGGCAGCACATATATCAGGAAAGGAGTAAATTTCTGAAACCTGGTCCCAGGATGCTCCACCAGGAAACAGGACAGGCAGTATCAGACACACTCCATTTCTGCAGATAGCTAGCTAAGGAAATAGTAAGTCTACTTGAAAAATAGCATATTTTAGTTCATCTAATTGCTCAATATTAACAGCCTAGTGTTTAAGAAAACATGAAGTATTTATTTTCTAACATGATAAGAACTCCGGCTATAAGAAAGCTTCAGAGTTAGCATTAAACGGAGCTCCAAAAGGACCAGATTTCTATCTGTATTTTCTTCAGTGTAGTTCCAGATGCATTAAGACCTCAGCAGAGACCTGCAAATATTATGTACGGCTTTCTTTTATCTTCTGGAAAAAAAGGGGGAAAAAACAGTATGAAAGAATGAAGCAGTGCCAAACACTACAAGAAAGGCTTAATAAATAGAGCCCAGGGTCACAATGTTGCTCTTATTTGCCCTGAAATATATCACTGAAGTTCTGTATATTCATATTTGTTTACATTATAAATGTACTAAATGAGCTAATTATAGTGATCATAATTTACAATTAAAAACAAACAGTTAGAAATTTCAAAGGCTTTCAATATCTTTTCTTTAATCATTCACCCAGGCTCAAAATATGCATTTTTTAGATTAAAGCATTAAAGTTGCTAATTATATTCTCAGAACTAACAATTATTTCTTTACCCTTTTACTACCTTCTTCTGGCAACAAAAAAATGTCAGTACTGATTTAATTTTTTGTTATTACAAGATTAAAAGAAGTTTCTAAAATGCAATTAAATGTGCCCTATAGCTATAGTAACTTTTCTATCAGCATCCAAAGCCTCTTCACTGAAACAACAGCATAAAAAAATTATTCAGACTTTCTAGACATACTTTTTTTCTCCTTTTATAACACATTCCTTTGGTGATTATCTCCAATGACAACTCAACCATCTTAATGAGACTCTGTGCAAATCTAGATCTTAGTAAAAGCAGGGAAAAATGAAAGTTAAAGAGGCTGTTAAGAGTGCAAAACCCTGCGCGTGTGAAGCACTGGTTCTTCACCTTTGGAAGCTTAGTTCAAGTTCACCCTGAGGCCCTAAGTGAAAAGTTCAATAGTCTCAACTACGTCCCTACCTGATATCACAAAATCAATTACTTTACGATGGTACATTTGGTAACCTATGCTCTGACAGAATCAAGTTTTTTCCCATTGGGATTTCACCAATTATCTTCTCAGTGAATTAGTCTCAGATAAAATAGAAGTTCCTGCTATCAGCAGGAGTTTCTCATTATACTGCCTCCCTTGTTGAGTAGTTGGGCTGCTTTGGAACAGTGATGTTGCACTCAGCCCATGCACCATTAGCTCCCGTGTGATCACAGTGATCCATGGTGACAGGACACCAAAGCATCATTCAGTGCCCATGTTTGTACTGCTTCGGAAAAGAATAGTCCTTGCAAGCAACCAAAGAAAAATTGTAGTAAGGAACATAATTGAAATTCTACAGTTCCTCAAGGACTTGGCTTCCTCTGGAGAACCTGGAATGGTAAGGCCCTGCTTTTGACATCATTTTCTAACTGCCATCAACAGTATCCTTGGCCCAGGCTTCAAGAGGATGCTGATCCACCTCATTAGTGGCTCTCCCAAATTTACATCTTGTGTAACTTACATAACAGCTTGTTGCTGGAGTGGATATATTTATGTTAATTTCTTAACATTGTTTCCAATTTAAATACATAGTTTTCACATAAGTGAATGCTGGTCTGAATAATAAATATGAATCACTGGGTGGTTTAGATATGGAATATTCACTCTGTATGCTGGTTTTTAAATCAAGCTCCAGTCATTACAAAGGACCATTCCAGAGTCTGTCCAAATGAAGTTCAATTAGTTTAGTCTAATTCTCAGCAGTCAGAATTTTGTTTCATACAACCACCAGCAACAAAATTAATGCTAACCAGCATCCTCTGACAGAGTTGGCTGATGGCACACACATTCACTGTCTCTGAAAGGAATGACTCAGTCCCAGCACCAAGTAAGTCAGCAGTGATACTGTCCCTGTTGTAGTAATTTTGTGGAATCTGTTCTGCTTTAAACAGACATCTTTCAGATTAAAATATTGAGAGAGAAAGCGAGAAAGAGAGAGAGAGAGAGAGAGAGAGAGAGTTGACAATCAAACAGAATTTTGATCTCATTCTCTCTAGAGTAGAAATGTCTAGATGTGAGCAGTGAAAATGATGGGAGCCTAAAGGAAAATCCCAATGTGCAAAGATGAAAGAGACAGAGACTGCCCAAATAAAGGATGGTTGTAATAGACAGAGACCACACAATGAATGATAGAAAAACAAGAAGTCAAAATTCCTATTTACCCTTACACATAATACAGGGACATAAGGACATGCAATGTCACTGAGTGGACATAAATTTAAAAACAAGTTTTAATCATGTTGAGTTCTTATGACTGTTCAGCAAATTTACACTTTCCCCGCTATAAAATGGGGATAATATTCTTGCTCCTCCAACACAGAACAATTTATTGGGGAAATATTAATATAATTCTATAATGAAGAATGCCACTGAAAACATTAAAAAGAAATTAGTAATTTCAAGTGCAGTGCAGGTTTGGATCGCATTAGCTGGCACAGTGGACAATAAAAAAGGCCTAAGACTACAGACTAGACAAGGAAGTTAAAAAGAACTACTCAACACCTTCCTTGTTCCCTGCAAATCATCGCCTTCATGTGCAAAATGAGGTAAACTAATTAGTGATTTGTAAATAAAGATGCTATTGTATCACATAGCTGAGAGAAGCTGACTTAGGATTCTAGGGCTATCCTTGAAATTCAGAGTGCTTGATCTTGCAATCTAATTGACTTGTGTCTTTTAATACAAAGTTACAAACAAGTTATCATTTCTACAAAAATAACCAGATTATTAAATTGATTGTTTGCAAATAAATATGAAATGTTTTAATTGCTTCTCTAGAGAGATGCAAAAGATTTCATTTGTAGCCTTTGATTCTGTGAGCATTTAGTGAGTTTCTCGTAGGAATACTGCATTATTAAGGAGCATTTCAATTCTTCTGTAAATGTTACGTTTTTCTATTGAACTCTATCAAGAAGCCCGCTCAAAGCTCATGCTTACATTTCTGCATTTTTCCAAGAACACTTTTTCTTCATCAATACCAGAAATATACCCACCCAAATGGTGATGAAGAATGATTGCACAATTCAAAACTTCCTAAGTGCAGAACCTTAAATGTTCCATTTAAGGAGGCTCCATTTAAGGAGGCGAAATGCTTGATGGAAACATTTCACATACTGAATAAATTGCCTCAAAATAAAACAAAGGAGTAAATATATCAGAAGTTATAATACATACTTTATTTACTGTATAGTCCTGAACAAAGAGAACTTACAGCAGGTTATAAAAGCTGATTTTTCTTTTAGAGCACAGCTGGTTCAACACAGCACATGCTTTTTTGTAACAACTCATTGGGAATATTTCTAGATATCTAGATGGATTTGAAAATATAAAAACTCATGGTAAAATTTTGGATGATATGGCTAAAACTTCCTCTGGTAGTTTAGATGAGATGAACTCAGATGTGTCAGAAAGGCCAAAGAATGAGATGCTGCATCTAACAGAAGGGAGGATAAGGTATCAGGAAAAATTTCTTCATTCCAACCATTCCTGCTCTGGGCAGCTGGAAAGAACATGCAACTGGCAGATCCTTACCCACTGAGGGTAAGAGGGGTGATGTTTGTATTGTAGGCAAATTGTCTAGCCATGTCCAAACCAAATCCTGCTGCGACCATGTGTACGTTCAGAGCAGCAATCAAAATTACTATTATTCAGCATATTCACTGGAAGTTCTCAATTCAGGCTGAACATGAACTCAAACAGTATCGTAAAGTTTTGCTTTCTGAAGAAAGGATTAATAAACCAAAAGATTTCCAACCAGTGCATGCAAAACTTTCCTGCATGGTACATTATTCTGCTGTCATACTCTTCAGAAAATAGTATCCACCTAGTCCAGCTGTTGACAAAAAGCAGTGAAATGGATCAAGTCTCAAGGGTGCTAAGACACCTACAGAAGCAACTAGTAAGGAAATTTTAGTAAGGAGTTTCCCAGGTCTCCTGTCTACACTGGCATATATCAGTCTTTATCTAGAGTTAAAAAGGCAAGAATCCATTACAGAGAAAGTCCACGGCATAATTAGAAAACAATCAACACTTTTTCTGATGCTGATTTCTTCTTCACTTTAAACTGCTTCATTGACTTTAATTAAACTTGCCCTAGGTTATGAATCTAGCAAGCCGCAGAAACATTTGAAAATTAAATAAAATAAGTGTATCTTTCTTGTCTGAAGGGTTTTTGCTTAGCTGTATCACACTTTTGACTTAGATGATTTTTGAATTATTAGAAATGCTCTATGTGATACTGCAAGACTGTTGGTTTTGCTCTTGAATTACTATGACCTCCCACTCCACAGTGAGAATCACAGCATTAAATTGCTGAGATTCTGTCCGCTACTCTTCATTGCAGAATTCCTCTGCTGGTTTCTGAGAAATGGTGGGATGCTGTCACCACAGATTACACCAGCCCTACTCCCAGTTTTGGCTAAGGCCAAAGGAAAGGAATGCTGTATTTTTAGAATACAGGCAATTTTCATGCTAATAGCTCAGGCCAAGGTTAAAGTACATGACACAGACTTTGGAGGAATAAAGAGATGGCCTGTGTCCTGCCCCAGCCTGGGCCTGGCTCATGAGAACATAACTAAAAGTCTCAAGATTGAGAGTGAATGGAATAACTTATAAAACATAATCATCAAAAGAAAAGAAGGTGGGAACAACCATGTCAAATATTCCAGCCTGGAGTCATCTAGTTTCATTAGTTGTGACCCTCACTTCATTAATATTCTAAATAAAGTAAATTCTGGTCAAAGATGGGCCCAGTAAAGAATTACGAAAGCTCAAGTCTGAATTAATTATACAATTTGGTCTGCCTCTACTTTGAGTTGCTCTCTTTTTCTCCTCTGAGGAACCTCCTAGAGATAATTGAAAAAGGTTCAAAAGCTGTACTTTTTAGCTTTAGAAAAAGCAAAAATATATTTTGGAAAGATTCAAATTTTGCTAAGAAAGCATCAATTACTTGCAACCGCATGCATGTCTTGGTGAAGTATCAGAGAGCATTGTTGTTTAATCTGGGGGTCAAAAGACTCGAATTCAATTTTTGAACAGCTCTTTCATTGCTTTTTTTTTTTTTTCAGACATCCACAGATGTCTGAAAAACAGAATTTCTATGTGTCAGAAGGCTACTATCCTCTATTACTCTTAAGGTATTACCTAGACATCCTCCAAGGAAAGGCTGCATAAAAGTCTGTGACACCAGGATCAACCATATATATCTGTAAACTTAACATAAATAAGATGTCTACAACAGAATACCCAAAAAATATGATAATTTCCATTTGTTATATCTTGAATATGCACACAACATGGATGAAATGTGAAGAGTTTTCCAAACTGGTAAAGACAGGCAGTGCAAGCAATCCACAATAAGATATAACTCTGCTTATGTCCACCCAAGCAGTTTAATACCACAACAGAATTACTCCATAGTTTCTGGACATTTTCCTTCAACAGAGTCTATGAGAACTTTCCATTAGCTTCAATAGATGCCAAAACAGGCCCAAGAGCAGGAAATTAAGAAATATAGTGTACCCAAATGAAATCATTGTGGGAATTTAGGTAGGCAGAATGTAATTATTCACACTTGAATCTGGATAGAGCACTTGGTTTATATCCCCATTCTGGCAAACATATGAGATATATAATAATCAAGAGGAACAGGGCTGCTGTTCTTTCCTCTCAGTCAAAAGAAAAGAATAAAGGAGAATGATCTGCTTGCTTGATACTGAGTAAAAGGAAGATGTGACACTTATTGCATCATCTGTAAGACTTGCCAAGAAACAAAATGTATGAAGTAAATCACCACATTTGAAAAATTAAAAATTTGGTTCTTTGCTGGCGCAAATGGAAATGTATAGTTTTCTTTCTTCTGTGTTCAGCCCTAGGGAAAAATCTCTGGAAATTAGTGTCTTTGCAAAATACTGATACTAATCATTTCTATATTCATTGATATAGGTGAGGACACCAAGAAGCACTGAAAAAAAAATAATGGATTCCCTTGCAAATGTACTGGATTGTAAAATAATAAAAAGTTCCAAATCCTGTAATAGAACTGCATTACATTCTAGCAAAGTGGATCCATTTCTGAGGTGGAACATGACAGCTTTTTAACTTCCTACAACAATATGTGACAGAAGAATACTATATTCAGTTGATACCGTAGGGTGATTTATGGAGGCAGAATGTAATAATATAAATTGAGTTTCAGAAAGACACTGTGACTAATCTTACAAAAAATGCTACGGGATGTTTAATAATCCTGGTGGGTCAGAAGTTGTTCTTCAAAAAATTCTCTTAAGACTGATTGTTATTAAAGTATGTACTGCATTTGGTTCATTTTTCATATAACTATGTAGTCTAAAACTGCTGTCAAGTGCAAATATTTGAGTTGTAATTGGATACCCATACAAATGGAATAGAGCCACCAAACCTCAATGAAAATTACAATCATAGAATACTTAGGTAGTAAGTGCCCTTTGAAGAGCCATAAGACAAGCATCTGTCCACATCTTTTGAGGTCTCCCTAGCAGTACTCATATTGTCCCATTAATCAAAAACAAAGAAGCAGGAATGAGGCAGCACACTACTACAACTCCTTCTTTGCGTTCACTGTGTAACCCTCCTCCATTGCTTCTCTTCAGTATTTAAGGCTATGGTGCTTATGAAGCCATGAGTGGTAATTCTGAGAAGACTGAAGTGAGCAGAGAGAAGAAGACATAACATATAGAGTTGAGGGGCTTGACTCAAACCCCTTAGAAATTAGCCAAAGTCTGTGTTTTACTTACAAGGCCTCTGTGTCAGTCCTAGTGGAGAAGCAGAGCAGTTTTCACAGTATGTCTCTCTGTCAGCAGACAGGCTGTGACTGCACGTGTTTGGAGCCCTGCTCTGAGCCGACATGGTTTCACAAGGAGATAAGAAAGAAACAGATGCCATTCCATGGATCCGCCGTGCACTACCACCACAACGCAGCACTGCTGCCAAGGCCTCTGTGGGACGGGAGTGTGCAGGCCCCAGGGCATGGCAGGGCCTGGCTGGCGACAGCGCCTGTCCCACCCGCGCCAGGGCAGCCCCAGCCCCGCGCTGAGGAAGCGACAGGCCGAGGCTGGCCCAGGTGTGCGGCTGGGCAAGGTGTGCAGCTGAGCCAAGGTGTGCGGCTGGGCTCAGGTGTGCGGCTGGGCAAGGTGTGCAGCTGAGCCAAGGTGTGCGGCTGGGCTCAGGTGTGCGGCTGGGCAAGGTGTGCAGCTGAGCCAAGGTGTGCGGCTGGGCTCAGGTGTGCGGCTGGGCAAGGTGTGCAGCTGAGCCAAGGTGTGCGGCTGGGCTCAGGTGTGCGGCTGGGCAAGGTGTGCAGCTGAGCCAAGGTGTGCGGCTGGGCTCAGGTGTGCGGCTGGGCAAGGTGTGCAGCTGAGCCAAGGTGTGCGGCTGGGCTCAGGTGTGCGGCTGGGCAAGGTGTGCAGCTGAGCCAAGGTGTGCGGCTGGGCTCAGGTGTGCGGCTGGGCAAGGTGTGCAGCTGAGCCAAGGTGTGCGGCTGGGCCGGCGGGGCAGGGCCCCAGGCAGGGCAGGGCAGGGCAGGGGGCTGGGGACAGGCGCTGCCTGGTGTCTGCACAAGGCTGACAGGGCCTCGGGCACGGCCAGGGAGCCCCAAGGCCAGCGAGGCCTGGTGCTGCCCTCAGGGCCCCAACACTTAAAAATAATACAAAAATAAAAATACCTCAAACAAATCTTATACTAACTTGGTTTCATAGGGCTTCCCATCTTTCCGCTGTGTATTTTCCCCTGCATTTTCTTTATGATTTAAAATCGACTTAGCCATAGCTTTCAGCATTGCATGCAGCTCTTTTCAGTTCACCCTTGTTAATGCGAACAAATGAAAAAGTATGTTCATGCATTTTCAGAGGCTATCCAAATGGGCTGAGATCCACTTACATGGCATCCTTTCCTTGGCTTCACAAAAAATCAATATTTTTGTAACTCTGGAAAATTTGCTCCACCTAAAAGTTTGGCTAACACTAGCATTTTCATTCCAGATTTTGGGCTTCCTATAATGCCATAAAGTTTTTGTTAACCAGCCCACAAGTTCCTTAAAGAACTTTTCTCAGACGGTAAATAGCAAGATGCTTAATGTATACAGTATGTCATGTTTGGTCCCAATATCTTTCTTACAGCTCTCAGCCTTTTCCACCACACAATACGCTATGTGGCAGAGACCACCCAGCAATTATTTTTTTCAGCGTATTTCACATTACTTCTTTGTTAAGTTTAGTTGTAGACTTCAACTCCATAAGGTAAAATATTCCTAGATAC
Organism: Origma solitaria; assembly: GCA_013397895.1. NCBI lineage: Eukaryota > Metazoa > Chordata > Aves > Passeriformes > Acanthizidae > Origma > Origma solitaria. The sequence continues at coordinate 59,298 of VZRL01005115.1, forward strand.
TTAATAGCCTGTGGTTTTCAATCTATATTTAAACCCTGCCTTATCCACCAATCATACAATATGTTCAGGGACATAAACTCCAACTTACCTCAGTTGATTCGGCATTCAGACACGCTTGCAAAATTCTCAGCTAGCTTCTACAGATTTTTTATGTTCTAGGAGCTGAAATAAAAATACCATTTATACTGTATGATACTTATTAGAAATGAATGAACAATGCATAGCAAATAACTTAGAAAACCATTGTTTACTAAATATCCATAATCTGATCTCTGATAATGATTTGATGATTTCTTTGAATTTATTCAAAGAAATATTCAATTTATTGAATTATTCAATTTATTCTCCACTTCTTACAGTTTTTATTCACTGCTTTTCAACTTAGATATTTCAAATGTTCAATAGTCATTAGCCAATCTATGTAGTATAGCTCTGGTGATTGTGTGTGAGTAGCAATTTTTAATATTTTCACTAGCAAAATTTGAGCATATAACTCTGGTGATATTAGTATCTGTCTTGTCAGACAAACATCTGTTCAGTGACTTCTGAACTAGTTACAACCACACTTGGGCGTACCAATGCCGCAGAACTGGAAGCAGCATGGCATCATCAGTGCACTGCTGTCCCTGATTAATTACCACCATCAACATGGTGTAGCATCATAGTGTCTCTCTTGCTTTCAGAATCCATGCTAGTAACCTCTTATGATCAGCCCCACTTCCTGCAGATGTATTATGCCGTCTGGAATCAGCTTGATATTATTTGTGTTGTGCTCTTACATCCAGCACTGTGCTAAGGGTCCCGTGTTTTCTGGCTACCAGTGTAACCTTCCAAGTCAGCTCTTTTAGGGCTTTTCTCCTTCATAGACTTAAATAAAGAAAGTATGAACATGAACTTTCTCACTCTTCTGGGACAAAATTTAAATACACATAACTCACAAGACTGGGGATGGTATTATACAAAGGTTACCTGTGTCTGTGATACAGTTTTCTTTTCTTAGAACTATCCTTCCTTGGTTAGAGATATCATTAAGCAATATGACCAGAAATACGTTTGGTACTCAATAAAATCAATTTAAACAAGGAATATGTTGTATATTCTAATTTATTATGCACAGAGGTACCAGTACTAACACAGGTGAAAAATAACCAGAAGAAGGTTGATAGTTGATGTGTTAATGCACTTAAGTGTCGACAGGTGTGATCAGCCGGAAAGAGGCAGGTGTTACCAATCTATTGGCGCTGGCATAGAAGGATGTCCTGCAGAAGCCTTAAATGTAAAGTTAAAATTGACAAGCTGTTGAAATCCTCTAACACCCACCACCTTACAAGTATTCCACATCTGATTTAAGGCTGGAAACGTGCCAGAAAAAAAGCCTCGTACTTAAATATGTGGGTACTAAAATACTTGAACTTAACTCTGACATCTGCACATTTAGGTTTTTATGTTCCATAAAGATGTCATCTTCAAGGGAGGCATCAAACCTTATTTCCGTCCCCTGTAGATACTCATTTGTAGTTTCAATTAAACACAGCACCATCAGATAGCTGTCCAGCTAAACTATTTTATTTGGATCTTCCTGATACAATTCATAGCAATGAAGATTTAAGATAATCTAAAAGACTAGGATTAAAAGTTCTTCATTTCAGGACCATATACCTTAAAGAGAAAAAAATACAATGTGAATACTTAAACAGGAAAAAACATATTGAAAATTGGCAATCTAAACAAAAAGTCTGAAACAGTGTGCTATTTTTTAACTAAAATAATTAATCCAATTACTTTTTAGTTGATGTGATATGAAATCTAAAAACAATCTTCACTTTCTTTCTCTTTATGTTTTTCTGGATATACTTCATTCCTTTTGAAAGTAAGGGATTAATAACACTTGGGATGGGAAAGCAGTGTAGATTGGCACAGAGTAAATTTTCCCTCAGCAAAAAGCTGGTTTACTATACAGGGCTGTTTTATTATATTTGCTTGAGTCCTGACAAAAACCCTTCTTTGCCAGTTCTCAGAAGTCATGGATAGAAAAGATTTGTGAGATTTCTTAATTCCGGAACACTGGGATCAACATCATTTCAGTCCATGCAGTAGTTATCATAGTTTTTCCAGTACACTGTCTACTCTGCACTGAGATATAAGCCCATCTCATGATGAGAGCTTACTGCAGTTCTTAAAAATGTCTGTTCCTCTACCTAATAGATTGCTCCTAGAAAAATAACTTTTCTTCATGTTTTCAAAAATCTTCTCATATCATTGCTCCTAGAGACATATTCTTTTAACAGTCCTGGGCACTGATGGACAGTTACAGTGAACTGTCCCAAACAAAGAGGTAGTTTCATAAAACAAATCACACAGATTTACATGTCTGACCTTTTCTAAATTCCAAATAAATTCTGAAAAGGAGAGGAGCTAGTGCATTAACTTAATTTGCCCATGTGGTAAAGAGACCAGAATGGTTCTCTCCAGAGAAAGCAGTATGCTGAAGACAAAATACAGTAAGTGAAATTCATTCTGGCGCAGAATGCCATGCAGTTTTGTGATGGTCAAATCCCACACAACTCCTGGATTAGGGCTAATGTCATTTTACTGGATATTGGCTTGTTCTTTACATGACATACATTTCACTCAGAATGACTACAAAAAAAGAACAGCCCCCTCTGAAGATATACAATATGGCAGCAAAATAATTTCCTGGGCTATTATGTAGGCTGGAACGCTTTTCCATAAAGCAGAACTATTTATGCTGGGTTTTGTTTTCTTTGAACTCTGCCACTACTTTGTAGTTCCTCACAGCTACTCCCCTGACCAGATCTGTAGAGTGGCAAATGCTTCCTTAAATCCCTTTGTTGGTGAACACAGTCTAACAAGGCACTAGCATTTTCTGTTTTGAACTAAATCATTCAACATTATACAATAAAATTAGTGCAAATGGCTAGTATAAAAGCATCCCATTAAAATCTACTGAGATAAATACTTCTATAAAGAGGGATATCTGAGTTTTTGAAGCAAGCAACTAGAGCTATCCAATGACTCAGTTTCACAGGGAATTTCAGAATTTGGTGTTTGTATTTGGAATAAAAATCCCCAAATATGTTAAAATCCATCATGCAGCAAATTCTGAAAGAATTGCAATCTGGAAAACCAAAAACTTCCTTTTATAATTTCCAAATGTCTTCACTATATGTAAAGAACTCTTAAACTCCTCATGTGCTGGTACTGACAAGACTTCATGTCCCTGACTATTTTCATTACATAGTTTGGACTGAAGTGCAGCCAAGTCCCTGCACACCTTGGGAATTCTGAACGAACATCAGTGCTTCCAAGCCAGCCTGAGTGGTCTCTATACATGACTCTCTGGTCCTAGACACAGGCTGTGGAAGAGCAAGGACCTGGAAATTCTGGTCATCCAGCAGGTTCCACCAGACTGCCAGAGAGTCAGGAGGGGAGAGGAAAGCAAAGCTCTTTTGGTTGGTCATTGAAATGGAATCATCTCTGCTAATTTTTTTCATGTTTTGCATTTCAGAATTGTCTTTTTAATCCTCTTTTCTTACCTGCACAAAAGGCACCATCTAGGTGATGGTCATATAAAGAAAAAAGTACCAAAGTGCAGTGAGATCAGATATACTTTAAATAAACCTTTTTTTTTTCTCAGATGAGGAAATACTGAAGCTTCTTGGGAACACAAAGCTTGATTTCTTATTTGCCTAACATTCTGGTATGAAGCAGTTAAAATAATAATGCTCACAAAAGAATGACTTTGCAGATGTTGCATTTGCAGCAGCAAATCTGGGCCATGCCAGGAAGAATTAGAATAACCTAAAGTGTGTGCTTCAGACTAATAATGTGCCATGCACAACACAAAATCCTGTGCCAGTGGTGAGGGTGTTATTTTGTCGGTGATGTTTCTCTACCCAAAGATCTATGTCATAACATTCTTAAACCTAAAACTGATTTTTAAAGTTCAGTCCTCCACAATGCAGACACCAAACCCAGGACTACAGTACAGAAGTGTATTATAATATATAAAACTGTATATTATGAAATTACTCCCGGTCTGGCTGCCATACCGATATCAATGCAGCAAAAAGTGTGTGGTAGAACAGAAGGTTTTGTGCTAAAGAACAGATAAGTGACATGGATTGAAATTATGGTAAATTTAAATTGATGGCCTAATTAGTATTATCTCTTTTTGTATTCTCTGTAAGAAATATTATCCAGGAAGAACTCATTTTGCATTAATGTTGATATAAAGTGTAATTCTGTAGCATTTTCATTGTAATCTGGCATTAATTAATGCATCATTATTCCAAAGTGTTAATTAAATTATTACAGAAAGGGACATCTGACCCAGTTCAGAAAGAAAGAAAATAACTATAGTGCATGAGAATTAGACTTTCAGAGGTCTGAAATGGAGTAAGTTTTCACAACACTAGGTTTGTGCAGCAGTACAAAACCAAGATGAAATATAGACATGATATATGTCTCACACACCACAGTATGACATCAACATTTGCTCACTCATGATGGAGTCTGATGACAGCATCAGAACCTCAAAGACAGGCAGACATCAGGAATCTGAAATGGCCCATTTCTAGTAGGGTAAATTAAATAAACTGTACACTATCACAAAATACTCACAAGGAATTAAGGGAATTGAATTGGGGTATGAAAACAATCACAATTTCTGCATGCTCTACTACATCTTCTGCTGTTGGGCAGGAATACCACTGCTATACAGCCACTGGGAGTGCCAGGGCAGTTAATCGAGATTAATCTCAAACAATCCTGCACTCCTCAGTGTTGATTGTCTTGACCTTCCGCCTGCAGTCCTAAGTGGCTTCAGTGAAATCTCAAATCAGTATTTCAGTTGTTGTTACTATCAGCTGAGTGGTAGCTGTTTACACATCCAGGCAGGAAAAACCCCAATCCTTTACCAAAGAATATACAGTCTGATCCAACGCCCAGTGAAAGCTACAGAAGCCTCTGACTTAGAGAACTGGCATTTAAATGGAGCCTGAGAATCGCACAAACAGACTCCGAGGGAATGCCACTGGCACCAAGTGGGGCTCTCTGCAAGGGGCCACACAAGCTCTGTGGAATTGGGGTCTCTCTGAATTATTAAACTAGATTAATAATTCAAGAAAACATTAGTCTAGAGCATGAAGCAAATCCTATGCGATGTGACCTACCTGCCAGCTATACACCAGGGTCAGAGTTGCACAAGATACTTCCAGGATATGGCTTCCATAAGATTCAGCACCTACACTATTCAACAACTCTGTCTGTTTCAACAATTATCACTTTCTTTTGTTACATTTGGGCTTGCATTGAAAGATCTTTAAAATGTGAAAGTTAAATGAGGCTCTTATAAAGAAGTGGTTTGGGTGCAGTATATTAAAGGAAAACTTCAAAGGAGCTCAAGATACCTTTCAAGCTAAGGTACAAAAATTTAAACAAGAACAAAAGCCTCTCTTGTATTTTGAAGCATTAATTGTTCCACTTCTGTTGATGTAAAGTGAAAGGAGAAGCTTTTAGTTAAAAGTACGTAGTATCAACCAACATGGAATGTTCCAAAGTCTCATGGCATAATTTTAGCTTTGATATAATGGCACAGGTGAGTCTCAAATTATAATGCTTTCTGTAGCATATGCAATAATTTTTGGTAGCTGAATCCATTAGACAAACATTAGTGCTTGAAAGGATTATTGGCATAAATCAGAGTTTCACCTTTTATATTTATAAGATATTTCATATTTATAAGGTATTTCATAACTTTGTGAGTGGTGTTTGTCACATAACTTTGTGAGCGTTGTTTGATATTTCATAGCTTTGTGAGTGAAGTTTTCTATATCATTATAGCCTGGTTTTCAAAGGATAAAACACACAACATTGCGTTGTTTGCTCTTTCGCCCATCTGTCAGTTCCCCTCCTTTAAGGAGGGGAAAAAATTGTAGAAACTGTAAGGGCAAAAAGTCTGCCATAAGTTTCATGCAAACTGGCACATGTGTAGTAAAGAAAGAGACAAAATGGTGCTTCCATGGAAGAAAGGTTTCAACTGAGAATTTAAAAGTTCTGTGTACTATTGGCCTCTCAGGTGGCCAGTCTGTGAGGAATTCAGTGCCAACCACAATACGTTAGCTTGCCCACTTGTAATTAGTCAAGGTTACTGTGGAGGGATTTATGAGACACATGAAGTAATTACAAGTCTCACGTGCAGGCATATCATGGAATACCCTCAGAGAGGAACAGTGGGTTGGTTTTGTGCAGAGGTAAAGGTAATTAGGATACAATGTGCAAAAAACATCACTTTTATTGGTGCTGCTCTTCATGAACAGCCCATTGTGGTATCATTTGAGCACACCTGTAGACCTGTAGGAAAAAAATACATAATATATACTGAGATGCCTGATTTTCTGCATTATTGATGAAATACATAAACCAATAATTTTAATCTATAATGCCTTTAACTCTGGCCCATATAAGATGACTGTGACAGAAAAAAAAATATCTTTTTCTTGTAAGTTTCGCTTTGCATCATGACAAGAGTATTCTTACTTCAGGCAGTATTTAGGCCAGTGGAGACACAGAACAATTAATTTACAGGTTTTCTTAATGGTAGATGCTGGTTAAACTAAGAAAAATACTCCCGGTTTTCAGAAACATGATTTTTTTTCAGCTTTTATAAGCTTCAATTGATTTCATGCACTAAGAATGTTTGAAAATAAGGCCCCGTGTCTCTCCATCAAGACTCATAACTAATGGTATAATACATATGTATACATACATTACTTGGACTGAATGCTGTATTTCACTCCTACATTTTATGAGTTCTCAGCCAGTGGAAGTTATGAGAAAATGAGCCTAACAAATACAGGAGAATCAGTTACAACTTAAAAAAATCAATAAATATAAATAAATACAACTAAATTCCCAGTCTCTCCTCTTTCCAGTTAGACAGTACAGACCTAGTTCCTAGAACAGAGGTGCGTGACTTTTGATTTTTAGATTGAGCTGATTATGCTACAGAAATGCCTGATTAGTATGGCAACATCAAAAGTTTGTTGCTGTGTTCAAGATTATTAACTTAGAGCATTATCATAAACCCTACTGCCCTGTATGTTGTTTATTTTTACAGTGAACAACTGTTAAAAATGCAGGCTTCAGTGTATATATATGACTTATTTTACTACTCAGCTTTTCCTACAAGATGTTTGAGTGGTCAGCCAAAGCTCCAGAGATATACAAGGTTCATCTACATGTATGCAAAAAATTAACTAGAAAAGTATCTTATTACTGTCACTTTTGATGATTCGTTAACAAAGTGACAGGGTATTTTCATTATTTTCTGAGTACTTATGGATAATAACAAATTAAGTGTTGATCAATCAATATAATGATCCATTTGACCCACAAATAATAAGAAAGGAAGATATGCAGAATTTCTAATAAAATTACAATCCCAACAGAATTTGAGTTCATTACTTTTGAAATATAAGGCAGACAGCTCGTTTCACTAACATGGATTTGAACTTGCAGAGGGTAAATTATCAGAGAGGCCCTTGTTGCTTTCATGCTGCAATACAATTTTATTAAGAATTACAGGGAAAAATTAATAAGCACTTCAGGGCTCAGAGTCCTGAGGTACAGCATGGCTTAGACCTTGGCACAAACTTGGGAACATACCCTGCTTAGAGTATGTATTCTTTCAGTTTAAATTTTATTAATGTTGTGGGCAAGGTTAAAAGCTCAGCCCATGTCACAATGCCAACCTCTGAAAAACCTCAGAACCTGCCAAATGGTCTGAGTTTGTCAGTGTGCAGTGAGCATGTTCCTTCTCTGGATGTTCTGTGCTAATGAATGAGTTACTGGAAATGCACATTCCAGTGCTGCACTCCTAGCATTCTAATACAGTGATTTCCTTTTGGGAGGAATTAAGAATTTCCATGTTTCTCTGTATGGCAAACAAATGCAAGATCATGACATAGCAGAGTCACAGTAAACAGAAGAATAATCTTCATTTCGGGCCAAAGTCAGTGCACTGAATTTACTTCCCAAGAACACACAATTGCAGCTCAGAGATGAAGCTCTCCTTTTCACTTCTTTCCAGTCTCATTTCTTTCCAACTTGAACTCGCAAATCTTCTAGCTCCTACAATGAAACTTTTAGGTTGAGCTGGTAATGTTACCAAAATGCCTGATTATCAACTGTGTTAATCCCAGCAGGGTGTACCAGGTTTATCTTCTGTCATAGAACAGTGTAAAGCAATATATAGATCCTGGAGCTAAATTTAAATGAGTTCTCTTCCATTCTGGAGGGAATCCAGCCCTGTAAGTATACAGCCCCATGCTGCTGTAGCTATATTGCTTTCTACAGCACAGTGCAGTGTAGATGTGCCCATCCTTTCCCTCTGTGACCATCATGATATCGTGATGTTCGGTAGAAGAAATAGAATTAGCTACAAGAATATCATAGCAGGAAAAAAAAGGGGTTCTAGAAATATAAGAATACTCAAGACACAGCTACACTTAGTTTCAGGAGACTGAACAGCTCAAATTATGTTTCCTTGTTTTGGTGTTTTTTCACTCCCCCACTTTGTTCTATTGGGGATCAGATGCTCAGCAGAGGATTATCTTCTAATTCCTTTCAATTTCTTAATTTCAAAGTGTCTCTTTGTAATCCTGGCCAAAGTCTCATCTTCTCATCAGGTAGCTCCCTGGTTCAGATTAGACAAAGTAAATATTCAAAAGCTATGAGCCATTGTCTGTTACCAAGACAGTCAAAACCTGTGAACTGACGCTGTTCTTCAGATCTAAGGCCAGAACAGCTGACTTAACTCTGAAATAGCCTTTTAGAAACCATACAAGAACTACAGAGATATACATGCAACATTTATAAACATGACAGAGACAACCTCCAGATTCCTTAGAAAACATCAAAAAGATCAGTCAACAGATCTGGCAATATCAGGTAAATTTGCTTAAGAAGCAAATCAGAAGATTGCTCAGGAATATCTCCCTTTCAAAGGCATTTTTATACTTCTAAGCAAGAGAATTTGAATACTTCCGCGAGGCATAACCAGAATAGAACTGCAAACAACCTATTATCTAAACCAAGACTGTTTATTGAAAGCCAAGGATGAGTATGCAGGATTTAGTATTTTTCCTCTATAGTAAATCAAATTTTGTTTTCTCCCTCAGCATTCAGTACTCTTGCAAATGTAGTATAGGAGTAGAAAACCTGTCTTTTTCTTTGCTTGTTTTTGTTTTGTCCTAATTCTGTTCAAAATAAAAATGGCAACCATTTCCTTTGGCCCCTGTGAATCATATGCTTAAGTGAGGTGATAGGAATACAAACACAAGTTGATGAATACGTGAGTATTACTGGTGTGGATGTGGGTGCAGGAGATGGCGAATGTACTGCAGAAGAGCAGCTGCCAGAGGTAAGCATACAAAATGTGGCTCCTACACAAAAGAATGAGATTTTCAGAGAATCTGGTGGAAAGCCTGACAAGTACATTTTGTTGCTGCTAAAAGAATTTATTTCTGCTGAAACCTATAACTCCTGGGTTAATAAAGTGAACTTTGATGGGACTAGAGGGAAATATGGGCTTCCCAGGAAAGTTAGGACAAACTTAGATGCATTTCTAGAACACAGATTTATGGAAGTGATTGAAGCTGATAAGATCAAAACCCAAGTTAACACTTTCCTTTGCTTTCCTATCACACCCTAAATAGATCTCTGCCACAGTTGGCCTGCTACCAATAAAACTAATGATGCCTGTAAACAATGAATTTCACAGAATCGTCAAGCTCATACAATTAGTATCCATGCATGTTGTTTTGCTTTGAATTTTGAGGGATTTTACAGGACCTGTTATTATGTTACAGCTAACTGACTATGAAAATAGCCAATGGCTTCTCAGGATTGACTGCTAAATCACAAGGAAAAAAGAAAAATGTCAAGGAAATCAAGGAAAAATACTCAGATAGGATCTGAGATCGTCTGATTAGTTTTGTATCTTGGTAAGGGTCTCCAGAACCAGTAACAATGAAGCATCCTGAAGAGACTGACTCTGCTACTACTTGTAAAAAGTATGCTTGTGTCCACTATACATTTATAAAATTAAAATGCTGTCACTGGTGCATTCTTTACTCTTTTCCTTCCTGCTTACTAATGATGCAAAAAGTAAGCATGTGTCATGCTCTTGTTAGAGGGATAGTCAGTACACTGCTGGAAACATGAGCAACGAAAACCATGAGTTTGGCAGAGCATGTTAGAGAAGAGCATTCTTTTCCTGTCGGGAAGGGGAAGCTTTGTAGATGCATCCAAAAACACACCCTTTTCTGCAGGCACCAAAGGCCAGCTAAATGGCCTTTCTCTCGACACATGTGCAGAGGAGGCTATTGAAAAAAACCAAAACCTGCTAGGCAGGGATATGGCAGGTATAAATCAGGCTGTGTGACAGCCACATCTGCATTTTGGTCATGCGATGGGCATGTTTCCTTACATTCCTCAGGGAGGGTGATAACAGCTCTAAGGAAACAAGCACTGTATAGGCTGAATGAATTGTTCTGATGAGACAGATTCAACCTGTAGGCTTAAGGTCAAGCTAGAATAGGCAGGTCTAGGGCTAATACGTGCTCTTTTTCTCATCAATTTAGAGCACAGGTTAGTTTATGAAATGTAGGCAGCAAACCATGTTTCCACTACCTCTCTGTTTCTAATTTTAATGTTGAAATACCCACTTCTAAGTCTTTTTTTCTTTTATAAGCTCCCCAGCTTTCCCAATGATTTTTCTCCTTTATTTTACATAGGAAGTGTTCAAGTCCAGATCGAATTTATACCTTTTTATTTTTTCCCCATAGGCTACTCCAGGCTTCTTTTTTGATGTCTTTTTTCATATATCTTTTCTAACTTGATGCTTCCTGCAGGTAGATTATTCAGATACTTGAAAGTTAGACTATGGTACATATGGCTCTAAAACCATGAGAGGTAAATACAATTGCTTCACTCATTGTTTATTATTTGTGTATATTCATGTGATTGTGTGTGTGTGTGTACAGGTACATGTGTGTGTGTGCATATAAATATATGAACTCCCTGGTGGTACCAGACACATTAACTTTTTCAAAATATCCATTGGAAAATGTATTTTTTCATATTTCTAGTTCAGCCATTCAATACAAATCAAACATCACAGACATAATTAGACAACAATCTTTTAAATGCTTCAAAATTAATTGACTAGAGTGCCTAAAAATTAACATTACGAATGAATACTACACATTGCTATATTTCCTGATGATTTGCTTTTCAAGGATCCTGACAGAAATTTGAACAATTTGCAAAATTAATACTGTGTTTCAGATATTATGGAACTACTACATTTTACATTGCATCTGTAATTAACTCTTTGTTTTAGGTTAACTCGCAAAGTCTTTTGAAGGAAATATCTCCACTTATCAATTAATTCTTATTAAGAAAAGAACCTTTAGTAGCTTTTCATGGGTAAAAGTCTTTGTCTAACCAATGTGCATTTTCACTCTTGGAGTTACTTCAGTCCATGAAAATGTTACATTTCCAAAACAAAGCACTGGAAAATTCTAGAGTCAATTCAAGATTGCCTTTCTGTAAATCAACATTTACTATGCACTCTTAATAAATAATTTAGAATTATTTTTGGTTTTCATATGTGTATTACAACCCTCTATGGATCTATTAATAGTTCTGTATTCTTAGCTCTGAGCTAAAACAGGCCATGGAACTTTATTATACATGAGGACTGACTTTCCCAAAGAACTACCTGCTTTACAAGTTTTACTGGGACAGGCTTAAAAAAATTACAAACCAGGGAGATATAATGTTTTAAAATTAAATGATCGCACCTACTTATTTCTAAGATCCTCACTATGAGCAGTATTGAAAAACGTGCATGCTTCTATCTTTCTTCTATCCTTTGCATGGCCCAAAAAAACATAACTCAATTTTCACCCATGCCCTAATTTAGAGGGCTCTTTCTCTTCTAAACAACCTGGTTACATAGCAAATTGAAAGAACCTTGACATTCAGAAACATACGCAATAACTCATTCCTGTTATTAGCAGAAAACTTTAATAAGAAAAGCATTTATAATTGTAAGCTTTTTTTTTTTTTTCTAAATACCTATTTGGAAAAAACCCCATGATTTATGAAAACATGTTTATCCATAATTTGTTTTACTGATACTAGTCATGTGCACAAATCCGATGACACCCAAGATAACACGGAGCAAACCTCCATCTTCCCCTGGATTTCTCAGTTCCAAATTTCACAAAAAATGGAAGATGAGCATCTGCATTTCACAGGTTGGTTAGACAGTATTGACTCAAAGCACTTTTTAACAAACTTTACTGAAAATTTCATTGAATTGAGCATATTGTGCCTTAAGACAAGAATACATATAATTCATTTTGTAAACCATCTGTATAAATAAATGCCAAGTGAAACTATCTGAATTTCAGGTATGAGTTAAATCTTTTATGTTTAGAACAACAATATGCGAGTGACACAGTAGGATCTTGTTTATTGAGCTACACAGTAGAACCTAAGGAACTGATATTACAGTGGAAAGTAATCTAAATTGCTTTCACAGAATTTCTGCTACTTTCAAGTAATAAAAATGTTACACTCTACACTCTAAATAAAATCTTAGTTGCTATCGACAGTTTGTATGAGATTCAGTCAGAACTATCAAGCTGTGAAAATAAGGCCCAACTTCTGTTGTTTTTGTTGATACATTTGGCATCCAATCATGAAAAACAATGTCCATGTCACTAAAATGGCCTCCAGGCATTCAGTATATCTACATCGAGGTTAAACATCTATGTGAAGATGTGACAGCACACCTTATAAAAGATATTATTGAGTAATATAGACTTTCTGTAATAACCAAACAGTAAAGAATATAGCTTTTTAAAGGTCTCCCCATGGCTGATCTCATGACTCAAAGATGAGAGACTGTGCTGCAAGCTAAGTAATAAAATCTGGTGGATACTGTGGGCTAGCTTGTGACAAATCATATCAAAGTATTATTAAAGAAGGAACTTGAGACCCAAGACTATTATTGATTCTTGACAGAATTTCTTATAAATAAATGTTGCAATCTGATCCTGGACTCCCAAGGCCCTGGTAGAATTCTGACTATTATAGGGCAGGTTGCAAAACAGTAACATTATTATTAGTGAAAGTTGAAAAAAGCATATTCAGTGTCAAACAGGTAGCATGGTCTAAAAAGACCAGTAGGAAAATGTTTTTCACAGGCCTCATACACCTACAGCTGCAGATTACTGTTTAAAATGGCAAAATGATTTCTGAGCTTATAACAGGGTTGTGAACGTGTTAGTGGAATGAGTCTGTGACCCTTTAGAGCACTAAGGACACACCTCCATTAGTGTCCATATTCCTGCACGGAAGAGGCTGATACAGTCAACTGAAATGACAGGGTGATAAATATAAAACCACTATCATCAATAAGACTGGAATGTAAAAGCACTTAGTTTCAGCCTAAGTAACTCACAGAAAGTTTGGTTTCAAGAACCAATGTATCATCCATCACTACTCTACCTTCTGTTGACAAAGTAATTGTAAGATATCTAGAATGGAGGTTCAATATGAACTGACAGTTTTGAAAGGAGGAATTGTGTGCTGCACTTACTCATTAAATGTATTTTCCTCCACTAAAGATGTTTCCTTTTTTAGTTTATGTATGAATAACTTTAGTTAAAGTTCCCTTGACACACTGACTTTGCTTTGAATAGCACCTATGTTCATTAACATAAAACCTGAAAGAAAATAATTTTAATGTAGCTTTTTTAACACTTCAAAAGCCTTTAACAAATTGATCGAGCACAATTATATATTCTAAAGGGAATTGTAAAGAGATCACACAAGGTTGAAAAGTTCTGGGTAATAAAAAGAAAAAAAAGCTAAGTAAAAACAGGCACTCTGCATGGAACTTTGACGCACAACGGAAGAAAGTAATAAAATTATATATATTAAAAACCCTTAACATCTCCCTATTTTAACACAGACACATACAATTATTGTCTGTATTAGTAGTGTGTAGAAAATACCATGCTCACTCAATAATGTGAAAAAAAGGTGTGGAGGTCAAGATAGTCAGAAAATGGAGAGAACCTGAATTACTGGTCCACTTACTACTGAGACTACTGAGTTAAGGCAAATCTGAACAACTGCTTAGCAAGGAGAGCACACCAATTTATCAATATGGCTACTTGGCTTTGGGCAGGAATAGAGCTAATCATGGCATTCTTCTTTATCTAATGGTATATTATTATTGGCATTATTGTAAAACAGTGTACGATAACAGCATTCTTTCCAAAACCTTGTAAACAAAAACAACAACACATTACAGCTAAATTGATCAAATTACATTAAATGAGCCATTTAGAAATGAGAAATAGATTCTGATCTGCAGAAAACAGTGGTTTTTTCTCTTACATTCATGGGTATAAATTTGTATCTGACAATTTAAAAATAATATTTTAGATGGTGCTTTGGCATTACAGAGTACTGAAATGCAGCCTCATTGGCTATACTCAGCATAAAGAAGCAGGGTAAAACCATCAGTTGATGGAAAGTACAGGCCTTATGGCTTCAGGCTCTAAAGCCCTCCATCACCCCATATTGAACAGTCAAGCAATCACAGATATTCCTTGTTTGCACAAAGCATTTTCCCAGAATGGCAGTTCTGTTTGGGAGGATGCTATAGGAAGACCTTCCTTAGCACACCCTTTCTGTTCACCTCTCTGTCAGCAATGCCGAGAACAAATATTAAATTGCACAGACTCAGAACTGGCTGCACAGGGAAACAAATTGTGTGGAGAGGGAGAAGGGGAAAAAAAAAAGAGTTGCAACTAGGCTTTGGCAACTACGACTTGCATGAACCTAAAACCTGTTCTCTTCAGAGAGCCTCTTTATACTATTGAGAAGATTCTATGGATGGATCTAGTGTGCATTGAGGGATTTGTACAATTCTCTTTTCTCCCTCAAATTTTCTCTGTTTCACACATAGAATGAGGGTTTCCAAGTAGGAAAAGTTCAACATAGCTTCAACAATTACTGAACCCAGGCTTTCAGTGTTAGGCTTGACCCAATGGATTAGTTTTAAGAAAGCTGCTTTGACCTGCCTATTCTTTGTATCTGGTGACAACACTGGGCACAAGGGATACATGACTGATGGTTTGCAACAAAATAGCTATTACTTGGTGTAAGATCGCTATCATAATTTGAACAAGATTTGCATTTTGCTGCAGATAAGGGGGAGTCTGGGAGTAGGCAGGTGATGGTGTCAACAGCAGGAGTGTGGGAACAAGACCAAGCACAGGGTAAGCAATCTTTATAGCAATCTCCTAATGCTGAAGGAGTAAGAATGTGGAACTTGCAACTCCACAACCCAAGGACTCCTCCTCCCCTTCCCTAAAACTCCCTTTAGAAAGGACAGGAGAAAGAGAATCTCCCAATCAATTTCAAATGCCTCCCTCCCTATCTAGACTCTCAGATACAGTGATATAGGACTACAGACTGAATGAAGAAATGCTGCTAAATTCTTTTTTTCAGTAATTCAGAGCTGCTGACTCAACATGAAAAATATCTTTATAATATTTTGCTTAGAAAAAAATCAAGTTTCATTATACAACATTCATATAAACTAAGTAGGATTAGAGGAATATCACATCTCAAAAATCTTAGAAGTCTATGAGTTTATATTGACTAAATAGTCAATAAAAAGAGGGGGAAAAATCCAACAGTATTGGCAGCAACAAACCAACAGCACTGTGGATCAAATTCTTTTATACATATGCACAGCACTGCTCTCATAGTTCTGTTACAATGTATAGAATGAGTGGAGGACTAAAATACCATTCAGTAAAGTGAGGATGATAAAATCTGGCAAATGATGGGTGTTAGACGTAAAGATAAGTTCCAGCAAAGTATCGACTGAGTACATGTTTTGTTTATCCATCAAATGACCCTACAAGATGGAGGATTATTCTGTTAGGTTCCAATGCGCTTTTCTGGATAGGCTGGAAGGGATGTTTATGTTTTCAAAACTCAATGATCTCTGTTGAAGCGTCATTAAAACAAAAACCCAAACCAAACCAAACCCAGACTGGTGCCAAGCAATCTTCAGGGATGAGAGAATGAGTATGATTGAAGTTGAGATTTGAAAAAACAAATCTGTGTGTCGATAAATATAGTGATCAGGATGAGCGAGAGGTGTCAGACAGAAAAACCTGCTGCAATGTTTGTTGCTGCCAGCGCACCAAAAATAAAGCCTAGGAGAGCTTGTTGAAAAACTGTTAGGGAAATTTGCAGAGCACTACAGATTGATAAAGATTTTATCTTCAGAGGTGTATCATTTGGGTGGACAACAAGCAGCAACACAAGAATCCTACACTGAACATTCCTATAGCAAGATAAGCTGCTTGTATCTCCAGCAATGCAAGATCACAAATACTGCATCCATGTTATCTTTTCATGGTATCAGTTTTGGCAGGGATGAAGTCAGTTTAGGAGATTCCTGGCCCTTCCCTAACATGTTCCTTCTGCCTTCCCCTATTTCTGTAGGCACACACCCTCATGTTTAGACTGGTAGTTGTTTAGAAGGGAAGGGAATGATCGAAGGACACAGCAAAATGGCCTGGATTAAACCGCTCTCTCCCTTACTATCTTCTCTTCCCAAGGCTCACAGCCCCCTCACAGACAAAGGAATGGGAAAAACCAGAAGTGCAAAAAGAAGCTAATGGCATAGACAAGGAGCTTCGCATCCAAACCTCACTCCTCAGAAAACAATCTGCAGTCTCAGTCTCATCTTGTGAGTACAGACCTCAGTATTGAATTAGGAAGCATCATCAGACTTTTAATCACTGTTTACTTTAATTAAGCACATGGTACTAATGTATTCAGATAGTAAATGCCAGTCTAAACAACACAAGTAATGGCATTCAGGCTACCTCTGGGAAAGCCTGCATTGGTATCTAAAAAGCATAGGTACTTCTGTCTTGCTTTCCTCATTCCTATGGAAAGGACTGCAAAAGTGGTATAGACAGAGCCAAGCTCATACTTAACTCCTTCTCTGCTTAAGGCTACTACGAATTAAGTACAGACAACACTTTAAAAGTCAAAACACATATAAGAAGCTGTCATGTTGCCAAAATAAGGTGAAAAAAGCTACTGGATTATGAAGAGTGAGGAAATTAGTAAGATTTCACAACATACATCGGGAGATGAAATGTAGGAATAGTCTCAGCAAAAATAGGGGAAAGGGCTGAAAATTTGCTGTTCTGCAAGGAAGTGAGGAGGAAGAACTAGATATCAAATTTATAGGTCCTTTGAGCTCTTGAATGAGGAATTTGGAGAAGGTAAAATGTCATCATCAGTCTCGGCTGACTTGCTATTCTATTGCCAGATGGGACCATTATCATCTGATTGAATTATAATCATGTCAAAACTCTACTTGGATCCAGGAATTAGCTTTCAGGAAAACCCTGAGTCAAGGTAGAGCTTTCCTGCCTTTGTGATCTGTAGAAGACATGATCCGAAACAGGATTTAAATATCTGTCTTTGGCTCTCTGAAATACATTAGTATGAACATTTGTTACTCTTGGTAACACCTGTGTGCTTTATCTCTGTATTTTCCTTCTCTTTGTTTCTTTCTAATAGACAAGATGGTTACCTAAAAGGAATAGGTTCGTTTAATAGTTTAACTATTAGATTAAATGTAACTATTTACTAATAGTTTAAAATATGATATTTTACTCGCTTGCAATTCTTGGGAAAGAAGAGATGAGAGGGGATTCATTTTGGAATTACTTGAAAACAAATAAAAAGCAAAAAGCTCAGCAAAGCAAATAGTCAAATGTCTGGTTTAGACCATGTGCAAATTTTAGATAGCATTTCAGCACTATAGGCATACTTTGTCTTGTCTCAGGCAACTGATTTTCCTAAAATATAAACTTATTCCAAATAGCAGTGAGGTCTAACTTAAAAAATACTGCAGTTCTTGACAAACTACTCTTAAAAAAGAAAAAGCCTATAGAATTTGTTGTTATCATTAAATTTTCAGTTGTGAAACTTTTCAATTGTGAATAAAAAGGTTAAAGGAGAAGATGCTGAAGTATACCTTCTGGGCTCATTCATTCAATTCTTCACAGTGTTTCAGAAGCTGAGAAGGCAGTCACAGAACTTGAATTTATTCCAAGAAAAATCTTTGAAACAACAATTCTGGAGGTAATTTCCAGCTGGACACAAGACATTTTACTGCTGCTGGAGTGACTTTCTCTTTGAAGAAGAAGAAGTCAGACTCCTGACGCACAAGCAATTAGACCACCCAATCAGGAATAGTTCAGCTCTAATTTTAAATTGTAGCAGACGAAGGGCAATTCTAACAGAATTGCTCAGAAAGTGGCATTGGTTTCCACAACGCTTTTACATTCACTGCTACCAGAATTTATGCAGGTAGGTTTGCAGCATCAAGAAGCTGGGAGTTATCTCTCTGTGTCACATATATATTCACTACAACTGGATAATTATTCCCTTCTTCCTTTTGTTAAGAATTAACAAGTGTGGTTTTGCAAGTCTTGTATCATTCTCATGTAATTTTCCTGGAAGTTATGTCTGGAGCTGTTCATGAACTACCCAGCACAGTATCCCACTTCTGCTTCCAGAAGTATCCAGTCTGGCCAGCACTGTATCGTTGTACTGTTGCAAAAAGGCCCAATACAGCTTTCCCTTGAAAAGCACTTCCTTATCATGTCACAGTTTACCATTTTCTAATCTAATATGTATTATAATTTATTTTGGATACAAGTATATATATATTCAAGCTGTATGCGCTTACATCTTCAGTGTGTAAGTCACAGGCAGTGTAGAAAACTGAGCATATTCTCATTAAGGAAAAGCTCAGCTACAAATAAGTTATCCCAGGGAAAACACTTTTATCTGCTAATGCTTTATAATCATAAAGAATAAGGAAATAATTCTCCTCAGATGGGATTTCCAAGACAAGATTTATAAAAGGGTGCCTAACTCCCCTAGACATTGCAGCCTACAACAACAGATACAGGCTCAGAGCGTGTTTCATTTACAGATAAAAGCAGAAGAGGCTGGATGTAGCTTTCATTTCCAGAAGAGCTTTGTTGTGGTTACTTTGCTGACTAGAACTGTGATTCCCTGCAACATTTAGCCCTTGAGAAAAAGAAGTAGGAGACAAATCATGTGAGGAGTGGTAGGGAATAGCAAAAGATTGAACAATTCTTCGAGCTTGAACATGTTTCACTATATTTTCATCTCTGTTTGGCCAGGTGGTAGTTGAAACACATTAAATGAAAAGCTATGTGGGAGTGTAACACTATGCTGCAGTTGCACTTTGTGCATACACTTCTTATCTCTTTAGGAACTTATTCCAGATGTTTCAAGAGAGGAAAATAAAACAATTATCTTGGTCATGTTTTAAGATAAGCTCTCAGCAGGTCTGGAAAATGTTTTAATCTGGCCTTCCAGCTCCTTCAGCAAATTCCCTATAGCATTCATTTTCTAAAA
Source organism: Origma solitaria (assembly GCA_013397895.1). Classification (NCBI taxonomy): domain Eukaryota; kingdom Metazoa; phylum Chordata; class Aves; order Passeriformes; family Acanthizidae; genus Origma; species Origma solitaria. The sequence goes on from VZRL01005115.1 coordinate 78,906, forward strand.
CTGTTTATGCCCCATTTTATTTTCTCTGCTATTTGATGTGTGGAGGGAATTCAGCAAACATGATAATAAAAATACATCAATATTAAGTGGAAAATGCTTTTTGGTGTTTTACTTCAGTAAAATATGGCAATAGACCATTGCAATGCCTATACATAATTAAGGAAAAGCTTATGACTTTAATTAATCACTTTCTCCTGATATAGAGATTATAAATTGAAGTTTTACATAAAGAATATTTACTTAAAATCCTCATGGCAAAATACAATTTCAGCATCATCAATACAGCATCAATATTTATCAGCCTAGGTAGGTTGAATTCTGCTTGTTAAGTCAGGGGTAGAGGGAAACACTAAATCTCAAGAGATCCTTTAAAAGTAAGGGAAAATTGCATCAGCTCTTTTAGCTTTCCTGTGGAAACCAACAATCCACAGAGCCTGGGTGAATCCAAACAAATGAGTAGTGAATCTACAGGACAGCACATATCATCTGTCCCTTATAGGGAGCTGTTGGAAAAAAACTTGTTCTTCAAAATACAAGGCAGTGAGGGAAGGGAAGGGAAGGGAAGGGAAGGGAAGGGAAGTTATTATCTCTATCACATTCATAGGTTTTGTCTGTAATTCTCAGACCTCCAGGTCCATTCTTTGATCACTTAATGAATACCTGACATCTCTCCCTACACTGCTTGCCTGTTGCCAGACAACCTGTCCCTTTCAGCAATGGTCAGCACATACAGCACCAGGACTCGGGGTCATTTCTATGTCTTGGTTTTGTTTATTCAGTTGTACTGATAAACTCACATTTCCAGTGTTAAACAGCTGCTATGAGCTCAGTATCATCCCATGATATATGATGCCACAAATCTTGCTGAATTGTTCTTCTTTTCTTCAGTCTAGGGCCTTTTCAGACATTTTTTCTAGCCATCCTGATTTCATTACAGCAAATGTCATATCTCCTTTAGCTTACAATTTCCCAGTCACAGAACTCAGGCAGCTACTTTAATGTAATGTTAAATTTTTAAAAATACTTTCACGTTATACATCCATTCGCTTTTTAAGAGTAATTTCAAAATACTGTTATGTCTTGACCAATTTTATTAGTACTTCTCCCCCCTTTCCTATGATCAAAATTAACATCTGGACAAAGAATACACCCTCTCTTTTAAAGGATTACTTTTCATCTCAAATCATGCATAGAATATGCCTTCTAACTCTATCTAGTGTAAATAATGTGTAAAATAATCAAAGCATCATCATGACCTGACAGCAGAAGCCTTTTGATGAATAGGGTTTTATGTAGGATTATCATATGACATTTCCAAACTACATTATATTTGAGTCATATACTATTGCATTAAATTCTTCTATCATGCTGGATTTGTACATTTAACAAGTTATCAGCGTTCTCCTTTGTGGACAGATTTTTACAGCAATTGCAACCGAAAGCACAAGAAGCACAAAAGGAAAGCAGCGCAGACGAAGGATATTCTACTAATGAAGAATCAGATCTTGTTCTCATTATGTTGTGTTATTTATTCTGCTGCTTACCTCTGACAGTGCTATTGGATTTGTTCAGTACACCAGATGCTAATACAGTCCCAAAATGTTATATTTTAGAGTACTGGATATGCTGAAGAAAACAGTGGTATAACTACGTATCAGTTAAGTTGCAAGAAATGCCTTCGTCTCACATCACTACATGCCACGCATGATAGTCAAATTCTCTTTATCCCACAGTTTCTCTGCAAGCGACCTAAAATGCAGCATTTTCCTAAAAATTCAACAAGTACTGCGAATGATGCCTTCAGAGTACACGTATCGCAGCAAAATGATAGCCAACTGGGTGACAGCCACACCTTCAATCCAAATGTAATCACATACCTTAAAAAGTGCATAGTTTAGCAGAAAGAGGCTTTTGTGCCAGAGCAAACACAGAGACTCATCTGGTCTCTGGCACACATAGAAAATTCAATTCACTGAGTTCCTCAGTTTGCATCAAGGATGAAGCTGAAACATCAGTACGAAGAATGATACTACAAGATGGATAGGATAGGATAGGATAGGATAGGATAGGGTAGGATAGGATAGGATAGGATAGGATAGGATAGGATAGGATAGGATAAGGACAAACAGTCCTTGTTCTTAACTGCTAATTGATCGTTCCAGCTTTATGTATGGTGTATGATGGCGATGGCCATCTGTCAAGCCCTGTTAGCAATGTTAGCCTACAGCTGCAAAATAAAAAAGCTTACTTGCAATAGAGAAGTCTTTCACAGAATAGGTGTAAAACACCCCAAACACTCATGTACCCTCAAAGAAGTGCTTTAGCATACCTTGCATTAAGGGTGCTAGTAAGGTAAAAAGAGTAGTTCAAGAGTAAGGTAACACATGAGAAATAGAAATGTGAAAAGAAACTGAAAGCAAGAGGCCAAAAGATGGAAGAATGGGACTGAAAGGAAGAAAATGCATATGTAACAAAGACAAGTGGAGAAAAGAGAGACTGTTAGATTGGTAGGAGAGGGACAAAAAAGAAACAAAAATTGGCCTTAGCATGTCATTTTCCCTTCCTAGACTCAGCTCTACCATCCTGTCTTGAGCTGACTTACCCTAGCTCACCAAAAAACCCTACACTTAGCACTGGTACGAAGCAGTGTACACCAAAAAGCAGAGTTTTAACGCACTAATTTCCCAAAGAATGAAACCATTGCAGGACTTTATCTCCTTTGAAGAAGTTACTCAATTAAACAGCAGAGTGGAGGAGAAGGAGGAAGAATGGGGAAGGGGTGGTGAAGAGAGGAAGAGAGAGGTGTGCTGGCAATGCCCATATGGTGATGGAGATTAATGCAGGGCGCAGTAGCATCCCCAAGGCTGGCATACCCAAAAGTCAGCAGAAGGCTGAGATCCAATTCCTACCATGCACCAGAGGTGCAGTGATATAGTGTTTCTCAGCCAATGAACTCCCCATGCAAACAACCCCCTCATCAATTTAAAACAGTTCAGAATTCTAACCTCTGCTATGGTTCAAAATACATTACTTTTCCACCCAAAATGTTGTGCAGATTCTTAATTAAAGAAACACACTTGACCTTCCCTGCCCTGAACTAATACTGTCTACTCGGCATACAGAAAAAGGACATTTAAAAAATAAATTAACACAAAATAAAACAAATATAAATAATATCTCTAAAATGAAATTATCTGCATTTACATTTTTATTATCAAAAACTAACTCTCTAGAGGTCCCTTCTAACCTTTCACATTCTGTGAACTAATGCAAAGAATCATGGCCTTTGATGGAGCTTAATTGCTTATCACAGTCTAAGATCTAATGGAAATAGCCAAGTATAAAATAATATGGTTGAATTGATATCAGAAAGAAATGCATTGCTTAAGAACTTTAAACACTTTAGCTGCTAAAACCCCTGTATATTCTTAATTATATCCACCACATCCACAGCTAACTGACAATTTACCAAGTGCTAAATTCTATCTGAATTAATCCAGAATAGCGAAGATCATTTTTCAACCTTCTGTTCTAGCAATTATTTCCTGTAGTCAGGTTTTGGGTGAGAAAATGTGGTACTAGGTTTCTTACTTTTGGTGATAAATGTAACCCATATAGCACTGAAAACATGGCAAAAAGAAAATTTCCCTTCCCAATAAATGTAAGTTGATGTAAGTATTTCCTGTTTAAATGAGTATCATTGTGTCTCTGTTTGGAATACTTTAGTATCACAAGTGATAACAAAAAATATTTGGATGAATACAGTAATGAAGAGGTTAAATCTGATTGTAATTATATTTCAGTATGCATGGTCATGTGGCTAATAGTAAATTTTCCTTGATTAACTGATCCTGTTTGTTAAGAGCTCCTATTAACATTAGCACACTCTATGTCGGCTGTGGAGACACACCATGGACCAGTGCAAGATTAATGAAGGCAGGTACGCATGCTGATTAGAATGTGGCAGTTTAATAAACTCTTCTAACATTAAATTATTTAATGCATTCATGCTCATGTAGGCTATTCAATGGTCAGCTTGACCACCTATGTGTTAATATTGGGAATTGAAATGCAGAGGATGGAAGAAATATAGCAGTGGATGAGGTAATTAGCTCTCATGTCTGATAAATGGGGCAATACCTATGTGTATACATGTTTTAGCACATCACAAATGGTGCTTTCATTAACTGGAATCTCTTGCTGAAAATTTTCTGAACGTTTAGTTTGATTTTGATCCCATAAACAATTCAGCTAACTACTATAGCCAGAGTCTGTTTAATATTTGAAGCAAATCTAAAGCAAGCTGTAGTGATAAAATACATTGTTAAAATATAACACAAAAATTATCACTGAAGCTTTGAAATTATGTCAATATTCTTCCAGTGTACTGCTTTGAAACAAACATAATATTTAATAAACATTACCTGAAAAGTTACATGCTGTGGGCTGATTCATGATTTATCTTGTGTATTCCTCTCTCAAGTGTCACTAACAAGTGGTTGTTACCATTGCAGGAAACTTTCTGGTGAAGATTTCAAGCCAAACAGCTGCTCTTCCAAGCAGTACCAGCATCATCTAAGTGTGTACCTGGGTTACACACTGAATTGTATTCCATCTTACAGGGCAACACAAATCCTGTGTCATACACTGTATCAATTCACATTCAAAGCAACATGAAACAAAGCCAGGGTTTTGATGTAATGTGGTGGGTCACATAATGTCATGCATTTTGCCTTCAGTGGCATCCAAAACACATCAGTGGGAGAGCTGAGGAGTAGCCAGCTAGTCCTTCTGCCCAACCCCTTTTGCTGGCATTTGAATCTCTTTTCAGATCATTTAGCAAATCCAAATAAATGACAGGAATGGCTGATGGGCTTCAATTCAACACTATGTCCAGCTTCAAAATCCCTAACAAAATATAACCTTGCTAAAGCACTTTGGTGAATGAGCACTTTACTTATTGACTGTGGTCTCTGTCCATTCATTTACAGTAAGCCACTCATTTCAAATAGCTTTTCTAACATTTTAAAGATTAAAATGTTAGAAAATGAATAGCTTTAGTACTGATCAGCCATGTAAGTGCATATTACTAGAATTTAATTAGCCAAGCTATTACGTCATTCCCAATAGTATGAAGTGACAACACTGATGCAAAAAACACATCACTCCAGTAATCTTTCCTAAACATAGGACTACTCAACAGGATTGGGGTGGAAACTGTGCCTTTCCTGATAAATTTTGGGTTCTATCACTGCAAAAGATTTAAAAAATAAAATAAAATCAGTGTATTGAAGGTGTAGATGAGACAGAGACATCCATAAAAGACAGGCAGCACTTAAAAGCAAAAAAGTAGGACATTGTTAGCCGGCTTATGTGTACTTAAGTAATCTGTAAGATACATAGCACAGATGTAAAAGAAGAAAAAAAAAACAAAAAACCCCCAAAACAAAGCAACCAAACAAAAAAGACAAGACTTCAGAAAAGAAACGGATCTAAAAGGATGTTTTTGCTGCATCTTGCTTGAAAGCATGATGGAGGCATGCAAGCAATGAGCAGAAAGCAAGCCTGAGTTTGTGTAAGGTCGGAGGAGGCTATAGACTCTCCTCGCAATGCTGCCACAAGGAGTTTGGTGATAACAACAGAGGAACTGTTTCTGGCTGGCTGATGCATGCAAATGCAACAGGGTTTTATCAACAAAAAGGATTACTTCACAGAACTACCCATCTCAATTTCTTCCCTAATTGGAGCTATCAGATGATCCTACGTTTCTATCTGTCTTCTTGGGTCACCTAGAGCGACACCATTTTTCATCTGCAAATATTTTAAAAAATTATAGTAATAGTAAAATAAGAAAGAACATGTCACACCCTTCATTCTAAGGGAACAGGTTTCATTAGTTTCCTTCCCTCACCTTGCAAAGCAATATTTAATTTAAAATTCTGCCTTTTCTGACTTGGATCTCAAGTGGTCATATTGGATTTCATCTGGTTTCACTGCATGTCCCATGCTGTTCCTCTAGGCAGTGTCTGCTCCTTAGGACTAGTGCTCTGTTGCATGCCAAATTGTTCTCACAGTGTGCCTAGAAAAGACTGCTAATCATCAGGTAGAGGCAAGAAGACTGGCAGTAAGACAAGAGCATACAGATCCATTCCAAATCAAAAATAGGAAATAAATGATTTGAGGGGACAGGATCAAGAGAAAAGCACCAAAAAAGTAAAGAAAAGTAAAGCAATATTGGAAGAGATGAAGATAATGTGAAAGCAACATAAGGAAAATGAGATGGAGACAAAGTCATAAAAAGAGGATTCACATGCTTGCAAGCTTTGACTTAATCCCTAGCAGTAGCTCCTGAGCACTTGTTGGAATATATGATTATATGACGTGGTAGAGAGGAATTCTAAGACGGGGAAGACGCCATTTCAATTAAAGGCAACCTTCCCAAAAAATCCTTTCAAAGAGTCTGTGTGAACATTAAGCAAGATCTGTGGGTGCTGGTAGATTACGGACCCCCATGCCTTTGAGGTCATGTGCCACATGGTGCACGGATGAGCATCCTGAATTTTGATCACTTGGCCTGTTTTGACAGATCTCGAGATAAGAATAGGTGATTCTAATACATGGCAGGATTAACAGGAGGCATTGTCAGGTGAACAGCCTACATCTTCCTAAGCAGCTTCCTTTAGCTTGTAAAGGCTTTGACAGTTGGCATTCTCAGATGCAGATTTCTAGAACAGAACTGAAAGGTGTGTGGTATTGTATTCTCTGACAAGCCTAGGATTCTGAATATCACAAAGACACAAGGACTGCATTGCATTAGGTAATTTTCTGAAGTTGCTGTACTTATTCCTGTGCTTGTCTAATCCTCTCTTCCCGCTCCTCTATAATCTCTCCAGGTCCCCCTCCAATGCCCTTCCAATTACAGTTCCATGCTGCCCATCATGTCGTCAGTTGGGAGATACTAGGTTTGGATTAGCACTAAATTCCCTTAAGTCTCTCAAAGTCTCCACCTGGGTATGAAGTAAGCCTGAAACTTTAATTATATCTGCCCAGCTGATACAAGTTTTTCTTTCCAGCTAGACACTTGTGTTTCAGGAGACCAGACCAGTTAGTAGTGTATATCTTCCGAGCATTAACTAAAAACAAACTTAAAAGAAAAGCTCCCTGAACAAATTGGCTAATACGGTATGCTATTTTTAGTCTTGAACTGTGGTGGTTTTCTAAGCAAATGCCACATTTCTCTCAAGTAGCTGCCGTACAAACAGCTCTCAACATGAATGATGTTGAAGTCTGCTTACTTCAAATGACCAGTGAAATCAAACATGGTTTTGGTGAAGTTGCCAAAACTCTTATATCTACATATATATTGATTACCTAAATCCTACTGGGAAAGACACAGGGGCAGTTGAGTGAGTTCAAGATTTGCCTTCCTCCAGAGTACACTTAGGGCCACTCTGCAGGCACTGCTGAGGAACATAAGCCACTGTATATCATGTTCCCATTTCCAGCATTTCCTCAGCTGTGCCGTGCTCTACTTGCATTATTTCCATGAACTGTTTTGACTCAACACAGACTTCGGAAAGGTAAGACTCTCTTTTACTATTTCAGAAATAGAATCTCTTTAATTTTCTGTTCTAGTATCAAAAATAGTAAAAGAGTTTATTATGGGTCAGGAAGTCTTCACAGCCTAATCTGACTTAATTATCAATATAACTAAAATACTTCTAATAACAATAAAACAGCCCAAATTAGTAAAGTCACATACAAAATTCCAAATATAACTGCATTGCAGTGCCTTAGCATAACTAAACCGGAGCGATATAGTCCAATACATTTTGTCCCCAATTTCCTTTAAAACCCCCTTGAGAATACCAGGGTACAAATGAAATTTTGGCTTGTTTTGTCTGATGCTGCCTCTCATTTCTCTTTACATGAAACTACCCAGGTCAGACGAATAGATAATTTGGCCACTTTTAACCTCACACCCTTGTTTTATTAATCTGGTTGTCTTCAAGGGTAGTTTTTCCAGGTTGAGACCCTAAGGGAAGCCACTTAAGCAGAATACTCTTTGTTGGCATAAAAGTGACCATGATGTGCTGGTCACCTTCCCCCGTTTATCCTGGGGAGAATGCAAGGCTTGGTTAAGAAACACCATCTGTGCAGCCACATGAAAAGTACTCTCACCCATTCCACCCCACAGCTGCTACCAGGCAAAGGATGGAGGTTCATGGGATGTCTCTGCTCCAGGGATGGAGGATGACTCTTGGACTCAACTTGCTTCTCCAGACCATGTGGCCTCAAAGCTTGTGTCTGTAGAAGCATTTATTGGTGCAAAGAAAATATTTAAGCTCTTGCTGCAGACTAAGAGCAGTTAGGAAAGAAATGAAAACCATTTAATCTTGTTTATTCCTTCCTGAGGGATGCTGGGTGCACAGCCAATACAGCTCAGACTTACCACAACAACACAGTCCAAAAAGTAATTTTTGCACCAGAAGATTTTGAGAAGTACTTCAGTGCACTTTATATATTTAGATTTGTAAAGATATACAGTGCAATGTAGAGGTTTAGGCCAGAGAGCTACCATTAACAGTAATGGCTGTTCTACCTCTGAATTCCCAGGTGTGATACTGAAAATTAGCAACAAGTATCAAATTTAACTGATTTTACTTTTAATTTTTATTTCAATTTTTTCAAAGGCTGCTTCAGATCTTTTTAAGCTATTTCAATACCCAGATGTGCTCTAAGGACTCCTCATGGAATCAATTCAATTGGTAACTTGACTTTGAAGAATATACAAATAAATAGACAGCAATATAAAATTATATTATTATTTTAAAAACCACTAAATTAAAACAGCAGTGTTGTTGCAAAGTCAAGCAAAGTTAAAGAATGGGGGCAAAAAGGTGGTTTGTTGTGGCAGCAACTGAGGCAGGACTTAACGCTCATAAAATCTTAATTCATTCCCTTAAATTCATGATTTGCAATATGGATTTAAATTATGTGATTACATTACTAATTTTTCCCTCAGGAAATAATCACTTCAGTCCACAACCTAGGTAGATGGGGCTCAACAAAGGAACAGGGCAGTTATTCAGTATTTTTGTTATTCTCACTGTTCAGAGAGTGGTCCTCCATCTTCCTCAGTTCATACTCGCTTCAAAATGTATTTTACAGAACAGAGAATTTTCATTTACTTGTGGGATAGTCTATTGCTCTCCATGGCATAGTATCTGAATAATTCTCAAACATTAATGAATTTATTTTCAGAACAACCTTTGGTTCATTTAATTGTAAACCATTTTACAAGTGGGAAGCTGAGGCACAGAGCTAATAAGGTTAAAAATATCTGTTCATCTTGGTTCTTCTGAGATGCCTAACACTGTTTATCCTTACTGTTCAGCATCATGCAACACTGTATTTGTTCAAGTGTACTTCCTATTGACCTATTGTGGTTATGAAGTACTTCACTAAATCAGAGCATACCTCTGTGGAGTAATGAAAACACACTTCTTCTGGGTCGGCTGACACAAGTGTAATCCTGTTGCCATTGGCAGCAGCAAGGGTTGGGTTTAAATTCATGGGAATTACAACAAAAACTCAAGCCATCAAAATTAACCAAGAGGTAATTACACTAAGTTTTCTGGGGCTAAAACCAGAAACCTAATTCTCCCACTTGCAGAGCAGCAGTTTAACAACCCATATTTTCATTAAACGTAGAACAGCAAACTATGCCCATGCAGATAAGCAGGGAATGACTAATTTACAAAACTATAGCTTTACACTCTTTTCCTCCAGGAGCTGAGGTGGGGCCAGCAGGCTGCTTTCCCTCCGGCTCCTGCTTTGAAATGAGCTGTTCCTGCTGGGTACAGGCTTAGCTCAGGCTGGACAGGCCAGGAGCACCCAGCCCCACGCTGCCGCTCGCCCCGGCCATGGCACATGAGCCTCACCTCGCTGACAGCAAGTTCTGTTGTTTAACTGCCTAAGTGCCCACATTTTGGGGCTGGCAGCATCCCTAGAGGAAAAGTCTGCTCTGCTTCAGCAGCCCTGGGGATGGAAGGAAGAAAGAAAGGAAGGAAGGAAGGAATATTGGTGCACTCTGGGTATGTAAACCCCGCACTTAGTGATGCAATCCGGAAACGAGAGATTAAATCTTGCCAGAGAAAAAAGAAATTTAAAAAATCCTCAAAATTGACAAACTTAGCTGTTGAACTCTAAAAACTCACCCTGAAGCAACCAAGCAAAACTGACAGAATTTTTAATAGCAGCTGATTAGTTAGCCAAACTCTCACACTTCCGTCCTGAAAATAGTGAAAGCCATGCCCCGACATGCTTATCACTGCTGCCAAATGGCAAGTCCTTGCTTTTGCATAGGAGCACCCGAGATTCTCGGTAAGACAATAAAGTAATGAATATAGACAAAGCACTGATTACCTCATTTTGTTCCCTTGAATATTAGAAAAATTTCAGCAAAATTCTAAAATAAAATTGTATTTTTCAATCTAGCTATTTCAACTAGCATCCAAAAGGGATCTTCTAATGGGTACTTGCTTTCTAGGTTGTGGCTAAGACAATAAGAGTGCCAGCTGTGTGTTTCTGGCAAATAGATGGATGGCCAGACAAAGATATATGTTTTTACACCCTTATGAGCCATGTGGTCAGAGAAAAAACATTGAAACTTGAATTTTGTCTCCCACTACAAGTATTCACTTGTCATCAGTCTACGAAGGGGGATGATGCTGTGGGAGAACACCTGTCTACACCAATTTCTTGTTCTCTTCAATCCATAATTACATATCCCTGGGAAAAAAGTGCTGAACTTTGTACCACAGGCACCTCCAAGTAATTATTTCACTGTAAAATTACATTAAAAGTATTTTGTGGAGGATTTTTAAATTTTTCTGTTTTGAAGAAGGCAATATACTTTAATAAATGTGTTGAAAATTTTTATTAAACTCTCTATAAATTTAAGAAAATATTTTAAAAGGGTTTTCTAATATTGAAAAACACCTTCTTTAACAAAAAACCTCACTCTGAGTCATTCAACACCTGACATGTCAAAACAAGAGAATGAGCATGCAATGTTAAGGCTAAAAGGGGGCGGCTCTCACTGTGACAGATTAGTTTCAGCAACACCAAGAGCCACAACAGAAAAGCTTCTTGCATCTACATGCATGAGTCTTATACTTAGCTTACCAACCTTACAGCTCAGGAATTGCTTCTTCTGCGGTCTGTACAAAACCAAATAGAATCAGGGGATCATGCCCTCATGAAGTATCTGGACTGTATAATAGCAATAATTATAGAGCAGTATTATTAACAATCAGCCTACATTTTTCACTGTGACAGATTCAATGCACTATGGAACCCAACTTTTAATTGAAAAATAGTCAAACTATAGCATTGCTGCTTGCAAAGATAAACTTTTCATTTGTACATGGATGCAGTCTTGTCTCAGTCTAACGCAACAGCTTTGAGGTAGATTGCCCTCATCTGTCTCAGCTGTTTGCTATTTGCTAAACATAACGCCTCAAATCTCCCTGAGACTAGAGAGCAAACTTGAGAGAATCTCAGCCTATGTTTTACTTAGTGTGGAATAACTGCTTCCTTCAAGCATGATTCAAAACAGCCCAGAAAGATTCTCTTTGGACCCCAGAAACTAATGTGCCAAAAATCAGTGTTGAAAAACTGGGTACGTACTCTGAAGCATTAGATGAAATTAAAATAGAACTAATTTTATATTTAAAGGACTGATGTATCTTATAGAAGGTTTATTTATATAGAAAACAGTCACTACAACACACTGTTCTATGCTGTGCTTAAAAAATACCAAATTCAGACACCAGAACCTTTTGTTTGCACAGACATTAGTATGTGATATGCCTCTCTATATCCCACCAAGATACAACTAGGTTGATGCTGTGACAGTGGATGTCCTATTACTTTCTAGGTAAAAACACCACCTTCAACTCTAGCTCCTAGTTAGGGGCCAGTCAACAAAGTGCTACTCATAAACAGATCTGATTTTGAAACAGGGAACCACATGTGAAAAACACTTGCTAGGTTGCATGATGTGATTGTTGGGAATAATCACCTGTGCATTAAGAGACTTATCAATCTAGAACATTTATTACAGAAAGAAAAATTCAAAAACAAAAAAGGTAATACATTAAATGAGATAAATTATAAGGATAATGTTTGGAATTTTTGTTTAATCTCCTCTCTGTAAAATGGAGGATTGAGGATAACAAAGATTCAAGATTCATATACAGTTAGAAATATGTCAACTACATCCAAGGGATATTGCAATGTCCTCACAGACAGACCTCCATAAAGCTTTCTCCCTTCAATAAATGTACATACATATTTGACCTTCTCAAGTTAACCAAAAGTGAGAGAAAAATGGGAAAAAATATTCTGATTGAAAGAGAAATGTGTATCTTACTTTATTTCTGTGAAATTTTGATGTACAGTGAGCACGAACACCTCAAAGCATCAAGTTCTGCTCAGTTAATTACTGAAAGAATCTCCATATATTTAAGTGGAATTAGGGCAACTGACAGAGCAATTCTTTTTGCAATAACTTAGACAGACAATAAGTACTCTTTGTATTGGGTCTGGCTGAGAAAGAGACAATTTTCCCTGTAGTAGCCCTCCCAGTGCCGAGCATTGCATGGGTAGCTAGAAAGGTGTTGATAACACAGCAGTGTTTTGCCTGCTGCTCAGCAGTGCTGGCACAGCATCAGTGCTTTCTCCAACACTTTGTCTCCTGCCAGGAGGCAGGAGCAGGGCAAGATCCTGGGAGGAGACACAGGCAGGAGAGCTGACCCAAACTGACCAAAGGGATATTCCATACCACAGAAAACCTGCTCAGCAATAACAGCAATGAAAGCTAAGGAAAAAAAGGGGGTGGGGGGTGGAACTCATGAATATGATATTTGTCTTCTGGAGCAAACACAACGTGTACTGAAGCCCTGCTTCCTGGGAAGCATCTGGACATCACCTGCTGATTGAAAGTAGAGAACAAATCTTTCGTTTTCCTCTGCTTCTGCACATGGCCTTTCTTTTGCTTTATTAAACTGCCTTTATCTTGACACAGGAGGTTTTTTCCCATCTTATTTTCTCCCTCCTTATTTTCCTCCACCCTGTCCTACTGAGGAGGGGAGTGATAGAGCAGCTTGGAGGGCACCTGGCATCCAGCCAAGGTCAACGCACCACACTCCTCCAGATGTCATCCTGGAGAAAGAAGTGCACATCTATCTCGCATATTTGTCTCTGGGACAGGTGGCAATAAATTTCTACTTCTCTGCTTTAATTTTGATAGTCAGACAGGCAGACAGGCATTCATTTCACAGTGGATTCCTTTTTGTCAGCATTTCCGAATATTAGCTCTTCCACAGTCTTCCTAAAACTGAGTCTTAGGTCAAATTTCACGAACACCAGCAGCTGGTTCACATAAAGGTCAGTTTCCTAAGTTTTATCATTCTCCCTTGCATTGATTCACTTTAGCCACAGAGAGAAGATCCAAGCTTACTTCTGTTTCCCCACAAAATGTTTCGGACGTTACTCAGTAGGGAAATGCAACAAGTCTGAACTGATCAGTATGTGAAAACATGTTAAGGTAACTTATGTGGAAAATTGGACTGATGCTGCTTTTACAGCTAAAATCCACTAAAGCACAAGAAAAAAAAGAGTGACATTCCAACAAGACATGCCTTCCTACTAATTATCATGAATCAGGGTGGAAGAACTTCAGTTAGTATTTAATACATCATGGCTCTCTTTTCAAGTCCTAGATCTTCTTGCATGAATGCTATTTTTAACATTCAGAATAAAGTAAGATCCTTAATGTATAAACAAAACAATTAATATTTACATAGAAAAGTTATGTCTCTTATAATAGGTCAGTAGTAATGCACAATGAAAATTGCTTTTTCAGTGTTTGATATTGGACTCTGATACTGCTAATGTCACTAAAAAAGTAATTTTAAAAACACTTGAAGTAGCCTTTACAATAACTGTCCAAATAGATTTATGATGGACTTAACAGGTTTACCTAGGATCCAGACATGAGATTTTAAATAATACAGATGTTGTCTGAGTGGAGGCTTAAAGCACAGTTTCACTGAAGCCAACTTAAAGGATCCAACACTTTAAGGGAGCGTTAGTTTACTTGTGTCACATTATATTGCAAACTCCCATGTTGATAGCCCTTCTATGTTAATTACCAGAGCAGCAGCCTAATCACTCATCAGTGGTGGCTCAGTGCCAAAAGTTTTTGCTATGAATTTCTGCTCACTATGTCACTGAGAAGAATCCTTGCTACTCCTTCACTGTGTGCAGTGAATACCTTTGTCTTCAGGATACCTTGACTACTTCGTAACTCCTACAAAACCTCTGTGCAAGGACTGCAGAACACTTCTAGGTGCTGACTGACTATCAAAAGGGACTTGGTGGAAGAAATCAGAAACATAATCAGCAAGAAAGAAAAGGGTCACAAAAATTCCAGATAAATGTTTTAATGTAAATGATGAGAGGGAAAAGACAATAACAGGGCTGAGAGTGCAGAATAGACATGAATGCAATGACAGCAGAAAAGCATAAAATGAACATGGGGAGAGATAAGTGAAAGAAGGAACTGGATCTCGGCCTGAACTCCCCACAGCTGAGTTTGGCTACTGCTGAAGCCAACAGGGAGGATTAGACAATGCCTTTTGCTATGAGGGGCAGTCAAGCCTCTGCCAAGCCTAGAAAACTTTTACAAGGAACAGAAGGTGTTGAAATTCCCTTAGACACATGAACAGAGTCTCTCTTTCTGCTGGAAAGATGCAAGGCTTCCTTGAGGAGTGGGAGGAAAAGCAAATGCCTTCTGCAACGAAAGCAGAAGGAAGGCACAGGTTTCTCACCCTGCAAAGAGCTCCCCCAGCTCACTTGGGTATGACATTGACAAGAGATGAACAAGAAAAGCATGTGCTGTAACTGCAACCCTTCAAAAGCCACGTCAATGAAAAACACTACACCAGCTCCTATCATGCATGTCTATAGTATACAGAAATTGTACTTTTTTCAGTTGTGTACTACCTTTAAGAAACAGGTGATGTCTATTTATTCATACTGAACCTAAAAGCAATCTCTTTCACAAATCAAAAACTCCCTTGAAAAGTCTGATTCTTTTTCTTATTCAACACAGCACATTAGCAATCATTAAAAAAGTATAGACTTAAAGCAGTATTGCGGATCAAATATAATGTATTGCATTAGAAATAAATTCCATATTAAAATAGGGACTTTTACTAAAGAATTACTTTTTTTTTCAAATAAATTACTGAAACTTTTGCATTATAAAAGCTCTCAGACAAAATTAATGGTTTTGTTTTGCAAATTAATTTAGATATTAAAAAATTATATTTTCAACCAAGATCTCAGTTACTCAGATTAAATATTAACCAAAAGCTGTCTTCTGCTTAAATAGAATTTAGCCTTTGAAGTGTTTTTATTAATCTCTTCTGATGTAGGTGCTTGAAATTCTATGAAAGTGCTGCTGCTACCAGTTCTGTGCATCACTTACTGTAATTTATTTTCAGAACATAATTCTATTTATAAATGAAAATCCTATTAAAAGAAGACAAGAAAAATTAGTCCTAGACTTTGCATTGGTAGAGTAGAAACAAAATGAGCGGCCTAACCTGAAGTGACATTTACAAATTACCTGTTAATTTAAACTGGGTTGAAGGATGACAGAGTTTAGTCGGACTGACAGGAAGTACCGAAGGAATGACAGTTGGGCCTGTAGTGGCCATAAAGCTCCCATAGCAAGCACATTTATCTGCCTTCTCTGGGAAAACCTTCCCTTGTAGTAAATAATATATTTGTAAAAATATTTACTTCGTGGCAGCCCAGTGACTGAACATTTTATGGAGCTGAACTCCTCCCCCACTCCCTCACTCTGCCATCCCCCCCTTTTAATTCTCATTTTTACCAGGGATAAGAGCTTTAAGATGGCCACCTGCCTTTAGTCACATGGTTGATTCATCACCACCCCCCTAAAGCTAAACCACATGATTTTCTTAATGAAAATGAGACAAGAAGTGACAAGGCTTGTATCCTTTAGTTGCTTCAGGATAACATTCATGCCCTGAGACCAGTTCCTTTGTTCACTAGACATCCTTTGAACAGACACGATTGCGTATCAAGGCCATGCAGTGCCAAATATTTATAAGGATAATAATAGCTGCTCTCACTCCACTTACAAATAGCACTGAGAAGACTCAGAGCAAAGTGCTTAAGAGTCTTGTTATTTATTCACTTTTGAAAACCAAAATATTTTCTGAAGGAAAGGCTCCAGTGTCTTACACTTTAAACACTTTCCACTGATACAAACTTTTATAAAACATTTAAGCTACAAATTGAATATTTGGAAGTCTTAAAATAAGCTAGCGACAATTATTTAGGAATCTGTCCCTCTTATGACAAACAACAAAGGACCACACCAGATAGCTACCCTAGCTCTTTCCTGCAGGGGAGCACCACACTCATGTGGAGACACATATATGCAGACACGAATGCAGGCCATAGTTAGGCTAACACAGCTCACACACAAAATGTTCTGGTGCATGCTTAACGAAAAACACTTCAATATTTTTAAAGAGCAAGCTGTATTTTATGTACACATAGAAATGACTGAACATAAATTTAAAATTTTATGCCTCGGTTTAGGGATCTCAGCAAGGATTATCCCCTGGGCCAGGCTGCCCTGGTCTGCCCCTCAGCCACAGTGCCCCGTGCAGTTCACAGGCCATGCTGCAACCACACTCTGTGTCACCCTTGGGGGACACAGCCTGTGCTGATAGAATGCAGCTGGGTGTAATTATATCTCAATATTCACAAGAAAATAAAATGTCATATGAATTCCTCTGCCTCCATGAACATGAGTGCATTTATCGGTACAAAACAAATGGTGCTTGGAGATTGTGTTAACACTCCAGAGCAAAGGCATGAATTCCCATAACCTATTTCAACAAAATTCAGAAAGACTTGTTTTAATGGCATTGCCACAAACCTTGCTTCTGAAATTGACAGTCAAAACACAGAAATGTCAACCATAACCAGGCCTGTAACACCAAATAAACTCAAGGTTTCTGTAGGTTGCTGTGGAAGACTTGCCAGCAGGTACCATCATCTTGCAGTGGACCTTTCAAATGTAATTCATTTCCGATTTTTAATCTTAGCATGGGACCCCTGGTTTTTTTCGTTTTTAAATAATGGTTTGACAGGGATGTAATTTTACACCTACTGTACAAAAGATTTTCCTTATTTAATAGCAGAGTATAAATTCTGGAAGCAAAAAAAAGATCTTATTATTATGGACGAATAGTAAAATAAGATCTACAGTACCATTATTTTTTTAAATTAGACATTGTACCTTAGTCAAAAGATCCAAATATAGACTGTGCTCTGGCCTGTAGTATGCCACTGATGAAAAATGGTCCTCAAGTTCTACTTAAAGAGTCCAAGAGGACACAATTAATATTTTGATTTCTCTCAGGGAAAAAGGGGCTCCTGCAATACATAAAAGTTTTGAAGCTCTTCTAATAGTGGGAGGAAAGTACAAAAAAAGAGCAAAGTTAGGAAAAAAAAGAAAACTGAGTTACTATATTTGATATGCTAGCCACAGACTTCCTCCCTCACTAAAACTGGTAAGGGTTCACCTTCCTCACAGAAAGGAGAAATGACCAGTGGGAGTATCCAGATACAGGGTAAGAAAGATCTTTACTTTGGAGATGTTCAGTACAATGAGGAGAAACATAACCCCATCTCCAGCTTGAGTCTATGATATAGAGTGCTTTCGTGTGTCTTTGTGCATCTTTCATATATCTTTGGAGAGATTGTCTTCCATTTAGATTTGGAGATAGAACTAATATACAACATTTTATTAATTCTCTCCCACACATCTTTGCCCAGAAAACCATGAATACCTCTTTGACCAACCACAATTATTTATCCCAGTTTATTAAGTGTCTCTGTACTGTAAGACTGATATTCTTGCCCTTATACAGTGTATCAAGGATATATGATAATGGTAACGATCAATGTCATTTTAACACTGCACAAAGCCCAGGATGTCAATGCCATTTCTTCATTAGAAAAGAATACTATTGATTATTAACTAGAGACTAGCTAGAAATGAAGAAATTAATAGGCAGATTACCCAACTACCAATTACCTGTAAAGACTTAGTCAGGTATTTGGGATGCAAATTAGTTACATGTGGTGGTGGAGGTGGGCTTGTTCAATATTCAGCACCATTATTTCAATTGGCTGTATTACACGAGAAGGAATTTAGGGCTACAGTTGCACCAAATGGAAAGAAAGAGGTTATTTTTTAGTTTAGTCATGTCTGCTTTCAAATCATCATATGAAAAGTTCTCTCAGAACTAGTCCAATGAACTGCAGCAAACAGAGCTAATATTCATTGTGCCTTGGGAGTCATTATGTGTTAGTCAGTGACTGAATAACATCAAATACTCTACTGGAGAAGCTTGGCCTCTTCCAAGTATCTGAATGCTATTCTGGCACCCCTGAGGCTCCAACCACAGGATTCACACCATATGTACTTACCTCACATCATCTCTGTCCAGAGAATCTCCGTTGTGTTTCGACAATCAAAAGATCTAATTGCTTTCTACACACGCAGTAAAGGTAAAATTCATTGCTGACTGCTGGGGTTTATTCTTACAACTGCAGGGAATTCATATCTTTCCCTTTTTTTTTTCCTTTTTTTTTTTTTTCATTATCTGCCTTCTATTGAATTTTAGAAGACTTAATTCTGATGCCCCGGCAGAAAAAAATAAGACCTACAAGGCACTTTGCAGCTCAGACTGCTGTTTCAGGAGGTCATGTCACTAGATACGAAGTGTCTTGTGCAGGACTCCAACCAGCATTCTGAATTCCCTGATTCCTGTTACTCCAGGGAAAATGGGTGCCATCTATAAGTCATGTGTCTGTAGGATGGCAGAAGACCTTCTTATTCTTAGTTTCCTAAATAGTTAATTATCTTTGGAAAACACTCCCAAATGTTTTTTTTTACTGTTATTCCACGTCCCAAAAGTATCACCGCAAACCTAATGCATTCAGCTGATGTATCTTCATCAGAGTCCTCCATTTTCAGACAAAATTTACATTATTGGAATCCTGTTTTCTGTCCCTCTGGTAACTGAGCATCACAGTGCTGATCATTCAGAGCAAAGGAGAACTATGGTTTGCATGCCATCCTAAAATACTTCTGGCTTTGTCACAGCTATAGGACTTGAAGGAGGAATTAATTCAGAGGAATTCTTTGGTCTACGTCTCACAGCCAGCTTAGACCTTACAAAAAGGGGTAGAAGAAGGAAGATTTTATTCCTTGCAGTTCTGCATCTCTTAGTGATGAGCCCTCTTGAGGAGCATTACAGCATTTTCAGGCTGCCAGGTAGACATCAGGTAAAACCAGGAAGCTCTTACTTCCTTATTGGAAACACAGTCTGAGCATAAAAGTGATTTATATGCTTAAATACATTCTCTAAGCACCACTGGGATTCTTGAAAATCACTATTCTGTTTCAACACCTTCACAAAAGCCCCCAAATTTCTACTGATAGCAAGGCTGGAAACTGCTTAAACAAAACCATGTGAAGCAGCTTGGTGACTGATCCACACCTGGACCTGACAGCCTTCAAAAATTAGACACCTGTCCATCCCCACAAAAGAGTTCATCAGATAGCTGTCTGTACAGCACTGCCCAGCCCACACAGCAATATAAAGGCTCTGTGTTGCTGCCACTCAGCCCAGAAAATCTAGACATTGCTGTAATACGTAGGACACACTGCCGATTCCCCCGTGTGATTTAGAGTAATGACTGAACTTATGTCTCCCTCCTCCCAGGACCTTCATAACATAAGATACTCAGAGGGAAGACTTTCTCAGCAGTGCTCATTGAGGCTGTTCTATTCTCTTTAAATGGCTTAAACATTCTTTGGGTCGAAGAAAGAGGAGAGATGTCTACAGGCTGGCAGCCAAACAACCCCTGAGAAACCCAATTATTCATGATTGCGCACCAAGTTTCCCCTGTATCATTCTGCTCATGCCACACAGCAGCCGTTCACTGGGGCCACAAGGCATAGGAGCAAAGCAGCAGAAGTACAAGGAGGGAGACACGGAAGGAGCAGCAACAACAGCAAGACACACTCTGCATAACAAGGGCAAGGCTGTCAGCTGCATACCTACACTGGCCATCCCAACCAAAGGCAGTGGCACTCTGAGATATGTGGAAACCTAAGGAATGAAGAGGATAGGGAACACTTTCCTTTAGATGCCAGAAAACCTACAAATCAGGGTTGAAACTTCACTTGTAAGCTCCCTGCCTTAATCACAGATGAACTGCACAAGAAATGCATAAAAGGAAGGGAAGGGTGTGCCAGAATCCGGGTATCCATAATAATTTGTTGATCATTTCCCATCTTATCCTTCTACAGAGGTAACTTTAAAAAATGTGCAGAAGTCTGAAGAATGCACTTCTAGGACTACAGGGTAGTTTTTCAACCTACTATTCATATAAACTAAGGCAGTGTCTGTCAGAAGTAAGACTTCTTCTTTTCAAAGGTTCTTTTAAACAATGCTGTGTTCTTTGTCCTGTTTACTTAGAAAAGGCTCAGATTGATGGATTTGCTGATTTCCAGGGGCATCTTTTGGGTTTTGAACCAGATCCGTATTGCTGCTGATAACACACACCAGAAAGCCCACGATCATTTTATTCCCACTGGAATACGTGAAACATTTGGGGACTGTTTCCAGCTCTGGCAATATCCCCATCCTGTTATGACATCAGCCTCATTATCATGGCCACTTTCATTTGGTTCTTTCTAGCCTGGAGGGAAAGGGGCCTGGAAGTGGCAGTGTGTGACAGAACGTGCATTTTCTGTAACCTCACTGATTCTTTCTTTCCAAACTGAGACTCACATCTATGCTCAGAAAACACTTCTACCATATCTTTAGACAGATGACCAAGGCAAGACTGAGGCATCCATACATAGGATCTTTGGAGCATTCTTTTATAAGAAATTTATTTCTAGCCCTACTAAGTTTATATTTCACCATGTCGGAGTGAACAAAATCGGATATAACAAAAAAATGCTTACTTGTCCGCTGACTTCCATTTCCTTGTGCTCATTTGGATGCCACAATAATAAAAAGCAGACGCACTGAAAGCGAAGAGCATTAGTGGCAGAAGTCTCCAATCCCCTTTCCTATGGGAAAGGAATAAAATAAAAATCTACTATTTCTTCCATCTATTTGTATTATTTTTTTGACCCGTAAAAATTCAAGACGCAAATCCTGACATCTGCCATGAGTATTTGTAAGTCTAAACTGGGAGAACTGGTTAATGTAAGAAGGTTTTAGATACTTACTAAAAGCCCTAGGGCCCTTACTGGATAGACTCAGACCAAGATATGCAGTCTAAAGAGCTCTTGTGGCTTTACTTTGATTAAGATAGTATCTAAGTAAATAAATATTCTCACCATTGTGTGCCTTGGGGATGAATATCTGGTCTTACAGTCATAGTAAAGGCCCTTAGGACTATGCACTGGCCAAACATTGAAACTATAGACAGATTCAGTGCTCCTTTCCAGGGTAGTCTGAAGGATTTCCTAGAGCTTGAACGAAAATACTGAGAAAGTAGTTGTTTATACTTCCTATAGTTTTTGAAAGATAGTCATAAAAGACTTTGATCATTAAATGAAAATGGATAATATCCCAAATTCACCCAGGGACCAGAGCTATAGAATCTCAGGAGAGTTTCTTCAGTGGGTATATCCTTCCTCGTTCAAGGCTTCTGTTCTTTGATATGATCAGTTAATTTGCTTATCTTAAATGCTGACTGGCATACAAGATATACAAGGTACACCAGATAGAAATAAACACATAAAATTTTAGCTCCCTTAATTTTACCCGACAGATTTAATAAATGCACATAACTAATGGGTATATAATGACTTCCTAAACTCCTACTTGTAGATCATGCATTCTATTTCCCAGTACATCTTTTTTTCCCATGAAAAATTAAATTGGAAAGTCAACAAGAAAGAAATCATACTGGGGACATTTTCTATCCATTCATTTACATTTTCACTCTTTGCAGAATGTGGATAGTATATTTTTATGGCATGTTTGGTTGCTATTCAAAACACTTTTTTTTAATTGAATAGCAAAATTATTAGGTGAGTAGAATTCTGTATGCATAATAAGAGCACAATTTAAAGGTATCCCTAGGCTAATTTATGAAGCACTAAATCAATTGGAAAGTTTTCCATTTTCTTAAAGAGGAAACCTGCTTTTTCAGCCAGTTTTGTCTGTTTGCATGGTCTGCACACTGATCATAGGCTGGTACAGTTAGCCAAATGCATATTTGAAAAGAAACATCTGAGGGACAAAACTAATGGTATGTACACTCTTTGTCGGTTTGTTTCCCTTCCCTTCCTAAACGAGTTCCCTGTTAACTAGTGCCCAAGCCGTTACTGAATAAGGTTCACAGGCACTGACCAGTGTGATAGAGAATACAAGTAATGCACAGGAATTTTGCAAACAGGTACTTGTGATTGCACAAAGACCAGGCTTGTAAGTTAACCTAGTAAAATGTTATGTGAAATACCTTTCTTCACAGCCCAGCAAGGATGTGTAGGCGCATTAAGTTTCTAATAAACGATGAAAAAACACGTGCATTCCAGAGTAGGCATTGTTGCTTCTTACTGTCACTGTGTGAAAATGATCCTTAGTGCATACAGACAGATCTCAAAGCACATTACAAAAGCAAGCAGGTAGAACTCCCATTTGTATCGATAAGGGGCAGAACCACACAGACGGCACAAACTCCCTGACTCATCCAGCAACAGAGACAAAAACAAAACACAAGGCTCTTGCCTAGATCAGCACATTATTCCCTAACTCTCATTTTGCATTTGTGATAGTGCCTTACAGAAACATATTCCAAAGTGATATTTTACCCACAGATAATTCTTACTGATGGTAGTTGCTGGACTTTCCCAGTCCGAAAGTCCTCTGAGGAGAAATATTTTGCAGTTTATTCACTGCTCTACAGGTAGCCCTATAAAGACCTTTTGTCCTAGTTTCAAGCATACAAAGTTACACGGAAAAGTCATTGTGTTAACGGGACCTACCCGACAGTTTTGGACTGACTAATATGTGCACTCACCTTAGACAAGTAAGAAGCTCTTCTTGGGAAAAGGCATAAAAGACAGAAGAAATTTCAGCTCATTGAGGGCTATTCCAACAGTGTAGTCATTGACTGAGAAAGCAGTTCCTATGTTTTAGTTATTCTCATTTTTTATTTAAAGTGTAATCTGTTCTATTATTATATACTCTAATCCTGGTACATTAAATTAGACATATTGTGGAAATTCCAAAGTTCAAACACATCACCAATTGTAAAATTGGTAACAGTAATTGATAAAATGGACCTGATTTTATCCAGCAGGACTGCACTATGGATTCACAGAGCTAGAATTAGATTTTATGGTCATGTTTCATGCCTCTTCTTAACTAAAGAGAGCCTAAGGATTTGCATGTATGTATTTTTGTGCTTCAGAAGGACAAATTATGTTTCCTGTTCATGTAACTAACATGAGCACTGCATCCCCTTACATGACACAATTTAAAGGGTATAATTAGCAAAACACAGTCTTACAAATGGCACCATCTGATGATGAAAGGGAGAATATTCTATTCTTATATCAATGTTGACAATAACCATAATAGCTTGAACTTCACCAGATATCCTGTCCCAAGAAGCCACATTCCTAATATAGGATTTTTTACACCTGTTATCTATAGGAAGAATAGAAAGTGACTCACAGAAATGTCATTTGGACTTTTTAAAATACCTTGCAGCATTTTAGGTTCAGAAACTGAGATAAACATATTTTTCGATTTGGAATACATAACATTACTCCTCTATTATTTTTATTTAAAAGAAAGCTGTATTTATTTAGTTGGCTTGTTCTCTGTGATACTCTCTTCTTTACAGCTACATAATAGCCACACCAAAGGCTGTTGAATCAGCTGCTTAGTACTTACTCAGAGCAATACTTCAACTGCCCTGAAAAATCTCTCCCAAGATGCTTTGCTCTAAACTCTCCACAATCAGAGCAGCTGTAGAAAACTGTGATATAGCAGTCCTTAAAAGTGCAATATGTACTCAAATATTTCATCTGCATGTGTACACTTAGGTTTCTTTAGGGTAGGTGTTGAAATCCTCAGGCAGCATATTGGACTGGGTGAACAGTCAGGGTCACTGGAAGACTTTACTAAAATGTTATGCCTGGATTCACCACAGGAGAAGGCAAATAGGGCAAAGAGAACTTATAATAGGATTTAATGACATTATCATGCCATTCCAGTGACACTGAGGAGGTGTGACATCTATTCCACAGGCTGGAGTTGCAATGGGCAGTGAGAGAAGTGTTCCCTTAATTCAACAAACATAGAATTTATTTCAACAGTTGGAAGTAACTTGGCTCTTTGAAGGCAAACAGGACCAACATACATGCATTATTTTAGGATCCACTAAACACCTTTCCCAGGGCATAAGCATTGCACCTGTCTCGTGCTGGCCTCATTTACATGACTGAAATTCAGCCCAAATACACCACACAAAATACTGCAGAATTTCTGTGCCTGCAAGTAGAAAAATGGACGGTTCCTAATGTTTTATTAAAGTCTCGTAATTCTGAACTAGTGTGGTGCCATTTTATATGTGTTGGCAATATTCTCATGAATACCTGTGACAAGTGTCATTAACATAAAATACAAAGTGGAATTGGGCATGATTTAAAATTTAGACACGCACTTGCTGCACTTAAAAATGTATTTCACAGATATATTTTTAAACCATTTATTTTTCAAAAACAAGTCAATTCAATGCCTTATATTTTGAGTTTTAATTCCAATCAAGCTAATTTCTAGTCATCATAAACACATACCTGCCAGTAATGAAGGTTGTTTAATTAGGTCCAGATAAAATAGCTACAATTCTGTTTCTGATCCACCTGTCAAAGCAAATCAGTCTTTTACATGACTTCAAAAAAAACAAATTAGACTAGCTGATGATTTTTTGAATATTCAAGTAGACATTCTGAAGATAAATCCAAACCAAACTTGTGACTGAACAAAAGCCTGGAACATGACCCCAAAGATGAAGAGATCTTGTTCTGCCAGAAGCAGATTTCCAAGCTTGGCATTTGAGGATTATGAAGTCAAGGACAGGGTGCTAAAAAGTGCTACTGGAAAGGATAGCAGTGACTTCCACAGCTTAGGGCAAGGTAACATTTCAATGCTACGTAAAATTAAACACAAATAACAATGTTAAAGGTCCTACTTAACGCCCCAAAGCCAGGTGATTTCAGAACAGACATGCCACTATAGTTCAATGGAAAAATACCCCAACTTTGCTATTCCTGCTACTGTTACAGAAACAAGTAGAAAATCTAAAAGGGCTGATAGGGTTGAATGCTAAATAATAATTTCTTTTTCATTTGTTTTGAAGATGGGCTAGTAGGCGGAATACAAATACATTTACTGGTAGGCACATGGCAACAAAAATTGACTATCACAAATGGATTTGACATATAAGATAATAATTAAAACAACTCAGTACAGCTCTGAGAAATTGCTAGTAATTGCTTAATATTATCGGAGCTCGACCAACAATTTCCAAAAGTGTAGGATTAGGCATAAGAGCTAGGCAATAGACTACAGAGAAAAGAGTGATTAAGAGCACCTCTTAGACCCTCACTGTTTACATCTAGAACACAAAAAAGGTAACTCAAATTTTAGTATGGAAATTATCTACTAAGCTCTGGTATGCAAATCAGTCGACATGTCCTTGCTGTTTCAGGGCTTATCATGTACTCAATCCATTAAGTGAGAACTCAGCAAAAAATGGCAGGGTTTCATGTGATTCTTCTAATTTGAGCCTACCAGTTACTCTGCTCAGATGATACTTCTCTCATTCTTCGATTCCCTATCAGAGCAGTTCTACTTGATGTTCCTTATTAGGGCACTAACTTTTCTCCAGTCATTTCTGCAGATTGCATTGGCAATTGTTATGCCTTCTAGAAGATGAACTTTTTCATTTTGATTGATTTATAATTCATGATTACTTGTTCTTTTCTTCTGACTGGCATTCGAACGACCATCCTCAAATTGTCTTTAATTTGTTTAGATTGGACATTTTTTTATTTGGCTTTCCAAATCCAGTGAGAGTCAACTGATATTATCACGTGTGCACTAATTTCTTACCTTACACAGATAATTCTTGTAATACACAGTTATGGTAGAAACAGGGCACAAGTTGTTATGGCTGTGTCAGTTTCCATAATGTTTGGGGGTTTTAATTCTTTTCCCTATCAACAAAATCCAGACCAAATAAAGTCAGAGTTCTTTCATTTTCCCCCAGAACATTCATATGAGAGGAAGTTATGCGAATCAAAGTCTCAAAATCCATCCATGTTTGTTTCATTAGAGTCTCTCCACTACACTGAAATTTGTCTTGTTAGATGATGCAGTCTGATTTGAATCTCACAACATTATGTTGTGAAAATAGCAAGGCATAAACTTGTTATGCCTACACATTGCAAACAGTTTCACAGGTCCTCCTTGAAATGAGGATATGACTTGTTTTCACTCTCAGCTTATTTTGCTCAGGTTACAAATGGAATGAATTAGGATCATGAGTCAGAGGATGAGATTTTTTTATTATGTCATTAGGTCTCAGCTTGGGAAGACCTATGTATTGACTTGGTTGCCAAACTAAGGTACAGAATTCCACAAGTGATTCATATTCACTTGCATTATGTAGAATACATGCCATTCTTTCTAGTTCTTTCTTGTACTGGATGCCCAATATTATCTCTTACTTCTACAGTTCTGAAATCACAGGTTGATATGGCTCTGCCTGTATCTGGGAGAAGGAGAGCCTGCTGGCTGTTTAACAGCTGGCTGTTAAAAAGGGTTGTTTTAACCTGGGCATTTGTACACAATCCCTCCTGATGTTGCATATAACCACATGCTTTATTATAATTAGCCACCCTGTCCAAAAGACACAGATTCTTGTCTTTCACTGTCACCTCCACCACACTTAAACAGGATTGTACATAAGCTATTTTATTTATGTGCTTTTTTTCCTCTAGATCAGAAGTAGATTATATTTATTTGAAATACAGTTAGATCAGAAGTAGATATTTATTTGAAATACAGTTGCAGCATTGTTTCAGAATATATCATATATCATATATTACTGAATTTTGAGCCTGCAATATACTGCCAAACTCTTAAAGACTACAAAATATGAAACTCTGGATATTTGCTTCCACTTTTTTGGAAACAAATAGAATCATAGAAGCATAGAATCCTGAGTTGCAAGGAACCCACAAGGATCATCAAAGTCCAACTGGCTCTGCACTGGGCAGCCCCAAGGATCCCACCACGCCCCTGAGAGCTTTGTGCAAAGGCTTCCTGAACTCTGTCATGCTGGTGCTGTGACCACTTCCCTGGGGAGCCTGTTCCAGTGCCCAACCATCCTCTGGGGGAAGAATATTCTCCCAACACCCAACATAAACCTCCCCTGACACAGCTGCATGCTGTTTCCTTGTGTCCTGTACTGGTTACCTCAGAGAAGAGATCAGTGGCTGCCCCTCCTCTTCCCCTCGTCAGAAGTTGTAACTGCAATGAGGTCTGTCCTCAGTCTCCTCTTCTCCAGGCTGAACAGAGCAAGTGACCACAGCCTCTCCTCATATGGCTTCCCCTCAAGGCACTTCACCCACCATCTCTGCTGCTCTCCTTTGGACGCTCACTAATAGCTTTCTGTTGCTCTTGTATTGTGATGCCCCAAACTGCCCCCAGAACTCGAGGAGAGGCTGCAGCAGTGCAGAGCAGAGAGGTCTGGTCATGAATCATCTGCTACATAATCATCACTGCTTCTTGGCAAGACCTGAAATCTGGATTAAAGGTGTTAAGAATACTGGCAAAAATTGGCCAGTGGTAGATTATTTATGCTCACACTGCTGACAGGTGCACTCAGTTCATCAGCTACATAGAAAGGTTTTTTCCCCAAGAAGCAATGAAGGACACACGGGATGCCACTAACTCTACTGACTTTAACCAGTGTAAACTGGTTGATACAAGAAGCATGTTTGTTTATTTGACCTCTGTCTACTATAAAAACTGCTAGACTTCCAACACTATTCAGGATTTTGCTAATCTCTCCTTTCTCCAAATTTCTGCTTCTCTGCAGGTCACGGACTGGCTGCAGAGAGCCTGTCTTTGTAAGGTGTTTTGAGTCATTTGTTGGTGTTAGGATGATACAGTTACCCCATCAGAACTGGGTTTTCCAGATCATTGTGGTGTTGTGTGCTGCAATTAATTTTTATTTCATCTCTCACCTAGCTTTATTATTTCTGGCACTATGTTTTGCCAGTTATACAATCCTTCATCAGCTCAAAATGCAGCTTGTCAGTGTTTATCTGTGTTGTAAAAGGGGAAAAAACCCATGACTTACATCGCAAGCCTGCCTCTTCAGAGGGCTCAAAAACATGCCTTTAAAACATGCTTTCAACAAGCCAGTAAGTATTGTACCTTTTTCCCCAACTACAGAGAGCAGGGAGGTGAGGCACTTCACTGTGTAAAATGGCACCCACATTTTGCATATCTCATGTTTTAATGCTGTTAGCTCAAAGCATTGAATTAAATTGAGGAAGGTTAATGAAAGGTTTCAGTCATGATTGCAGTGACCATGATGAAGAAAAGGGGCAAGTGAAATGGCAGTTTTAACAATTAAACCCCCTCCACACATTGCTTTAACACTACTGCCATAACACAGTGCAATGCCACAGTTAATCAGATCACAATTACTGCTAACGCCCTCTGCTAAGTTCTTGTGACTCCTCTGTTGGGATGTTCTACAAGATGATCATGTTCTTCATTAATGTTAAATAGAGGGAGATGCCACACAAATTGTTATCCTTAACTGTTTATGTTATAAAAATAGGAGTTATTTGTTTTTATTCTAATTTTCAATTGGCATTATAAATACCTAAAGTACAATCAAATCCCTGTTCCCCAGTAAATCTGAGTTTTCACAAAATAGGCTACAAGCACCTAGCAGCCGTGCTGTACCATATAAGGCTTCCAGTATACAGTGGAAGTATTTTGCTAACCTCACTAAATACCAGAAGCAAGTCTGTCACTAGATCAGTCAGTCACATCTTCTTGCTTCAAACATTTATTTCTCTGCCTCTCTTAGGTTGTAAGCAAGCATCTGACTGGCTGAAACTCCCTTCAGGGTCTCATCACATTTTAGGATTGGCCCTTTCTCCATATCAATAAAATTCAATCGCAAAGTATTTCTAGTGCTAGTGCATGTCAGAGGAATAAATTATTCTGTAAAGGGCTTACTTTTTGCTGTAGTGTGCTCTCGTGTCCTCACAGAGGATAAAAGGAAACCAGTTAGTCCTGGCTTGTAGAGGAAGAAAGACAGCATTGGCCAGCAATAACAGCATTAGATGTGGATGTGTTAGATCCTAGTTCAAGTCACTCTTTCCTCTGTGCCTTGAGCAACTGAGTGGGATTATTTCTATAAATAGGATTAAGAGCACTTACAACTACAACTCCAGGGTATTTCAGAGTTAAACAATTAAAATATTGTGGCCTATTTAGATACTTCAAAAACACAAACTCCCCAAAGCAGAGAACTTTTTCAGGTTATACTAAACCTGGAAAAAAGACATAGGAAACGAAAAACGTTTTCCACAATCTCATTCACCAACCATGTTAAAAATTTCTATTAGCATTATTATTTACATGTCATATCAATTTTCTGAAAACTAAGAAAAAAGCACCTTGTTTCAAGGAGGAGAAAAAGTTTTCCCATTAGCAGTAGGTGGTAAGTCATGTTTTGGATGGGACTGGTGAACTCCAGTAAGGCTCTGGTAGATGTAGCAGCAAAGCTTGCCATGGTCTCACTGCCATCCATGTCAGCTTACCTCCTTGCAGCAGAGATGGGAGCAATAGGCCCTTGCAAATGAAGGCAGGCCCACAGTCCTTCTGAGTCTGAAAATACTGCCATGGACTGCAGCAGGCGGGAGAGGATCTATCCCAACACTGGAGCAGGGACTTACAAAACAGGGGTATGGTAGATCCTTTGGGGACTGCAAAATCTTAAACCATTGCAACTTAAACCTATCAGAACACTTTTACCAGAACCCTACATGAATAAAAGTGGTCATAGGAATAGAATAAATAGGAAGAGGAATAATTTACTTATGGGAATAATGTCTGATAAATTTTGCTAGTCTCTTCTTTATATAGTGGGGGGGTTATAGCTTTTACAATTTTACAGATATTAATTTGAGGAAATTGATTATGGAAAGGTTAATGAAAGGTTTTAATCATAATTGTGATGACCAGGGCCTAACAGAAGGCCAGGAAATCTTGCAATTAAAAAGGAATACAAAAATTCTATTTACCCATGCCAGAACACAAAGAAATGCCACCATTAATTATACACTACATTGATCACTAAAACAGTTGTCATGTATCCCTTTGACACAACAATCACTTGAAAGCTACCAATACTATCTCTCTACAACCTTCAAAGTTATTTGTGCCATATACTATGGCTCAAAGTGCTGATCACATAGTTTGTGTAGACTTGAAGCAGAAAAAATATCATTGAAATCTGTGGCTTGAATCTTTCTTTATTGTCCTATAATACAGAGCAGAACCCTCCTCTTTGTTCGTAAAAATACGCACCTATAAAATAATGTATGTACTATCTGCTGAATATTCTCTAATATTCATGAAGTTAAAATTAACTCCTTATTTTAATTGCTTATCAGTTCCATAAGCATAATTCCCATGATTTAACCTGCTTTCATAGGGATCTGCTACCTTTCTATATAGAACTTCACATTTTTATGAATTTTTACTGTTTAAAATGTATATGTATGTAAATTATTATGCATCTGAGCCTTTCACATCAGAGGTACACTATAAATACTAAATCAACGTGGAAAACATAATGTCTGCTTTAACTTGACTTGATTATGGTTAAATATGAAAAAATAAATTAGCATTTTACTCTATTTTTAGTTAGCTGTCTTCATTGTATTATACTGTATATTTGCTTGTAGATGAACACCTCTCCCAACTATTTCCTGTAGGTTTATGCTAATAAAGTATAACTTAAAACACCTTATGGTGGACTAGGAAGAGAAAGTCAGATGTCTAATACAGATGTTCCTTAATGGAATGATGAATATGGTGGAAAGCTTGGGATACTGAGTTTTGACTTTTCCAAGAACAGACCTACCTGCAGCTGGCAAATTTCACACAAGTTGTGTTAAAAAAAGCCTGAGACAATATAAAGCTTTCTTCTAATTTAGATTACATTTTTGCTCATGTTTTCCATGATTTATTATTGATTACTCTTAGATTTATTACCTATATTTTAGCTAATGATTCGAGCAATTTTAAAAATAAAGCAAATAAAGCTACAAAATGCTGCAACTCAGCAATTGTGCCAAAGACCATTTTTCTTGTTCATGGACGTGATTGACATTGGAATGTGACTCAGGAAGAAAACATTATTAATATGAAGAAAAGTTATGACTTTTGAATTATGTTTCCTTGTAAGTAATTCCCTGGGTTACATCTGCATTGCATATCCTGATAAGTATATATAGATTCTCTTTACACATTTTAGCTTCTTTAATAATTTTGCTAAATGCAGAAGAGGGGAAAATAAAGACATATTATTAATAAACAAGCAATTAAACAGGTTAGGGCAACAATGCAATGCTGGTCATTCAGGAACCCTGTGCTAATTTTAATTAGCTACTTTCCCTTGCTTTCAAATGTAATTAAAGCAGCTTAGTTGTGCTCAGTGATGCAAACCACCTTATTTAATCACTAACATTATTTCCCTGAACTATTAATGATTTTAAAAATGCTTGTTTATGCAGAATTAGAACAGTAATTATCTTACCAGTTAATTTTGTACCTTCACATTTCACACCTCGCTCAAACGTCATTCATTTACCATAGCCTTTCTGTCAAAACAAAGAAATGCTTGTTCTAAATGTGCTTCTGACTGCCAAATTGAAAGCCAAGTTTTGTAACACTAATAAAGTAGCTCCCAAGTGAAACAGGTGTAGTAATTTAGACCCTTCCTGTCTTAAGCTTGCACGTACATGCTATGTCTTTTCTTTATTAGCTTTAAAATGAGAGCTTGGTGTGCAAAATAAGCTATTTAATTCAGACTTGTGGAGCAGAATATAATCTTTAATTTAAACTAGAGCTGTAAAAAAAGGCCTTTAATTTTAACTGGCATGTGCGTGTGAATTTGAATTAATAATCCAGAAAATTGAAACTGTTTTGCTGCTGTTGCTGGATAGTGACTGTTCTTCACATGCCCTTAGTTTCACTCACTCCATTTCTCTCTCCCAAGCTTTGCCTAGTGCCTATTTTATGATGTTGCTGTCTTACAGAAGGGGAATTCTTCTAAAAAAACCCAGAACTCATTTGATTGAATTCTTGCAAAAACATATTGTGTTGAAAGAAGTTCTTATGTCTGTATATTTCAGTTTACAAAAGGAATATCACTGGTGTATTCATTATATCTGCTTAAGGCAGAATTTAAATACACCATGAATTTATACTTCATGAATCATCAGATGCTTTTCCTGTAATTTCTTTTAGTGTAAGTTAACAACTAATTGTGGCCTTATAATCACAAAATACAAGAGCCTTACCATCAGCAAATAACTCTTTCTCCTGACCCCTGCGAGGAAGGGAAGTCTTCCCTATTACCAGTAAAACTAAGCAACTGCCCAAAGTCATACCAAGAAAATCCATGGCAGAACTAGAAAAGAGAAAACTTCATCGTGCAGCTGTTCTGAACAGTCTCTGAGGTCTCCCACACTTATCCCGAGTTGTGCAGCAAGTTCTGGTGGTGAGCACTAATTGCTGCTTTTCCAGGAGGTGAGCAGCCTACGAAGAATCAGTCTGACTCTCTCCTCTTTGCCACATCAGACAACTAAATATCTACGTAATCCAATTCAATCAAGTTCAACATTCAGTCCACAAAACTAGGAGACAGCCTAAAAATCCCACTGTAAATCAGGCCTATCACATATCCATTGCATCTGTGGATAGCACAGATACACATCTGGCAAAATTCCTTCTGAAAAAGAGGAAAAAAAGACTGGATTGGATGCAATGCTTCTACCACTGACATAATTTTGCAGGAAATGTAATTGCAAACAGAGTATTAGATCTCAGCTTTTAAAGGCTTGTTAATGAAATTAAATTTGAACACAAAAGCACTTCATTTGACCTCCATTGGACCCCTTTAAAGCATAAAGTTACCCATGTAAGCAAAAGAAATGGCAGGATGGACACCTAAGAGGCCAACAATAATTTTGCATCTGTTCATTAGAGATATAGAGGTACTGCAGTCAAGATTTTAAATACAACATCACATTTTGCAAATATTCTTTCTAAATACATTATAAATCATGCAAAAGAAAGCAAATCAATGTGCAAAAAAACTGTTTTAGTTAAAAAGCCATATTTTGTCTAAAAGCTTTACATGTACCCTGACAAAGTAGATATATTTTAATATATTTAAATGTATTAGATTTTTCCAGAGATTCTATAAATTTGAGACAGCTAAAATTATTTCAATATTTTCGAATGCCCAAGGTTCATGGTCTCCTGGCAACTAGCAATCACATGGCTGGAGAGGTTTTGGCCTACTGTTACAATGCTGTTATATGTTTGGTTGATGATTTATTCAAACCCAGTTGCAAACCTGCTGTTAGCTCCCTCATTGCTTTAATGCAGCCAGTCTACCATTCATAACTGTCAAGAACCAATTCATTGGGACTTGAGCTTATTAAGCACCCGAAGTGTGTAGTGAACATACACAGTTTTGTGCCTCGGAATGTGAATAAATGCTATCCCTTCCATCCGTTTAAATTGAGTCTCTGATGTTTTTAACACCATGCATTATTTTTATCTTGTTATCAGGATACTCAGCCATGAACTCCAAAGAATCCATTGTGCACAGCTTGGTGTTAGCAGGTGGCAGGAAAGCCTGGCAACCTCCTGTCTAACAGGGCGCAGGCACAGAGGGAGAGGGTGGTTTAACACACAGTGCTTGCAAAAAGTTACTGTAGGCACAGAGTATGAGCTTTATGATTTTACACAGAAACAGGGAGGACAGGCTCATCTTAGGGATACAGCACAGTGCTTGGAGAAACACCAATGGACTTATTTTCTTAAATACTGCTTTATCTGAAAGGAGAAAGATGGCTTTGGCAATTAAAGGAGTAATCACGGTGGATATTTACCCTGTTGAGGACAATGTATCAATTCTCTTGGTCAAACACGCCAACTGTATAAATAATATAAAGAGGAAATAGGTTTTGAAAATAAAATATTACTTAACAAGTTCATTTATATTTTAATCTAACTCTGTTAATTCAATGGTCTCAAAAAGGCATATTTGAATTGCAGGCTTTAATAGTTTTTCATGTTGAATAACATGGTAATATGATTTTTCTCTATTCTGTACACATAAGGAACATTCTAAAATGTGTAGCCACAATTATACAGCAGCAGTGTGCATGATATTTAATGTGAGACTGGGAATAAAGCTGGTTCAAACCATTTGGTTTAAAACAATCATAAATAGCCATTTTAACATAATGATTCTAGTATAATATGCTTTGCTTAAATTTTAAGGATTGTAGTGGGGAAACATAACATTCTGAGCACTAATTTAATTTAAATTAGGACTACTGTAAAATTCAGGTTATGACTAAATAACAATTAAATAAAGTTTCAGGTTGTTTGGTTTTTTTGGTTTTGTTTTTTTTCTGACACAAAGGACTCAATATTTCTTGAAACAGAAATTATTATAAAAATGTCAGCAAGAATAATTGGAGGGTCAGGAGGTTTTTTCTTGAGTGTTTGCTGATGTTGTGCCCATCCCATCAAGAATTTCAAAAGGGGAATAAAATGGCACTCTATCTTCTGGACAGCTTGATGTTTGTCTTTGCTGTCAAGCAAAAGGGGATGCAATTCCATTCATACCAAGAACATTAGAATAATGCAGAAAATATGATAAACCAGAACAATTCACAGCCAGTCACATCACACCTTAAGGACTCAGTCACATCACACCTAAAGACTCCTTTAGTACATAAAGACTGACACACAGGGCTCTAATGAATCAAAGTTGTTCACTAATAACAAATATACTTTCTTACCAGTTCTTCACATTTTCATGAAGAAGTTAACACAAATAACTTCTTAAAATTACTCAAAATCATCACAACATCAGTTAACTACGCTACACTTTAACCTGATGCTGTAAACAAAACAGGTCCCTGCTTACACTCCGGAGTGGCTGCAACAGGATTATTCTGCATTACACATGGGAGTCCTTGTGGGAAAAACCCTTCCAGAAGTATTGGCAAAGTCATGAGACAGAAGTATGAATGCATATATAAGTCTTCCAAAAGAACAATTGACCTGGAAAATTAACCATCACTGCTTTTCTACAAGACTTTCAGTTCAAACTCATGGTTTCCTTTAACATAAAGAGTGGACACAGTTCTCCAGGCTGTTATGTTTGTTTTGTGGCAATGTAATGCAATTAAATTTAACTAGCCATGAACTGGCAAATATATACAGTGTTTGGGCTTTACCTTCAAATAAAGCTTACTGCTGCTCCAAGTTAATCAAAATCTTTTGCAAACTTGGAAGAAAGCTTAGAGAACTTTTCTCTCTAGATCTGTTTTCATGGTTACCTATAGAAATACCTGTTCTTTGGAAAGCTGAGGTGCTGTGCAACACTCCTGTGGTCTCTTTCAATGTATTACACTGAGTGCAGTTCATTTTTCAGATGTGTGAAGCAATTCAGTACTGTCTTACTCCTTCTGAATATTTAATGATTACTCAGAGATGACATCAGACGAAACTTTAGGCAGAACCACTATTGATTACCTTTTTGTGTAACAGGAGAGAAAGGTTTAATGGAATAACGGCTGGGTGTTTGCATCCAACTTTTCACACTATTAGTCTGATGATAAACATGCAGAAACACCTGATTCTAACTTGCTCTGTACCAAACTGTCCTTATATCTTACCTTCCCTTATCAGATACTCAGATCTTTTCATTAATGCCATGTATACATCTGCCCCCAAGTATGGGAATGCAATGAAATGAATGAAACAAAAAATTATGAGTAGCAGCAGTAGTAGTAGTAGTTTATAGTCTCCAAATTATTTAACCATTTCTTATTCAGAGTAATCAACAGGTAAATTACTCAAGGAATGCTATCAGGGAAGGGAGGAAAAGAAGCTCAGTAGGCCAACCAGTGCAGCTCTGCACTTCAAAGAAGGGTCTAATATAAAAAAGGTATGATCTGTAAACATCTGTATAACTTGCTTCTTAAAAATTGTAACAATTACAAAGCAACCTAAAATAGCTGCTCGCATCCCCTAATTAGCATCATAGAATGAAAGATTGCTTCTTTCCTTATCTGTGATACAAATTTCTCTTCCTACACACTGAAGAAAAATACCTTGCCCTGCACTTAGTGAACATGGAGAACAACTAGTCACTATCCTAATCATAGCAATCATTTCAAACTTATATTATTCACCCCTTAGCCTTTTCTTAGCTAGGTAAATCCTGGAGTTTCAAGGGGGCTTGTTTGTTCTGTTTCACAAGTTTTTATCTTGACCAAAACTCAGGCAGAGTATTGAATCTCAGGTCTCCTACTGCAAGGAGTCATTTTCTCCCAGATTTTAAATCTGAGGGTTCTGATCATGCATCCTGTAATTAAACTCTGGTTTTGTTTCCCCCAATACTTCTCAAGATCTTTTGAATTCTAAAGTTAATCATCCAAGTGCTTGCAAACTCTTCTCGATTGGTGTCAGCCAAAAACTTTTTATTGCTATCTGCTGCTATATCATCAGAGAGCAGACCTGGATCCATGAGATGCCTTAGGGAAGCCTGCTGTGTACATCCCCCAGCTGCAAAACAAAGTATTGCTATCTTTGAGTATTTTTAAACATTTATGCAAATGTACTTAGCTTCATCCTGTTCTTGGTTTCTTACACTACAATCTCTATGTTTTAAGCATTAAAATGACATTTTAAAACATGGAGTTTTTTTACTTCAATGACAGAGGAGATCACAGTTCTTTTGTGAATGAATGTAAATTAAATGAAAGGTAAGTCATACCGCATCGCCTTAAAAACTGATGAAAGAGGATACAAATTAAGAAGAAAGTGAGAAGCCATCAACATGCAGAATGCCAGGAAATATAATGGGTGAAGTGAACTTTAAAACCTCTCCATAAGACTGATCATAAACATGGCCAGTCAAAGTCCCCCACAGAATTTTAAAAGGCAGGAAGAATCCAAAAGCCAGGTAACAGTAGTTTTGTTTTTATGTATAATTTGAACTCTCAACTCCCATAAAATGTGTTTACTGGAAAAAAACACAGTTCTTCCCTTACTCTTCCATATTTGAAAGACTAACAACACAATTAGTATGCATAAGGTTTGATTACTTAACACTGCTAATCATACCTTAGAGCCCTGGGTTTCCACAGAGGCTGAAATACACACAAGGACCGGATCTCCTTTCTTTGTACGATATCCTCCACAAAAGACATCCTCCTTCCCTTGTAGACCTCAGACTACATAGCCCTGGCCTTTGGTTCTGCCTATTTGGTTCTTTCTCATGCACTCTCAATATTCATCTATTTACAAGAAGGTGAGTTTTTATTTACCAACTTGAGGCCCACAAAAGCAGTGTGACACATTGCAGGTAGAGTTTCCACATCCTTCCCCATGAAAGAAAGAGCTTTAAGAAAACTTTTAATCCCTAAAATATCTACCCCATTCTTTACACATGTATCTCCATATTCCTTAAAAAATAGTATTCTGACATGAAGTTAGGTACAGGAGAACATCAGGTAAGCAAAGTATAGTTAATACCAACTTTAAATATGAAGAGATTAGCACACTTCCGCTTTATAAAAAGGAGAACTACATTTGGTCGCACACAATGGTGGTGAAGGAAGATTCCTCGCACGGGAAAATTTAAAGTCAGAACTAAGACAAATTTTTTCCAACTTCTACAATAAAATCCCAAAGGGACTAAACTAGTCACCAGGGAGGGAGAAATATTTATCTACTGCCTGTAGGTATCAAGGCAGGTTTCTTCATTACTGTAATGAACAATGAAACTGGAATCACTGCACACATTCAGATTAAACAGAGCAGTTGGTTTGTCTGTTCCCTTGCAAAAAGGGATATTCAGCACCTCTGTTCATGGCCTAGGTCTCATCAGGAGAAAGGATAAATGCTCCAGAGTTCTTGTACAGGTCTCTCTCACTGCCCTGTGCATTCAGCCTCCATGCCAAGAATCTCTGCCAGCTTAGATGAAACCTGCAATGTTTTTGTAACTATTGTGTTTTGACAGTGTCAGAGTTAACAGATGTAATAGGTAGGAAGCAGAGAGCCTAATAAATCATATTAAAAGTTAAAGTTTCAGTCCAATAGCCAAAGGTGCATGAGGTAATATATCCAGAGTTCTCAATCACAGTCTCCTTTATTATGGCCGATTTCCACCAGTCTAATCTGAAACGAATGCATTAGGTTTTGTGTTCTTTGCGCAGTTGCTGCCAGCATCACTCTGCCCTTCCTCCTGATTTGCTTGGTAGTTTGGGAGCCTAAGGGAGGGGTGGATTAAATTGGAAAATATAAATAACAAATCAAAAATTAAAATTGATTGGATAAACAATTTCCCTTAGACTGCTTCTTAATAAGTGATCGATTTTTTAATCAATATTCATTATTTCTCAGAACATACCAAACTGTTTATTGAATAAATGAATGGTTGAAACTACAATGACATGAAATCAAATAGGTGAACCAATTTCTTTAATAACATGGGCTGAACAGGCCACCTTATCTTACCTGGTTGAAACTAAAAGTCAGAAATTCAACACCATTGAGTAGGTGATCCAAAAAAACAGATGCAATTTGTTTTCATGTTTGATACGCACAGGTGTATAGCCACATGCTGATTTGTGCGATATTTCTAAATTGCAATTGAAAGTTACTTTCTTTTTGATACTACTTTTGTGTTCTTTCTCACAATTCTTCATTAGTCAGCATACTGCAAAGCTTCTGAAATAAAATTCAGATCTGAAAAATGAGATCTGTAAAACTGTTCACTGTAAAGGCTTCAGGCATAGCAAATGGATTTCTCTAATAAGTTTTTATTCACTTGTATCAGATCCAGCGGTACACATATAAACTATATGCTACATCCTAATATATACTTCAGACTATTTCATTTATTTTTTTGGCATAATGTAAAAAATAATCTTTTGAGGCACAGAGGTTCCAATGTTCTTTCTTTCAGTTGAAGAAAAAGCACTAGGGTATGAGATCTCCAAGAAATGTTTGCACATTTGTTTAAAATACAAGCAAGGATATTAATTTGGTTCTACATAACACAGATCATATCATTTACATGATCTTCAACTCACAAATTTCTTCCAGTATGTGGAAATACTTAACTTTCATTAGTACTCAGAATATAAAAGATTCCCCTTCTCATGAAAAAATATAAACTGTACTAATCAACTGTTAATTAATTTGTAGGATGTTCGCTTTAACATCTATTTTAACTTGTCACAATTAATTTAACATATGACCAAACAGCAATACAATTTCATTGCTCCAAAGACACAAAAGTAGGGAATAACCTGAGCAATGAAAGGAATGTGAAAGATTACAGTTTCAGTTTGTACACTAATTCCATGTGTTCATTGTTGTCAAAATTAATTATAGAGAAATCAAGTATCAATCTATTGTGCTATGTTGTCATCTACAATAACACTAATGTAAGAAGAAGTTTCATTAAACTCACTTTTATAGATCACAGATTTCTGCAAATGGTAAAAGCCTATGGTAAAGCCAGAAATCTAAACTAAAATCTGAAACTTCAAACGTAATTTCACTTTCAAAGTCAATCCACCTTACGACACTGCTTCCCCATAATAAAGCAGTAAGTTCAGCTGTTAACACTAACATTGGCATTTTGAAAGTGTTAACTATTGAAAGGAAAATGTTTCCTCTCATAAAAAAAAAAAATATTCTGCAGAAATTCAAGCCCAGTCATCATTCTGTATAACTCATATTTCTAGAGCATTCAGGACTATCTGACAACATGAGTCATCATCATTGACCAAAACACTTTCCCTTAATTCCAAGCATAAAATCCCAGGCACTAATGCTCTGAATGTATTCACAGAGCTTTCAGCTCCCTTAGTCTGGCATTTTGCACTGTCCACTTTAATATAGATCTACATAAGCTTGTTAAGGTCCAGTTGCCCTTTGGAAATGTTAAAATGTGCTATTTGTCCAGTATGAGCTTGCTTAAAATGTCTGTGAGTGTCCCCTCGGCTGAGGTACCAGGCTGGGCAAAGGCGGCAGCAGTGGAGGCACTTTGTGTCGCAGGCACTGGCCAGGAGATGGTGGCAGAGAGCAGCTCTCCCTCGGCCCCTCACTGGAGTGCGCGTTCTTTGGAATCCTCAGAGACCCCAAGGTGCTTTGGGCACAGCACTACACTGTCACACAGCAATCTCTGACTTGTGCCATCAACTTACTTTTTATGTTTTAGGATAACGCAGCAAGCTCAAAACATTGGTTGACATCCAGTTTGTTCAGTCAGATCTGGGCACTTGCATAGGCACACTACAGGCTGCATGCACTCAGCTCTCCCACTTCTGCTGAAGAACCAAGTTTCATGACATCAGTTTTTGTAGTGATAAAAATCAAACATTTTCTGGAGCCATTATTGCCTAAAATGTTAATGCAGTTTACTTTTTTCAACTGTGATCGATAGCTGGAGGAAAAGTGCCCATAAATTACTAAAGGCAAATACCATTCTATTAGCACTCAGGAGATTTTGCAACATTTGCCAGTCTGTTTTACTGGAAAAAAAAATTAATTTGTTGAAAGCCTAGTTTTTTACCTGTCTTTGTCTTTCTCTGTAAAAAAGAGATATTTTTATCAGGAGTCATTTAGGAGATGTAATCCTAATGTACTATAGCTATAGGTTTTAATTAATGTTCTACCTCTCAGCTTTACATTCTGTGTTTTATGAAATCATTAACTATTGTCATGTTTCTATTATGATACTATTAGGAAATAAAAAGATGTATGTAAATGGAGATGTAAAATAAATGTATGACAGTCACTAGGAACAACATCTGTGCACTATCATACGTGTTTACACTAATTTTCTGAAGATTGTTCCATTCATTACAGAGCATTGTTACTTGCTGTGGCACAACCCTTATTTCCATGCATTTAGGGATTGAAGCAAAGAGAGGGTAAATGAGAGCCTAATCAATACCACTTTTCATTTTGCTTCTAATGTGCTGCCTTTTTCTTTCTTTTCTTCATGAACAAATCCAAAAAAGATCTTGACGTTACAGTCATAAAATGTAATTCTTCTGCAGAAACACAGACAATAATGCTCTCTGTATTCAGGCATATTGCATATTCTAATGGCATTTGGCTAAATTGAGTATGGATTTAACATCAAAGGCTTCATGAATTTTTCAAATGAGATATTAAAGTCAATATTTCAAGTGAAAGATATTTCAATTTAGTTGCATACACAACAATAAAAAACTTCTACAAGGCAGAGGTACTAGTGGCTATGGCAGTATTAGTTCATTCAGGAAATTATTAGTTTATAAGAAAATCAAACAGAAGGTTGTGATATAGCAATGACACTGAATAAATTAGACTAACTGATACACGCTAATGTACTTTATCTCTTGGAGTCTGAACCACAACTTGCTACTGGCATGTTCAGTCCTTCAAGCAGGGCTTCATTTGGGGATATTTTATTTATTTGTTTGTTTTGTAAATTCAAATGGTTCCACCTAGATTTGCATTTGGAACCACAGAAATCTGCTTATTTTCATTTCTGAAATGGCCAAGTCTACTGTATGCAGGAAACCCCCAGATCTTGTTTATTTTTTGATCTAAGTGCATTTTGCTCCACATTGTCAATGCTTATGCAACGCTGCTTCTGGTTCCACACTGACTTACTGACTGTTCAGACTACTCAGTGCTCAGAAATAGTCCACGGAGCTCTGACTACTTCTATGTCCTGGCAGAGATAAAGACTTGGAAACAAAACAACACAAGAGTCTGGTCTTTTCTATTTCAGGCATGTGGAATGCATCAAAATGCCCATTAAATCAGTAAGATGTTGTATTATGGTGTCTTGACATATCGCTGAGGAACACATCCATTTGTATCGCCTAGGACTCGTGGGAGAGCTGGATGCAGTGCCCACACGCTCGCAGCGCCCTTAGGCAGCGACACTCGCAGGGACATGGCGCTGCTCCAAGGCCAAAGACATCATGTGCTTACACACAACAGCAACTACCAATACATACGACCGAAGATGCAGCCAATACTGATTTTACTAGTAATTCTTATATTACTAAAAACTAATTATAATTGAGTACCGGGGAAAGTTACACTGATTTAAAACCTTGACTATCAGATAGTTTGGGTCCACAAATTACTACAAAGACCTCTGATCCTAAAAGCACTTCCTTGAAACCAGGGGGTTCTTTGTCTCTCCTACATTCACCCGAAGTGTTTGCACTTACTGTGAGTGTACTTCAGGAGCTCACAGAGAAAAGAAAGCTGGTGCTAACTAAATGTTAAATTGTTAGGCCTGTTTCTACCACGGCTGCAGGACTGATAGC
Source organism: Origma solitaria (assembly GCA_013397895.1). NCBI lineage: Eukaryota > Metazoa > Chordata > Aves > Passeriformes > Acanthizidae > Origma > Origma solitaria. The sequence continues at coordinate 121,840 of VZRL01005115.1, forward strand.
AAAAGCTGACCTGTTACTCAGAACTAAACAAAGCTAATAGCCTTGTGGGGAACACTTGCAGAGACTGAGGCAGGCCATCTGTCCCTCATTCAAATGCTACATAACTTGTAGTGCAGGTCTTGGTGCCCTAGAGCCTTTCTGGAGCTCAGTGTTCAAAGCACTATAATACTTCCATTAAATGAGAAGTGTCACCATCTCAAAGGCAATCAATCAGGGACAAATATCATCTTCAGAAACAGTACTCTCAGAAAAAGTATTTCTTGTGGTAACAAAGGTAAGGCAGAAGCCTTGTATAGATAATAAGATCCAATAATAACTGGAATTGTATTTTCAAAATTGCCTCTGGGGTTGGGGAATATGGTTTCCTTTTCTTCTGTTGTCATTTCTGGACAATCTTTGAGATTGTTCTGAAAACTACAGTTCATGCTTAATGAGTTGGTAGTGCATCCAAAAACTTCCAGCTGAAATTATTGAAATTCTGACTTTTTTTTATGACAACAAAAAATGACACTGTTAAGGTGAAAGATTCCCCCATGATCCCTACTCAGTCTGAGAGTAATGTCTATAAGGAATGATCCTCTGAATTGAATAATTTCATATTTTCCTTCTTGATTTTAGGGATGCACATTAAGTTAAGAGTACTTCTGTAAGATCTGTGTCAAAATGGAAGCTCAAATCTTTCTTTACAGCAGTGCTAAACAAACAAGGAATATTTAGAGCTCAGATCAGAAAAGGAGATCAGGCTGTAGGATTTGATCTTGGACAATCAAATGCTATGCCAAAAATAAATTAATTCATACATCATGCTGTACACATACCTTTTGTATGTAATGTAAGTTTTTATTGAAAACATGAGTAGATTATATGTAGAAATAAACTGAAGAGATTATGCTACCTAGAACATGCTTTGGACTCTTTATTAACTGGTGATAATCTGCACTGATCCACGTTGCTATTCTACTGCAGATGTTGCTGACATTAAGAAGTATGACAAGGAGACTACAGAAAGAGCTCATTTAAACAGGTATTTCACATGAACTCAACAATATATGCAGTGCAAAACGTCTTTCATGGGTGTTCAAGTATTCTACTTAATTCTTTGCAATTTCATTGTTGTTATAAATAAAGACTAATGAAAGTCGAGTTGACAGTCACTTGATTTTCTCTAATTCCATAACATTCTAAAATTTTCTGATTTGCTCTTTACCTTTCCTTTTTGATAGAGTCTAAAGAAGGAACTGTAATTAGGTAGTTAGACTGAAACTCAGGGCATGGGAAGGGATGGTGACACTTTTCTGGATCCACCATTCTTACAGCAGGAGCAAGCACAGCTGCTTTCAGATTTGTTAATACATTCTGTGGGGAATGAAACCTTGAAAAGGGTGGTACTTCTGTGCATTTCCTCCCCCTCCACACAGCAAATGGAGCTGGCAGTACACCAAAGCTCCAACCATACGCTTCTGCATTGTGTAGAAGAAAGTGTGGCACTTCATTAAGCGGAAAATAATGCTTTTGGGGCAATGCATAGAGGAAGCACAGAGGAAGAACCATAAAGGATGAAGGACAGAAAGGTGGGAAATGTGTGTACAACTAGGTGAAGAAATGACTCCTGGATTACACTATAATGCTTTTTTTTCCCATTTGTTATAGGCCAGGTCTACAGCATTAGCTCTCCATCTAGGTAGAAGTAAGATACACCAAAACTCTTAACAGATTCTTTAGTCTCTATCTGGGAAATGCATTTATTATGAAGTGTTAGGTGGTTCATAGCACCTGTGATAGTCCTCCTAGCTAAGGTGAATTTTGTATGTTTTTACAGAATGGCAAAGCAGGAAATAACTTAAGAAATACCCTAGTCAGTAGAAATCAAAACAAAAAGTTCCATGTAGGTCATCTGAAAAGCCTAAAAAGCCATCAAAAATCAAACTGTTTACCAGGCACACAAGAATAGGAACAACCTCAGTGCAAAGTATAATAAACAAATTCCTCTAGTAATGTGAACTGCACAGATGCTTTCTCCATCAACTCCTTCCATATTTTGAAAGCAACACAGTAACAAAGAAGGCAACAGAACTTACCCACCTTCAGCAGTTCAGCAATGAGCTCTGTGTGTTCATCCACCCACATCCCTGGAAAAAAAAAAGCATTACATGTCAGGAATGAGTCCAGTCATTATCTTCTAACACAGGAGCAATGCCAGCAACATTCTGGTAATGGCAGCATTAATGCTAAAAGTTTACATTTTCAAAAGTGAAAACATTTACAGACACGATCTGGATATTTTAACTGTCACAGGCCTCAGCAATCTGATATTGCTTAGCCTTGTGGCCAAGGCATTAAGCCACTGGTATCTATCTGCCACCAGAACAGATCTTCTCAGTACTTCCTTAATAAACTCAATAATTAATCCACCAAAATCTGAAGAAGAAAAATGAGGGCCATGCCACTATTAACAAATAAGAAACAAAGAAAAAAATTACTTATTTTGCTAAAAATAGATAATGAGTATATCTTCTACTCTATGGTAAGACCAGAAAACAACATAAAGCTGCAAAGTTCTACAAATTCATTGAAGTCATTATAAATCCCAAAATACAGAGAATAACTTTAATTCATTTGTTTGGTCAATCATTTCACTTATCTGTCAAAACAAAGCAAAACAAAGCAAAAAATAAGGGCAAAAAGTTCACTTCCACATTAAAAGGACAAACCATCTACTGTGTGAGTGTAATCAAATGCAGGTTTGTACCAGAAGAATAAATAGTACAGATTGGAAAAATACTTAAATAATGAAGTATTTCATGCAATTTCAAGGAAAATTAGATGAATGACTGAAAAGGATACAAGTGTACACAATTCATTATATAGAATATGGTAACACTTGGCTAAAAGAAGTGTGGAGTTCCTCACTTTAATGAGCACAGTCTTAGCCCACAAATTAAAAATAAACAAATAAAAAAGATACGAGTATGATCTCACTTATTGGCAGTCAATCAAACTGCAATTTGTCCCGTGTTGGGAAGCCACTGCCCTACAACACACCAAGAACTCCTGCTTATTGAACTGATCTGTGTAAAGTCTGACTTTTTTCTCTCTACAGCAATTGTTTTTCCTATCAAAACATTCGGGTTTATGGAAATGATAACTTAATGGTTAATAGGAACCATAGCATGATGTTCACAGTTAAATCATGCTCACTTCACTTTGCAGTGTCATTGTACCCTCACTGAATAAAAGCACATTTCCTTACACTGAGGGTTGGACAGACAGTCCAATCTCACTGCAACGCTGCTGATGTTAATAGCAGACTTGAATAGCTACACAGAACAGTTTAAATCTCTACCATACATATGTTACCATAACTTTAAACCCAGCACTTTTCATGAATCGTACAATGGCCTGCTTCTTCATTTACAGCCAGCTGATTAAAATACAGATATATTGTCCTGAGCATCATAGAAATTACAGGCACTCAGCAATTGTTTCCAAACAGTTTTTTCTCAGCCTTGTTTCACTACTCAGCTATATATTTCAGATTACAAAAATTATTAAATATGAAATGGACAAAAAGGGATCCTAGACAGACTGAAGGGCATAAATTTTCTGCCACAACAAGGATAAAGCTTCGGCTAGAGAAGCTACTTCAATGTCCTCTACCCTATTATTGCAGCATTTCAAACATAATCAAAAGAAATTAATTTGAATTTTTGATAAGGAAAACCTGAAAATAAGCTATATATAGACATCTGTAGCTTTAAATTTTTATTTACATGAGTCCATACATCTAAAAATTCTTGAAAAACAGGGAAGTCTATGCTGAAAACAAAGTTATTCCTTAGAGAATGGGTCAACAATCTAGAGACCTTAAGTAATTTGTTGTCCAAGTCTGTGTGAATCTCACACGAGCTCTTACAGAAAAGGAACAGTTAAGACCTAAAGTACAATTTCATCTCTGACCTACGTCTCTAAACATATAATTTACTCAGGCGTAGTAGTTCAATTCAAGTATATAATTTTGGAATATTTTTCAGAAAGGATGCAATGGATGTATCACTAAGCCTGTAATCCTATAAACAGGCAAAAATCGGTAGTCACAGGAGCTTTGGAACGTGGTTGAGGCAGGCAAAGAGTTCCAGTTTATAGAGGAATCAGTGTTTCTTTGCCCATGTTTCTGAAGTGTACATGAAGGATAAGAAAGGAATTATTGTTCATTTTTACCATCAGCTTGTCAGAGGCTGAAGACTGAAAAATATCAGACTGCACAGACCATGAGTTTTGGGCAAAGAATGAAAGGGACAGAGGCTGAAAGTTTTTATACTACCTTGAAATAGTGTGTTCTTCATTCTCTTCTTTAAAGGCATTTCTCCTACTGTATTCTTTTCATTAACAGAACATCTTTTCAAGATTTTTCTTGGGATTTTTTAAAAAATTTAGTACTCCTGATAATCAATGTTATTTACTGAATATAATTATTTACTGACTATCTTACTGCACAAATACTGAATACATGTTTTGCTAGTTATGAAATTACAGCTGCCTATTCCATGGGTTCATTTTTAAAGCATTGTTTTCCCACAAGACAATTTGGCTAACAACTAATAAAATAATGGACTAGCAAAGGTACTTCTTACACTGAGTCCTTAAAATCCAGTATTGTACTTTATAATCTCTATAAAGATTTCCCAAACTTTTGAGAATATACCTTGTGATTATTGCTGCACTTAAACATACACAGACAACTGGGAAAAAATCAACATAGGCTGTTATACAGGAAAATTTACAGATACAATTTCCAGCTAGACTGAAGCAGATTTGATCATAAAAGATGGAGCAGAAGAGATCTTGGGTTTTTTTAAAGTTCTCTCCTCCTATAAGGTACTTGAATGGTCATAAAATGTTTTCAATAAAGAAAAATCCACATACACAAAGGTAATATTCTGGAAATGAATTTAGAATATTTTGTGATGGAATACCCAAAAAGCTGTCTCTCTGTAAAAAGCTGCTTCCAGGTTTTTTGTATACCAGGTACCACTGCTATTCAGTCACACCCTTTATCCTTCGGGCCTGATACACCATGCAACCTGTTTACAGCCTTAGTGGCCTCTGCATCAGATAGCCCCTTCTCTTCTTATCCTGCACCATCAGACCCTTGCAAAACCGAGTGGCAAAGTCAGTGGATGACATCAATGCCTTGTCTGGTAAGAATCTCTATTTTAAAAAAGAATCAAATTCAACAGCATTTCACACCATGGAAATACTACTACTACTACTACTACTACTACTACTACTACTATCCTATTATCTACATAAGCAATGGAGACCCCCAAAAATAGAAATTTAGAATTTCTTTTTCATCCATATTCCACTTTTAGCAATTAGAAATATAATTTGTTCATTTATAAATTGAAAAGCAGAATGCAGTGTCTGTCCCTTACCTGCCTTGACAAACTCACTCTGCTGAAACAACTAGGCAATGAGTAACACAAACAGTACATAAAAGATCCCGTGGAAGATCCAGTACTCTATGGGGATGCAGTCCTATGTGGCAAAGGTTATCCAGTATAACAATCTATTACAGAATGGATTGTTATTTTTAAAGCACCATAAGAAGTCTTGCAGACCATCAGAAAGGTTAAGTTATTCTTTCCTCTTAATACTCATTGTCTACCAATGCATATATACTGCTACATATTTATAATAAGCTACGTGTTTATAATTATAATTTATGTACATATTTCCACAAATTTTCTTGGAAAATGGCATTTTGCTGTGAACTGAAAGCAGAACCAGGAACCAAGAGTTTCTCTGTTCTAACCTTCACTCCAGTAATAAGTTCTTGATTTTGCAGCCTTTAGCAAACCTCTTCCTGCATTTGTAAAATGAAGATATAAACACCTGTTTGCTTACCTAGAGAAGGATACTGGAAAACTATTTGGCCTTCACAGCCAAAAGCCAAGTCTGACAAATTCACAATGTATTTGGCAAGGAAGTACTGTACAGTGCACTGCAATCCCCATGTTGCTTTGGCACCCTGTGGCATTTTCTCTGTGTGCCTTCCAGGCTGAGTTTAAGTTTCTGTTTGATCTCCAAACCTGTAGACAGTTATGGCTTCTAAACCACAATCACAGAATTTGTCCCCCTGACTTCAGGAGGATTAATTAGATGCCTAAAGGTAAGGAATTAAGCAAATGCTTACAGAGTGAAGGGCCCATTTGGTGAAGGGCCAATTTTCCCAATTGATTATGTATAAATAAAAATCATGCCTAATTTGCTTCCATTACTAATGCTTTATATACTATATAATTGGAAGCAAATTAGCAATTTATTTGAAATTGTTTACATACAAATCTTATTTTCTTTAAGAGCAGAAATCAACGGCCATTTCTCTTCTAATTTGATGCTGTAGTCACATATTGCAAAGACTAAGCATAAGGGGTTTTTTATTTTAAATTATCTCATAATGTACTGAAGTCAAACATTTGATAAAACACTACCCAAAAGAAATAAAAATAAATAAATAATAATCAAAGATAATCTCATATATTTCTTAATCTAGGGCAGTTTCATGTGTAATGCACGCACAAGAATTTTAAAGATACTTTTTAAAAAGTATTTTAAAGATACTGCGTATATTCTTACAAATTACAAGAAAATGGTTCATGTAAATGATGTTATCAAACAAAATACATAGTTAACATTATTTTTGTTAAACAGTTACCATATTCCTCAAAACAACTTGATCCTTTATATTCAAAAGGAAGCAAAAAAATCTCACAAATACCAGTTAAAGACTGATTCACTCAAAGATAACTCAGTAAAAAATAGTAACTGATAGCAGAGTGCTAAGACCTTAAATTTGTGAAACGTGACACAGGTCATCAGCAGCAGTCCACAGAAATCCAACTACACTGTTTTCACATCAAGGTTCAGAATAAGCTGATTTTCTTAAGCCTCTAGGTTCTCCCTCAGCCTCACTCCTGAGCTGAACATAGGTGAACCTCATTCTGGATCTATCATAAGTTAAAGCATAATTACTTGTGTGTTAAACTAGTAGGTACTGCAGACTGTACTTCCCACAGTCAGCAAAAGCAAAGTTACTGCTGTTGATCATATGTCTTTGAGAGCTCCAATTCCTGCAAGTACCATGAACACCTTCCATCCTGTGGAGGTGCCTCTGTCTGTCCTAGGGGCAGACTCCGCCCTGTCACGCGTCAAAGACACGAGACCAGCGTTCCACCCTGGAGGCGGGGCCAGGCGTGGCCTGAGAGAGGCTCCTCCCACCGTTCCAGAAAGTTCCCCCAGTTCTGTATCATTATTGAATAGTTCCCCTATCAGTCATCCCCTCCCTGACTCCTATTTGTTCTGATCCCCAAGTCCCACCTTGTAGCCCTCAGATGATTGGTTGCTTGTTCCAATCTTTAAGGTGTTGTAAAGCCCAAGTTCCTTGGACTTGGACTCCGGATTATTTGGGCTATTATCTCCATGTCTCTGTGTCTGTGTCCGGGATAATAAACGGATCGTAGGAGCCAGTCTCCTCCCACCCCCTTCGTCTCTTGGGTCTTGCGTTACCAATCTCTTAGCGCGGCCACCCTCGGTCAGGACGGCCACCGCCTCTAGGCGAAACATCCGCCCTTGGACTTCGTGTCAGGTGGGCGTGCCAGGGCCGAGGACCCCTAAAGAGGAAGACCACGCTGAGGCTCATGAGTACGGTCGGCTACACCATCCCTGTGGAAGGACACAGAACACATGAATAAAAGAGGCTTTCTGTGAGGTACACAAAAGCAAACCCCATCAAGGCAGATAAATTTTCCTCTGCATAGATTATCAGACAACAAAATCACAAACAAATGGCCAAGCTCACAGGCAGAGGGAAAATAAAAGGATAAACTACCTTACCTGCCTTCCTGGATTTTTTTAAATGCTGGTGTCACCTATGTTTCATCCCTAACTACAACTTCCTATGACTCATGTCAATTCTTCTCACTTGTCCACGACAACTACATCTATCATAATCCAGAAAAGAAAATCTAAAAAAATTATATGCTTCGAGTCTAGAACACAAGCCCCTTTTCTTCAATTACTCGTGGAATAAGTTCCCTAACCTTGATTGAGCAGTAGGTGTTGTGAACTTTTTCTATCCTGTGACGACTGAAGTTTGTCCAGGAGACACAATTTTCTGTTAAATCCTTACCATTTCTTCACAGAAGACATCAGTTTACACAGAAATTATTTGCAAGAATACAAATTACCTCATTTGCAGCCAAATTTGGAATAAAAAAAAAATTTAGCAACTGTGAAAGAGTTGCTCCTCTCCAACCATAAAATGGTTGGATATATTCATGCACATGGCTTTCTCTCATTTGAGGGATACATACCAGTCATGAGATTTTTGATATTACAAAAAACTCCTTAGAAATGGTGTTCCTAATTTGAAAGATAATATAAAGAATTTCATCTGTCAATACACTCCACTCCTCAAAATGCAGTGGCATAAACACTAATGTCCAACATATTGCAAGCAGGAGGTAACAATGAATATTCTGCCTGACAGAAAAAGTGCCAGAAACAGAAGTCAAGCCGCCTAAGGAACACTCTTCAACACTTTCCATGCAGTTCTGGATCCAAGTAATTCCAACATTGTCTGTTTTCTAAGAAGACTAGATCCTTAATGGAAAAACTGCTGCTAGCTATGTGTTCATTAGACTTGGAAATGGAGAGTCACTCTTCTAGCCTGGAGCCAGAAGGTGGGCTATCTTGGAGGCAGGGTTGATAGCTTTTGAATACCAGATGAAGTCTATAGATACAAGGCTGGTGTCAAATGACAAGAGCCTTAAGCAGATGGATGACAGTGTGTGTGCACTATAGGCTGTTGTTAATTTACTAGCTACAGATAACGCTTCTATAAAATTAAAAATGAGTCATTGGAAAACAGCCCAAGAGGCCATAGCCTGCAGATTTCAGGCCTCCTGGCAGGCCTGCGTTGTGGGGGATATGTTTTTATAGAATTATGAAAATTAAAATTGCATGTTAGAGAGAAAGAAAATGTAATTGTTTCTCTTACTAGCTATTTAAGCTATTCATAGTTTGGATTTGTATTTCACAAGTACATATTCAGTAAAATGGAATAAGCTAGTCATAGAAACTCATAGACAAGGTATAGATGAGCAATGGCAAAAATATATAATATTAATGAATTTTCAAGTGGCAAGATGTGGGATTTATGTTTGTAACCATGCTTTCATTATTTTAGCATGACCTTATAAAAAGTCCCTCCTTTTCACTATTGCTCTGCATAAGACTTTCCATTGTTATTGGGTTATGTTGGAAATAACTTTTCCTCTGCTTTTATCTTGGAATGAAAATTTCATGTCATACTTGCAAGATTGTCAACAGATTTCCATATCATAATATAGATGAGGCTGCCTCATTGTTTCCTTGCTTCAAATGTAAGACCAGATATCAGATTCAATGTAAAATTTTTGTGAGAGTCCAATTTCATAAAGAAGCAACTTATCGCCAAAGGCAAAAAAGGGAACTGTAAAAAATAAGTACACAGGCCTTAGCATGGCTCCCATGCTACCATTTACAGGGAGAGATACCACTTACTATGCTGTCTAGAACTGCCTGGGCCACTCACAACCATCTAAGCTTAAGAAAACAGTGAAAAATTCAAACAGTCTGCCATCCTGGATCTAGCTCTCTATATAGCCAAAACAGTTCGTGATCCCTGCGTGTCTTTATCAAAGGCCCTAAAACAACTTAACCCACTGCCTTACAAGCAAATTCCAACGGAAGCGAAAAACATGCTGTAGGAAAGACAGTCCTAACACCTAGATGATTCCTTCAATATTCTCACCTATCCAATGTAGAAATAACAATGCCTCATAATTTTTCAGTACTTTTTGCGCCTACCATTGTTGGTGAATATATTCCTTTGGATACCATAATCCCTAGAATCTCAGTTTAAAGGCACAAAAGAAACCACATGATAGTTAGTGACAAAGTCAGAAGAAGAACCCAATCCTTGTGATGCAGGGTTCACACAGTTTTTAATCCACAACAGTGAGCTGGTGTAGAAAGCCTGCTACTCTGTTCCAACCCACCCTACACTGACTCAGCACCACTGAGCTCAGCAGTATTACTGATGGTTCACACACATGTGAATGAGGGCAGAATTAAATATGGCATATGTAAAGAGATGTTCTTCAAAGCTTAGAAAGAAATGAGAGAAAAGAAGTGGAATATGCATACAGTGAATAAGTTATCCTGCATAATATACTACAATCAAGGTCACATGTAAGTATTTGTGTATATAAGTACATATTACTGCCCATGCAATATTGTGCAGATTCCTTTCAGACAGTGACAGTGACGGAGACCTCTTTGCACCATCAGGCATTTTTCAGCTTTAGAAAACTTTTGTATTAAAGTGTCTACCATAGAGACTTTAGTCATAAACATGTCCAGGTATTATGGTGCAGCACCTTTCATTTCCACTTGAAGGTGAAAGACTGACTTTACAAAAACATTTCTCTCTTTTTTTTCAGTCCTATGCAACACCACCTGTCTCATCAGCAGGACCACTCTAAAGGGATGGGCCTCAAGGCACCTCAGTCCCAAGATTCTCCATGCCTCATTCTTCATCCACGCTGCTAGTAATGTACCATCACTGGCACAGTTACACCTGAACACTCTGGTGCTGCCAAACACCTGGCTTGATTTTCCACTGTCCAAATGAAAAATAAGCATAATCTGCTTTTTGAGGATACAGCAAATGAGGGAGTTCATGACAAATTGTGTTGGTTTATGCAGAATAGTGATAATAAGATACAAATGAGAATTTTTTGCTTAATGAATAATACTAATCACGTTTCAACAAATGCTGTGCCCTTCTAATTAGAGAGAATGCATAAAATCAGCTTAATTTATTTGTGACTAGTTATACATAGTTTAAATATTTACTAGAGATTTACTCTAACGTTTGAAATTATTTTAAACAGTAAAAGCAGACCTAGTAGTGTAAAAGAGGTTACAATCCTAACTTCTGCCCTCCCTTTCGTTATGTAGTGTGTGATGTATGCCCTCAGTTTTCAAGATGCAAGAGAAAGGATATTATTGATTTACATGCTAATTCTCCAACTGTTACTAATTTTCTTGATTCCTGCTTCCAAAGTTGCACTTCCAACATTCATCACTGTAGTACACTAGAGGGGCTGAGCATCTTTTTCAATAAATTACAGGAACTATGACTAATTATAGTGATATTAACTATGCAAAGTAATGTGTAACTTAAAATGGATACGTTTATCATTTCAAATTATGCTTTTGACTCTTGATGGCCTAATACATGGATGCTTTTCCTTTTTTTATACAGATTATGAACTCTGCTATATTTGTTTTAAAAATCTGTTTCACAGATATAGGCATACCTTGTGAATTTGATGAATGGAAACAAATCATTTACATCTCATACAATGCCTAGTGGGTAGAGGACAAGATTAATATCAAGGGCAAGTAGGGCCAAATCCTGATTGCTCTAGCAAAGCACTCAGGATTCAGCTTGAACAGTGCCGTCAGAAGGTATCTGGCCTACAGGATTTGTGCACTATGCTTTATGTTTCCTAATGCTAGGAAGCTAATAGTGTAAGTTGTTTGGCTGGTAATAACCGGCAGTGGCAAGCAGACAAAGCAAAAACAAGTGCAACTGGATTTCGACAGTGAGGAAAGTGTATTGCAAAGGTTTAAAATACAGGAGCTTTAAAACAATGGCAGTGCAGTTGTGCATATGGAAGAACTCTGCATAGCAGCAGGACTTTTTAGCAGCACCACCTTGTTGTAGTTCTCCTTCCAGTCTGGAAGAAACACAGCCTCTGTCTTCTCAGTCATTTTCACATTACCTAATATTTCATGGTACAGATATATGGCTCTTAGTAAGCAAACCAAATTAAGGAATAACATAGACTGGTATGCTGCAGAGACATTGTCAGAGAAACTAAAGCAGTACAGATAGTGCCAAATTTCTCTACAGAATTTGCAGAAATTGAGACAAAAGAGTTGGGACAGATCCTTCCATATACTGTGACTATTATTTTCCACTATGTCAGAATAGTCTATGTGGTATTCTTTTAAAAAAGCCATGCAGACATCTCCAGGGGTTTACCAGAGGAACATCTGCACTTTGGACCTCTGCCATTAGTTCCCTGTTTAGCCAACATATCCACTTGTTCTGAGTACTGGGATGGGTGCTCTTGTGTGTGCATGACACTGTCCTTAAAATGCGTCACCTTTCCTGGGCATGTTTCCACTTCAGAGTTGCATCACATGGGATCTGACCACTAGTCTACTTAACCGAAGCTGAGTCTCCTGAGGTCCAGAGACTTCTCTGTGCCACTATCCTTCCTCATTTCCCTCAGGATATTGAACTCCACTGTATCATGGTCACTAGAGCCATAATCATTATCACATCATCAACCAAACCTTTATTGTTAGTGGGCAGCAGCAGATCCAGCAGTGAAGCACCCCAGCTGGTCCTTCTAATACCTGTATCCAGAAGGTAACCTGGCCACCCTCCAGAAATCTTTTTGTGTCCCAACATCTGCCCTTTCATCAGATGTCAGTTCTTCCAGTGGAAAAGGAAGTGTAAACTCATGTTGCCTTAATTAAAATGCCTTCCAAATCTATACAAAATTACTAGTATTTTAGTTATGCGGTCTTAGAACACTTAAGTGGACCTTTTGCATATATTTGCAATGGCATTTTATGGTGGCTTAGGACCTGAAGTGTTCATCTTCCCCCCACTGCACAACAGGCAGTAAGTTACCTTATGATTCAACGAAACATAGCTCAAAAGCTTCAGCACTATTGCACAGCAGAGATAATCAGGCCACTACATCATTCAAAGAACAACAGAAAACACAGGAAGTACTACCAAGGAGATATGGGTTAACATCCCCTTTTCTGTATCTACAGAAAACCTGAAAAACTAGCACAATATTTTTGAATAAAGCTGGAGAAGAGTTTGCTGAGTTATCATCACAGCTGGACTTCCAATTTCTTGAGGAAGAGTAAGTACTGTCTAGTACTTCTAACCTATTGTTACTAATATTTCCAGGCTTCCAGGTCTCCTTTCTTCTCCTCTTTGCTGCTCTGGGAATAGCTGGGTCAGCTGACTGTCAGTTTTGTGTTATCATCTGCACAACCCAAATCTCTTCTCATCAGCAGAAAATGAAGATTCTAGTTGTGACCTGGACATCACCACTAGCATTAAAACATAAATCAACCCCATTTCAGTGATATCCTCTTGTGGCTAAGCTGTTTGTCAGTTATCTCAGCATGTGTGAGGAACACTCACTGAAGATAGTTCTGACTCTTAGAAACAATGTTGGTAACCAGGAAGGAAACCTTCCTCTCCCAAGAGGAAATTAAATGCCCTTCCCACAGGCCTTTAAGAAGGGCCTTTCCCTCTATACAACTTCCAGGATAGTTCCTGACACTCAAACCTACTTACTGTATCCCAGTGACTACTGCACCAGCCCTGCTTCTTGCTTCACATTGCCCTGCCTCATATCACCAGAAGGGACAGAACAGTCACTGAGGCTCCTCTGGATTCTGTGGGGGTTGCTAGACCCAGGGGATCAGTGATGTCTGTGCTGCTTAGAGTCTACTCCCATTTCCTGTCCCTCATCCTGCATTATTCTGCAACTTATTATGTAGTCTAAAGACTTGGCCTTAGTACAGCAGTCAGTCTTCTAGGGAGTTTACAGAACCACTGCCTGCACAACTGTACACCTCAGATGGTCCTAAATGCTGGTACATGTCTCACAGAATGGAAAGAGAATTTGCAAAACTGAGTCTTGAAAGAGTTTGAGTGTGCCAAAGTGCTCTCTTCAAACTCCAAACACAGCACAGAGTAGAACCACAGAATAATTTGTGTTGGAAATCACCACAGAAGGTCACCTCATGCTCTCATACTCAAAACAAGAGTCAACAAGATAAGGCTCAGTCAAGACCTAAATATCTACAAGGAAGCAGGGTAACTTGTTCCAGTATGATCACTCTCATGGGAAAAAAGATCCTTATATTTAATGAAAATATATTATATCCTAACTTTTATCTGCTGCACTTTTATCTGCTGCCTCTCATCCTGCCACTGTCTCTCTCCGAGAAACGAGTCTCTGCGTTTTCTAGATCTCCCATGAGGTAGCTGTAGACAGCAATAAGATATCCCCTTAGCCTTCTCTTCTTAAAGATGAGCAAATCCAACTCTCACCCTCTCCTTGTATGTAATGAGCTTCAGAAGGCTTCATATGCAGTGGTTCTGATTACTAAACAAAATTTAATTGAAAGAAGCTTTGGTAGAAGACAATTTCTGAGACTATTTAAAATCAGAAGTGAAAATCACTTACTAGCATCATTTACAATTTTAAAGCACAGCTCACAGCTGTCCTAGTTATGTTCTTATCAATCTCTTCTGGACAAGTATTCTCAAGTCCTCTACCTCATCTAATGTTTTCTAATTCTCCTCTCAAGAAAATTTACTCTCAGGAAGTCATTGAGAGTTCACAATCTAATTAAACAAAAATGCTGTATGATAAAATTTACCACAGATGCATCAACCACGCTCTTTAAGTAGAGCTGAGATTCTCAAATTTGAAAATTCCTGATCAAAATCTAAGCCGCTTTAGAAACCTACAAACAGTATGTCTAAAGCAAGGAATAATGATGTTCTGTCCTTGTAAAGATCTTGTCCTTGTTGAGATCTTCTGGATTTCAACACACTTCATTACCATTATCACTTAGAACAAACCTATAGTTTTAATCAACATGAAAGCAATGAAGAGTTTGTCTACTGTTCAGAACATTTCTACATGACTGATATTATGTATGCACTTCGCTTAGAAATTTAACTCTCACTTTTTACTTCTCAGGGAAAGGTGACAATGTAAAGTTCATATTCACTGGACTATTATCAAGTGTAAAATTCCACACCACTATAAAATTGTCCCCTTTTAAAATAGTATCTTCATGTCGTGCTCTATGCTTTTAATACTACTATAGTATTAGTAAATTACAAATTACTAAAAAAAATACTAAAAAAAAGAATTTCAGCCTTGTATATCAGAACCCCAGACCACATGTTTGATGTTTTATGGTTAGATGTGGTCTAGTGAAATGCTTTTATGCTATACCCTCTTTCAGTAGGTCCTTACTTCAACTGTATTAGATTTAGATGTAAAATTCAGAAATTTAAGACATTTATATTTAGATCTGCTCTTGTCTTCACTATGGGTCACAGAATTCTAAGTACTGCGTCACTAACTTTTTTTTCCCCAGATAGCCAGTTTTTTTGGTCATGCAAAGATACTGCCTACGTATATACTCAACAGCTGGAAATCTACAGCCTGCCCTCCTTTCTAATGCATATCAGTTTAGAGACAGAGGAATAAAAAATTAATTTGCCTTGCAGGGTGGAAGAAAGTCAAAACACTGGCACCATTTTATTCTGTGTGGAGAAGCAAAATTCTTTTATTAGATTAATAGACAAGGATGTGGAGGCACAGTATGACAGACTACAGACATGATCCTTTATGGTCCAGCTGCAAACAGGAGATTGAACCTTGAGTTCTTGAGGCTCCTAATTGAGACTGTGAATCTCAGGTGTGGAATTGGCCAGGCAGAATGACCATTTTCTCTTACATTCACCACTACTACCCACAACTGCTAATATCTTTCCTAATTTTTCTAAGCTTTTTCTAAGCTTTTCCAATCACTGCACAGCCAAGAATGAATAAAGCTTCAGGACTGGGGGGCAGGGGAAATGGGTGCTTAGCAGTCCTGCTTCTCCATCTCCTCATTGTAAATTCCTGTAGATTGCCCATCCAACATAACTGATTAATCCCCAATAAGCACTGAATGATTTCAAGGGCATTGATGAACAACCCTTACCAGTGGTTTTATTTTAAGCCTCAAAGATACTCTTTAAATTGATATTTAAAGCGTATTTCCTGGAGAATATATAACATCCAAATCTCCCACATTGAGAACAATAAGGTTTCATGAAACCAATGAAGAAATATAGCCAGTTAAATTGTTCAACATCATTAAAATACTCCTAACTAGCTACTCCTAGAAGAAAAATACTACAGTTTCACAGACAAAATATTAGTTCCTCCTTAGACAGACTTTAAATAAGGCTTAAGTGGGATATCAATGACTGAATGTTTCCTTAGCTTCTCCAGAGAGCATTTCCTCTGACTCTAAATAGAAGTAGTCTAACGGCTTTGACTCAACTGTGCTTCTGAACCTCAAGAAAGTAGGCTCTCTTCTCTGATGTCTTCTTTTGATCTGATATTAAGAGATGTTCAATTGCCTATAAATTCTTTCATTAGCACTATAGATCACATTTTCAGAGGTGCCAGAACTCTGGCTTCAGAGGGAGGGGAGCATGCAGGAAGATTATATCTATGTACAGTCCAACATCTCTGTCAATTACATGTTACACTGAAAGGCACCAAATCATCAGTACCAAGTGTCCTGCACACACAGAAATCATGAGGTCTATTACACAAAAGTTGATGTGCTGAAGTGCAGCTGTGCCCAGTTACCTGAGCAAGTAACTTTCTTTGCTCTAACGAGGTGGACTCTAAGAGCAGGGCTGATACCAAAAGCCAAGGGGCAAAGGTGTGCAGAGAGTGCAGAACTACCAAGCAGTAGTTCTGGAGTTCGAAGCAGGGGCAAAGCTGTGCATGTGAGGAACAGCACTTGCAGTGTGCTAAGGAGATAAAGAAGGATACAACTATTTCCTATGCACAGCGCAACAGTTTCTGGAGTGAACATTCTTTGAAAGCTCATGGAAGTTCCTATGAAGTTCCTTTCACAAGAAAACACTTCAGATATGTCATTGAATACACTGTTCACATCAAATATTACCCTGACTCTGGTGGAAATTTTGCTGAATTTCAATTTTCTGTAATACTTAAATATACGTGGACCCTCTTCATTTCAATAAAGTGGCCCAATTTCTGCCTCCTTGAACCTCTTTCTGCGGTAGAATTTATATGAAAACCTCAAACTCATCAAGACTATCCTCTGTATGTAAAAGCAGATTTCTGGGAAAGCACAGACTGAAGGCTATTGGTGAAATTGCCATTCTTTCAGGCCCAAGTTCTGTAGACAATAAATCACTTGGTTTACATGTAAGTCAATCCACAGACAGTTCCAAGCCACCACAAGCAGACTGCTCCTAGTACTTCCACCGGTTTAAAGTCTGTCTATGCTCCCCTGCATGTCATGGTGTGGTTATTGAACAGAAGTTCACCTATGGCAAGCCTGCTCTGCTTGCTGCTCACTTTTTAAAACTTACCTTCCCTTTTTGTCCCAGCCGCATCTTCAAATCACATTTCTTCTTAACATTAACAATAAACCTGATATAAAACTCTTCCCAAGTGGTTGGCATCAGGTCCTGCCCTGTTATCTGAATTACTCCTGCTATGGAATACACCTAAAAAGTACCTTCTTGATAGATGTAAAGGACCTGAGTGGCCAGAGCTGCTCCTGCTCAGATGAGCTGGCATGACAGCCCAGAATTCTATTCCACATCACTTCTAACTTCAGTGTAATATATATCAATACCTATGACTAAATGGTACCTCTGTGTTGTGACAGGTATCACACTATCAATATGCATTCACAGCATGGATTCCAGGACACTCCAATCCAGTTGCTTACTGCCGCTGATCCCACTTAGCATGCTAATTCCAACTCCTACTAAAGCAGCAGGAAGACAAGACCCTAACTTGTTACAACTCATTTCTATATTGCTGAGGCCATTTCAGCCCACTGAGATGTTCATTCAGAGAAGTTTGCATTATTCTTTGGTTAATGTGGCAGTTAATGTCCTCGAGCTCCATGTTCCTATGTCCATTTAAAAAATGTGGGGAAAAAATGGGTTGCCCTTATTTAGGACACAATCTCATAGTCAATCATTTGAAAAATCTTCATTTGCAATTGCTCAAGTGGATAGTAAAATCATTTCCTGAATGATGCTGCTTGCCTTTCAGATTCCTCTTGGTATTAGAAAGGCTATGTTAACCCTGGATCAGTGTTCTTTAATAAAACAGCACAGCAGTAAACACCAAAAATAAGAGTTTCCTGCTTAAAGTACTACACATTAGAAAAATGTAATGTTCTATCGATGTTTCTTGCTGTTTTATAGTTACCTGATATATGTTGGACTTTCAATCCCTTCTATGCCCTGAGCATTCATTACATTTACACATTTTACAGTTCTCTAGTAATTTTGCAATACATTTTCCTGAATCAGCTGATGACATTTAATGGAATGTTTAAAACACAATATAAAACCATAAATGCTTTTGCTTATTCTGAGGAAAAAAAACTGTGTATGTAAATTGGTATTCATATTAAAAACTATGTTGGTGTACCCAGCATTTTTGCTTCTGCTATACATATTAAAATATAACTAAATGCCTCTTATGCAATACTGCAGCATAAGTACAAATAACAAGCATTTGTACTTTAGAAGCATGCGACATGATTAAGGAGCTATTAATGAAGTGAAACAAAACCTCAGTGCTAGAATGTAATAGTCCATGAAATTCTTATGGGGAGAAAGAGAATCTGCAGTGAATAAATATTAACCTAAATGCAAGAGAAAACATAAAGCAAACAAAAAAAGGAAGCATTTTTAAAGCCAAAATTTTGGTAAAAACTGCTGACTACTTAAGGAAAGTCTATTTGCATACCACAGGGCTCCATCTGCTGTGGAAAACTTAGGCTGCAAGAATGATTTAATATTTAATAGAAGTAGTGGCCGTTGTTAATTATAATTTGCACATTTACAAATCAGCACTGATAGCAATACAAATTATGAAATATAAGGGTGTTATGCCGGATACTGGGGAAAATAAGATGACAGACAAAGTTAATGGAGTATCCCTAACAACAGCTCTGTCAGAACACATCAGAGGACTAATCCAGTTACAAAGAGCCTGCAATGGAAAATCTATTTAAAATATTAAAATGCTGTTTGGTAAAAGCTTTTTCCTAGTGCATTTTACTTAAACAGTTGCTTATTGCTCATGGGTCATTAGCTGTACACCCAGATGCATTCTGCAAACTGCCGTTCAAAAGAACAGTAGAAATTAAATAAGGAATAGATTTCTGCAGCATTTTTCCTGAAATCTAGAATCATCTTACTGCAGATTACAGACAGAAAAGTAGTATCAGCTACTTCCAAGATAGGTGCTGTTGCTGTTACAATAACTAGACATTTCCTCTCATTTTAAAAAAATCAAAACCAAAACAATATGCCATAGAGACTTTTACTCATTTGAAAATTTTCTAGCCTTGGAACTCTCTCCAAGTGGATTAAGAGACCAATATGCAGAGAAAGTAATTCCAATACCATAATCTTGGTTCTAGTTTAAGACTTAACATTACTTTGATTTCAACACTGAAACTATAAATTGACTGTTATTTAGTAAAACCACAGAAATTACCATTGATTGTTTTCATTAATCTCACTTTTCTCATCATCATGTAATATGGATTACAGATAGAAACCATTTATGCTTTAATAGCAACTCTGCTCGCCGAGTCATTCATGCTGCTACTATTCTGTATTTTAACATCAGGTAGGTGGTCTGTAATATAAACCATGAGGCAACCCTAACCCCATTTAATTCTACAGGTATCTTAGCATTTATGTCACCTACTAGATACAAGGCAAAAGTATATACACGGCAAGAGCCTGTAATATTCCTAGTATACAATTTGTTGTAATACGTTTAAGCTAATTGTGCTCCTATGGTACAGACAAATAGTATTCAGTCTGCAGAAAGAGATACAAAAGCTGTCTCCCTAAAGTCCAACAGATTAGAAAGTACATATTAATCTGAAACTCTGGCAATGGGTCACTCTAGACTGATCTAGCAGTGTTTAGTTCGCAGATTCTGCTGGAAAAAGTCAAGAGTACCACATTTTAGCTGCAGCTTCTTATGTCCATGCATTGGATTTCTTTTTATTTTGTGTCCACAAAAGGAAGGATGTGGAATTAGGCAAGATGTGTCTTATTAGATACGCTGATGGGGAACCAAAACTCCTGTTAAGGCGGCACAATACATCACTTACAACAGAATCATGAACCAACAACTATCTTTCTTCTCCTTCTGTTAGTGAGTATTGTTTGTTCTCTGATCAGAAGAGCTGCATTTTGTCTTCACCTGGTTACTGATACCACTAGCTGGATAATTAAACATAGTTAACTTTTCTTTTTAACTGAAGTACAATTTAAGACATGCTTAGATGTATTAACTTGAGTTATACAGTGTCAGTTCCCCTCCAAAAAATGCTATTCTTGAGCATCAAATGAAAGGCAATATTTCAATGTTAAAAACCATACTTTCTGGTGCAGAATCAGTATCTGCCCATTTTCACCTCCTCAATCCCTCCCCTTAATCATGGTTTCCATAAAGAAATCACTCTCACACATCTATGCCTGCAAAGAGAGGAAAAATAGATTTAGCTATTTTTGACTCTGAGTCTCTATTTATTGTGGAGCAATCAGAAAGGTGATTATAATACTATCAAAATTAATGCCCAACAATTGCATAATGTGCTCATGTTTGGATTTTTACCAAACTATGTATTTGTGCTTTTGAGGCTCTATAAGGATGACCAGATCTTTTACAAGATGTGTGATGATGGGGGAGATTATCCAGAATTTTAGGCAGCCTGTTCTATGGCAAGCTGCCAAGACCTCATTTGACCGCTGATGTCCTAGTCTATAGTAGTTGAGGGCAATCTCTGCTTTTTGTTAGGCAGCAATTCCACTTCACAAAGAAAAAATGTCGCAAGACACAATACTGATTGCTACAAGTTCCTCTCTTTCGCAAAACACAAAAATCTCTGATTAGCAGAAGAATTAAGAAATGATAAAATAAAGATAAAATGGTTCAAGCAGAGAACGCAATTCTGATTTATGAAAACCAGACCAAAATAACGTCACTTTCAGATATTTTTACATTCTATGTCATGCCAGCAGTCTAAAGACTATCTTAATACATGGCTGAAAACGCCCTTGTTACCAGCAGCTCCTCAGATCACTACAATACCTAGATCACCTGATCCCAGTGCATGAGTACTGTGCAGAACAGGCCAAAGAAGAAACACAGCAAGAATATGAAATATCTCTTTGGCATGGTTAGTGGAGCAGTTCTTCAGCAGCTGTTACTCAGTTTAGTGCTGTTATCTCTGTTTATACTAGAGACTGTTTTTACCTTCAGCAATCCCTAGGGCCAAGACATCAGCAAAGACCAGAAAAATCACCCATTGTTTTTTTCATTGTGTGAAGTGTTGATCTGGTAAGCACATGAAATTCCATCCTAAATCATTTAAAAAATACCATAAATGGCTTACTAACCCATCATTATTTCATATACGCTGAGGAACAAACAAAGCAATGTATAATATTCTCTAGGGGGTTGAGAAACAAGAAAATTAAACTTCCTACAGGTAACAAGTACTACCACAGCCTATCTGTGTTGTTGATCCTGGCCTGATGAGTCTGTGTCATTTTAACACGTACATGCTCATTTATTATGTCATGGATCAAATCAAACAACCACCCAAATTGCAATTTCCAGAGCTGAAATAACATATAACTCCCATTTATTCTTCAGAAATCTCTTGTAGAAATAATTTTCACTATGGGTCAAATATACACTTAGCAAAACACATCTAACAAATTTATGGGTTTTCCTCTGAAGTCAGCAGAGCATTTTCACACAATAGTCCATAATGAGTACAAAGAACCTGCTCTGTTTACCAGGCATTGTAATTTCTTACTCAGAAAACATGAAAATAGAAACACATATAGTAAATTTCCTCCCCTACTTAGCAGCACAAAAGGACTAAATGCATGGATGGCAAAGATGTCGCCTTTTGCATTATTACTGGCCAGGATAATGAAAGGTTCTGTGACACAAGTTGCACTATCTCCTAGTCCTGTAGGTCGGTTTTGCCTGAAATGCATCTGAAGCTCTAGTTCCATCAAGTACCTTTTGTTGTAAAGAGTAAGCAAAGTAGCCAGAATGGTACTTTCTGAAGATCAACAGTTTTCTGCAGAATGACAGGCAATCAGCTCCATGGAAATTCATAGCAATGTGGCATCCCACACACATCATAATTTACATAGTGCTTGCCACTAATTATATTTGGGATCCCAGAAAATCCTGGAATGCCTCAGAGGTGGGGAACTGCAAGGAGTGGCCATTAATAAGTTAGAGAAGTTGGGCTTGAACAGTGGCAGAATTACTTGAACATTGAATTTGAATGTTTCCTGCAGGCCACAGAGCGGTTTGGAGGAGTCTCAGTAAGTTAGCATGAGGTTTAACTGGTAGTCACTCCAGATTAGATATGAAAGGTGTTCTACAGGTAAAAAAACTCATAAACCCCTCTCAGTACCATGCCATCTGGACCTGTGATAACTTGTATTCCAATGGTCTCTTGAGTAGCAAATATTTTCTCAGGATTTCTTGCTTTGAATTTTCCCAATATAATGTTTTTGATCTTTGCAACAGAACCCAATGTGAAATTTCAAGTTATTATACAATACTAAGGAAAAATAAAGTTACATTAATTACACTCAACGATTGTTTTAAACTTGCAATGCGTGGAGGAAAGACTGACCTGGGCTCTTAATTTCACTGCAGCCTACCAAGGAGAGACACAAGGCACGGAAGACAATCTTGCATTCAAGAAGTGCAAAGTTAAACCCAGAACTTTCAGTGTGTACTGCATTACAAATGATTACAAGGTCAGTATGAAGCCATTCCCTCTTGTCCTGTCGCTACATGCGCTTGGTCCCTCTCCAGCTCTCTTGTAGGCCCTCTTTAGGTACTGGAATGTGCCGTGAGGTGTCTCCAGAGCCTTCTCCAGGCTAAAAAACTCCAACTCTCTCAGCCCATCTCATACAGAAGGTGCTCCAAGCACCTTCTTGATCTTTGGAGAACTTCTGTTCTAATTTGCAAAGGTATATAAATAAAAGTACCTGACAGATAATGTCTTAACTAGGCACAGGTACATGTGGCTGTGGAAAATACAGCAAAAAGGAACATACCCAACAGGAAAAAAAATCAGAATACACAGCATCATAAAAATAAAAGTATGGCTGCTGAAAGTGTGTCTTTTTATTATTGTCAGTGAGTTTCTTCCACATGCTTATTGATACCTCCACCTCTCATACTGCTGCTATGTAACTCCAGCCATGACATTCCTCCATGTTGTTTACTCCTGGCATCCTTCACTTCCTAATGGGTCTTTTCTCTTTATTTAGATCCAACATAAAAGCATCCTTTCAAATTTGTTCTTAAAGAGGAAAACAATTTCCCCCAACTGAATCAATTAAACATCTAATATAGGTGTATAGATTAGTGCTGTCAGCTTTTTATCTAGTCATACATACAGAATATACAGAGACACAAAAAAACTCTGAATAATCGCCTTGAAGTTTCACTAAAATGTTACTATGCCCATAAGTCTGTCACTTATACCACACACCTAGAGCTAGACCCCTAAACAGAGTCTGAAAGGATGGAGTGAGATTTTCAACAGCACTGACCTAACTTTACTGCAATTTAAGTCATAGGAATTTTACCATTAACTTAAATGTGACCATTTAAGGTAATGCTAAGTGCTTCTGAAAATCCAATCTGTAATCTTCTTTAAATTGATGGCTAGGCAAACTGGACCAAAAAAAAGAGTAGCTTTACAATCATTACTTATTTTTAAATCTATATATCAGACACGTGTGAACATGATATAGTCTGTGCACACATAAGAATAAATGCATGTATACATATAAATGAACTGAATTTTTGTGTTGACAGATTATTTGCCAAGTTAAAGCCAAATGTGATTTGAAATTACCACGATATTACACTGAATAAAGAGGATTTATGATGGAAATACTAAAAGAACCTCTGTAATAGTGATCCTGCCAGGCACTCCTATAACAACATATATTTCACCCTTTTCAGTTAGTGCTGTTTTTCTCCTTTCTCTGAGTGTTTGAGTACAGTAAGTGAAATGTTAATTTTTTTAAGTCAGAACCATCTAGCTAAACCATCCAAATCGTTTTTGTATACAGAGATTTTATTTGTAATCTTTCTCTGCAAGCTGCTTTGTTAAATCCTAATGACAACTTTTATGCATAATGCATAAAATAAACTTTACCAATGTTTAACACACTTTTATAAACATGTAAAACCCCTTCATAAGTGAGATGACACACTGCAGGGCATGCAGTTGCAGTACACTGCGAAACCACACTTCCTAGATGACTGAAGGCATCTGCTCCGTGCCATTAATTTCTCAACATCGAACACATGTGGTTATCTTAGAACAGCGGTGCATCACATTCTGTACTTTTTTATTAATAGACGAGTACATTTTACTGCATGTATAAGTGTGCCGTTCACATCTACAATCCTTTTCCTTTTATTCTAGGAACATTTGTGTTTTCTAAAGGAATGGGGAGAGAGGAAGATAGCAAGATAGCTTCTTACTTTATCAAAGCACCTTATTTTAGCAAATCAGTATCTATAAAAATATATGCTAACAAGGAATCACTCAAAAATGGATGGTATAAATCTTCCTTATGCAAGTGGCAAAGAAATCAGAATAATAACAATGTATCACTAGCCTATGTCACTGAAATGATTTGTTTTACTCCTTTAATCTTTACCATATCTAAACTGACTATAATAAATGAATAATTACTCTGAATGCAGTGGAGTTAATTGAAAATCTGCTTGAAGTATAAAACCAAGAAATCATAACAACAAATACAAGGTTTAGCCAGTGTTTAGGAACTTGTCTTTGTCAATAATTTTTAAGGTTCAGTGTAAATGATACTGTTTACCATCGTACATCATCTAACATTACTCCAGAAAGTCATGAATTATTTCAGACTTCCATGAATATTAACAGTCTTTAGAGTCATGGTATTTCATCAGCATACACCCAAGTATTAAAGTCTTATGGGGTTTGACTTTTCAAAATGAAACCAATTTAATTCGAGTTTGTTATATTCTCAAAACCCAATTTCTAAGTCCAGAGAGGTGTATACTTTCATGCATGTAAAGTTCAGGCTTTCCTCAAGTGTCAAAGATATTTCATCTAACACAGGGACAAGCTGATTCTCAAAGCACCCATCTGGATATGCACTTCCTATTGTGTGTCCAAAACAACTGGAATCCTGAGCGGAGCACACACTAGCAATGGGAAGGCAAAATTTTGTGGTTGCTTCCTGCTTAAAAATCCTTCATTGCAAGCTGCACCCTTACGTACTAACCAAGTGGCCAACATAAAAAAAAAAAAAATTAAAAAAATTGTATGAATGAAAGTCACTGCTGAAAGATACGCCATTCATTCTACTGGCCAATAGAAATTACCTGTTTCATCATCTACTAACTGTACATCCAGAATCTGCAATGAAGCTGACCTGCATGGATTTCTCTTTCTTGAAAACAAGCACTTAGTAATAAAGGCTTACAAGAGAGCAAGTGCACTCACCAGTTCTGTCTCCATTGAACCTGACCTGCAGATTGCTTGTTTCACCCCTACAACTGTTGTCATAAATTTGACTAGGGCTGAGATTAAAAAGAAACATGATGCATGAAGTAGCTTCAACACAAAATACACATGAAGAAGAAAAGCTGCCACTCTTCCCATACACACTCTTGTGCAGCATTGCTGTATCACTTTATTCATAATGCAAATCAGAAGCACCAGATTTGAAATTAGGTTACCACAGCAGAGGGCAATACGGCTCTCAGGCAATCACGTATGTCCTTGGCAAACTGCAGCATATATACAATTACTGCACAACAAAGTCACTGTGTTGGCTGTAAAACAGGTTCTCTATTATCAATAACTTCACTCATGTAAAAGAAGGATCATATTTCAAGTGATGCTATTATACCACCATTGTCTCATACAGTGAACTCACTATTTACATAGTATTGCAAATATATATATAATTTTTTTAAACTGTATAGGTTATAACCATCTTACACTAATGTTATAGTAAATATTCCATTAAATAACTTGAGTTAAAACAACAAGGTATGAGACATGACAGTGCCAAAAGCTCTTGCTGACAGTCATCCCATGCAGATTGGCTCTGTGAAGGCTTTCCTTTCTACTGGTCATATTTTCATCATCTCTCTCATGGTAGCCTCTCAGTTTTCAAGCACAATGATTCCAGGTTTTGAGTATGTTTGCACACAGGAAATATCTGTTATTGTGTGACAGATGCCTGGCAAATATGCATAAAGCTTCTTTGGAAAATACACATTTTACAAATTGTGAATAGTCAGAATGTGCATCCTGGAAAAAGAACCAGTGCACTGTGTGTGAACTCAACCTATGCAGACCAAACTTAACCAAAACCAGCAAGCTAAAAATACTGTCAATCCTATCTCTGTATATGAACTGGGAAGGGCAATGGTTGAGGCAGCAAGGTTACCTTATTCCATTAGCCATTTTATCTCTCTCTTAAATCCAGAAGGTGAGTGCAGTCCTCTGACCTAACTTGCATCCAGATGGCAAAGGAGACAGGCTCTGCCAAATACTTGCTGATGGCACAATCAGGAAGAAATCCAAGACTCTGGGGTTCAAACCTAGGTTTGTGGAGGAAGCTCTAGCTTCTCACAGTAAGACTACCTATTGCCCTTCTGCCTCAAAACACATTCTATTCCTTGTTGCTCTGACACGTCCATGCTACTTCTGCACTCCCTTTCTTAACATCCATTCTCTTCAACTGAAATCTCATTTCCACTACAATAGGTTTCCTTTTTCCTCTTCACCTTCACTTCTCATGCTTACAGCTCTAAGTTCAGCATATTTTTCTGCTTTTCTCCATGTTCTGTTGGATTGTTCCAGCAGAAATTTCCCATGCCCAGCATCACAGTTGTACCTGTAGCTGTGGGGATAATCCTGTTCAGAATCCCTAAAGGCCTGGACCATGGCATGTTCAGTGCAAATGAGTTCTTCAAGGAATGCAAAGAGCAAAAATAGAAACATATTTAGGATACATTTCCACACCAGCATAACCCCGACAAATTCCAACATCCATGGCAGAAAAACAACTTTTCAAGAAGTAGGACTATTCTTCAAGCAGACAGAGAAACTGTCTCCTCATAACCTTGTACTTGAAAATTATTTAAATGTTAGAACTTAGTCATCAAACATAATGTGTTTGGGACAGATGCCTGACATGAAAAATGCCAGCTATGATAGAAAGTTTGGTAGAGTTAGAAACTACTAATTCAGCAATAGCAAGAAAAGACCATTAACAGTGGCTTATTTCTAAACTCTGATGGTTGTGACAAGAAACATGGTAAGAGTCACATGTGAATGTTGTGCTTTTAATTGGCAGCAGGGACTCTGTGTTTATACCTAGAAAATACTGAAGACCTTGCAACCTAAAGTGGACAGAGAATGAAGAATATGTTTTGTGTGGCACTGTACGGGGAGCCCTGAATCTTAAAAGGCACAGACTGTGACAGTGTGAGCTACAGAACCGTGCATGGCTGGCACTACAGAGACTAGCAAGTTTTGGGCAGAGATGAATGTGGAAAACTCATGCTTAGTTATCCATTAGAAACTGATATTACCATAGGAAACGTTATCCTCTGACTATGGTGCCCTGCAGTTTGAACTCTTATCCCAGCAGGCTGACTCTTACCTGACACCCACCTTCTCCCTGGATAACATTTGAAAATGGGAGGATTTTTACTTTAGGGGTTGGTTTCTAATATCAGATATTTACTGAAAAATTTCATTGAAAGAATGTCTTTAAAGAAGAGAATTGAAGGAAGGAAGATGTTCCTTTAATATTCAGAGTAAAGGGTAACATAATTAAGATTAGATATTAAAAATACTGTAAAATTTCCTTTAAAAAACCCAAACAAATAAAAATATAAGAATGGAAAGTTAAAATTCCTATCTAGAAATGTACACCTCCTCATCTCTAGGGAGAATAAATGCAGCACTACCAGTGTAAAAGAGGTGTAAGCAGACATAAAATCTATTCTACTAAGTTTAGTTTTTTGACAAAGTGTAGCATGTCATCAAGAGACTATCCTATTCTATTCTGAGAATTGGTAAAGCCTATTAGAAGTCTGTGGAAATGATCCCTAATAAAAATCTTCATAAAACAAGGAATTCTCTTGATTAAATTGTTATTGCATGAGTAGACCTACAGTAAACGTTCAGCTCATTGTAGTAGAGAAAATCATATATATGGGCCAAGATATGCCTTTTAGAAATTGTGTCTAAAATTAGTGAAGTAGGAAAAGATAATTTCTTCTGAAATAATTTTATTTTTCACAAGAAAGCAGAAACATATCTATCAGAAGAAGGATTATAACAAAGCAGCTGGAACACTGGAACCTCTGTAATATATTGCACATTTTAATCATGTTTGATACAACACTCTTTATATGGATATCAATTACACTAATGACTCTTACATAATACCCCTGGGTGCCTAAGGGATGTGTATTGTCACCTCCCTTTTGTCATAAAAATAGAGAGTAGTTCCATATACACACTAAAGTAGTTTCTTTCATTTTTATATAATGAATGAGTAACACTGTAAAAAAAGACATTTTATCCCATATTAGTTTAGCAAACAGAAGAGATTTCACATATGACAGTGCTAAATATACTCTTAAGCTGCTAATAAAGACAAAGCCTGAGGGGAAAAATTCTAATGATGAGCAATGCCAGAAGTTTTTATTTCTGGATCTAAAGTAAAAATGTTTCACTTAGGTATAGTCTTAGAGGCATCATAGAAGAAATCAGGTTTTCCAATAATTTTTATCTCTAATAAAATCACTGGAATTAATTTGAGCATCATTACAGCACAGAAAAAATGCTTTTAAAGGTACTTGCGTAACTTGTCTGTGTGCACTTTATTGCATACTGAAAACTGAGAGGTTTCATCTGTAAATGATCTACACTTTCCCAAGCAATTGCCTCGAAGAAACTACAGACTCCACGGTGCTCTATAGAGAGCTGGCAGGACACAAGACTTATTCTCAGGAAAAGAATCACAGAATCAGATGAAAGAAGAAACCAGTTTCATCATGGATTTATGAATTTTAAAACATGCACTTCATAATTTTCTCTCTCTGAGCTGGTCCTACCTTAAATGCCTGCAAAAATAAAATATCCCCTGCCTAAAAGTTTTCCTAATGCTTACACGGGGAACACCAGTGGGCAATGACAAAGGTGCTGTTAGCGTATGTAGACAAAGAAGTGTGGCCTCACTAACACAGTGCTCTACCCTGACTAATCTATCACAATGTGTTTTCCTCATCAGACCTCGGGCTTCTCTGACAACCTAAATAATAGCATGGCAATTAAATTTATTCCAACTTTTTCCTTAAGTTCAGCTGCTTATGAGATTTTTACACATTTTTCTCTATCCCAAAGTTCAAATCCCTGTAATGTATGTCTCAGTTATAATTAAATCCCAATGATATTGTGACCTGGCAGGAATTTCATGGTGTTTGTGTAATGGGGAGCCTGGTAACAGGGTCGCTCTCCAGAACCATACATTGCTGTGTGATGCTGTGTCCTCCTGCAGCCCTATCATTTGAAGAGTTTTTAAATCATCCATAAAAACTAAAGGAACCCCACAGGAACCTGAATATGGCAAAGCAATTTGTATTCGTGCATGTTTTCTCAATCTTACTTTTGACCTTCTGAGATAATGTATAAAAATACATGTTGGATAGCTTCAGATGATTTTTTCATTTGTAATTATTTAACATTGATTTTGATTCAGCTATGAAAGCTGATGTGCCTTTCCCATTTTGAACAAAAAAGTAAAACTTCAGGATATTTAAATATTAAAAAGTGGCAACTGCATATGCATAGCAAGTAACTACCTCTCCAAGATACTTCAGAAAAATTGTGTTTAGTAGAGTACTTGTGATAAATTATGTATTTATTGTAACAGGGTCAGAAGCTGTTACAATTTACTGAGCTTGGTCAAAAATTCACTTTTAGAAAAAGTACTTCAGTGTCTCAATGTACATTTAAATGAGAACTTGGATGCACCAAACACATTGATTTTCATCGGAGGCAAGTTAAACATCTGAGATCAAATTTTGCTGTGACTTATATTGGTATAAAAAACCCAAAGCATAGCCATTCCACCAATTTCCATATACTTTAGTCTTCCTTATGGATAAAAATATAAAAAAGTAATGTGGAAGCTGGCACACGTTTTTCAAGAACAGCCTACGCACTGTGTACATCGCACTGCTGTTGTGCTAATGAGCCATGTAGGAGAATGGCTTCTAACAAAGCAAATGGATGAAAGCCAAGTGGCAATAAGTGAAACATTACTTGTTGCATCTTATAGATGGGTTTGCATCTTATAGAGCTGAATTTTAAAAGTTGTGATTCATGTGTCTGAACATATATTATGTGATTAAAAGATCACATAATATATGTGATCATATATTATGTGATCTTTTAATCACATAATATATGTTCTCAATGTTAATTCTTTAATTATTATAAACTTGCTACATTTTTAGCTCATCCTGCTGACACCAATAATAGCTCCTGGAATTATTTACAGTAAGGTTTTTTGGAGGCATCCATAAGAAGCTCCAACAATGGCACTGCTAGAGGAAACTTTAGAACTGGGATAATGAGGAAGTTCTTGACCCACAGAACTTTCCTTTCCATGTCACTCTACATTTTGCCAAGGTTTTGCATTATTATAAACTTCTGGATAAAGAAAGGGCCCTGTCTCTGGTGAACAGTCTGCAATTACAGAATGTCAAACATTATCTGCAGACAAACACTGTTTGTAATCTATAGCTGAGTCTGTGCCCAGCCAAAGAAAGTAAAAAACTGTCCTTAATGTACTGAAAGCCCCAGTGCCAGGCATCCTGGATGGAGAAGAGAAAGATGCCTTGGATCAATTTGTGGTACCCATCTGACCTAGCTCACAGTCAAGTGAATCATGCCAGGAAAGCAGGCTTTTCCTACTGTGTACTCATTTAGACCTAAAGTTCATCACATTTCAAGAACAAAAGTTCAGGTTTCAAATTCTTGTGGGGCCCAGGGTAATTGTTGGAGATTCATATAACCATAGACATGTGCTTCTCTTTTTCCACTAAGAAGATATTAAAAAGTTACTGCTGTCTGTGATCGCTACCCATGGAAAGCATTGAATAAGAGAGAAACCAGCAGAAGAATTCAGCAGCTGATCATGTAATTAAAGGCCTTTAAGTATCACACACGACCTACAATCCAACATTTCCTAACTTACAAGTACTTGCCTGCAGACTCAGTACTGCAGCACTGACCGCACTGCTTTCACACTGCAAAGGTTACATAGTCTGTAAGAGCAGTGAATGCAGTGCAGTCAAGATGCTCAGGAGAGCTTCAATTTACTAACTCCAATCTCAATAGCTATCTTGCTCTAGCACTTGGAAAGTGACTGCCTGTTGCAAAGTCTTCAGGACAGGTAGGGTTAACTGGCCCACATTAAGCCTCTTGCTGCTATGACAAGTCAGCAACAGTACCTATTTTAAAGTTATGTTCCATCCATTGATCTCATACGGCTGTCATTGCTCTGTTGACCAGCCCTCACTGTGCAAATGTAATCTACAAATACTCATTTTAATATTATTCTTTCAAATGGAAATTAATTTACAGAATGTTTTAAACTCACTTAAGTACACAACAAATCCTCATTTCTTCATCATAAAATTCTTTCACAGATAAACAATAAATAAATGGCATCTGTGTTCAATGCAGGAGCTCCCGAAAAAAGTCTTCTTCTTCTGTTGTTCTAGGCCATAATTGCCTCAGCTACATTGTCTTTGTCATGGTGCTAGCCAAGGTATGGTGGGATTTTTGGCTAATGAAGAGTACAGCTATACGTGAAGTACGACTGGGTGTCTGAAACTGAGAATACAAGCCATAACACACTGAAATAGGCACCAGATATTACGGTGCAGCCTTTTAAGTACTGTTCAATATGTGTATGTATACATGCATTTGCTTTGAAGTACTTATTCCAAGAAAGAAGGATTAGCCACTACAAATCACTAATTTTATAATATATAGGTAGAGATGAAGATGGAGAACTTTACTGAAGGGAGGAACAATACAAAACTCTAAAGCATTTCTTAGTAGGCTGCTAGAAACTTTCCTTTCCTTTTTACTAATTTAGGGGCCATGTACTTTCCTAGATATACACCTCTACTTGCTCTTTCCTGGATCAGAGCAAATAAAGTTTGGTTTCTGCAAGGACATTCAGCTGAGGAAAAAATTAAAGCAAGAACTGAGTTTTCATTAGTTAGGATTTTCTTTCATATTTGAATTCACTGCATAACTAATTTTAGTAAATTTAACCCCATCCCTAGTCTTCTATTGGTGTGTAAAACAGAGGGAATCAGCTTACATTTCTTTACAGTTTCTGTATTGAATGAATTCGGCCACATTTACATGTTTGCTCATGTTTCACTTATACCCAGGTTACATTGCTAATACCACAGAAGCAACACTGACTTTATTGCTCTCACGTTACACTGAAAGCACAGTAGAACTTGTCTGCTACATGTGTACTTTGGATTCCTTAGTTGTTTGATCACATTGATGAACGGATATGCAATCAATCTCCTACTAAGACAGTGAGTAGTATTGGCCATAACTCATTACTCCATCAAAGGATTTGGCATTTCAATCGATGGGAAATGATGTGTGATCATTCTAATTTATTATACATCATTTCCCATC
The DNA here is from genome assembly GCA_013397895.1 of Origma solitaria. NCBI lineage: Eukaryota > Metazoa > Chordata > Aves > Passeriformes > Acanthizidae > Origma > Origma solitaria. Next base: position 154,699 of record VZRL01005115.1, read on the forward strand.
AATCGGTGTGCTGAAGCTTTGACATAATAAGTAGTTACAGACACTGTCAATCATTCTTGGTCAAATACCTCTGAATGCTGCCATTTGGTGCACCTTCAGCTATTCATCCAAACTGCAAATATTCACCCAAAACATTCAGCAAAGAGACTATTACTAAAGGTCCATAAAAAGACTCAGAAAAGTGCTTAGAAACATCTCAAAAGCTTCAAGAACATGTAAAATGGAAGAAAAAAGGCTTATCAGGAAAGTGCACTTTAAAAAAATGCATAGAAATTTACAACCCAAATCTGTAGAGGAATAGTGTCCCGCTAGGAAACGACTGAATAAGTGAAAGCTTCAGTATTGCACTGGATTTTGGCAGGACCCTCTGGTATGCTGGCCACCTGTTACTGTAAGAAGGAACTAAATTCTGCTGATTTGTGTCAGCATTATTCCTTTTGTCTTCTGTGGAGTTGTACAGGTATGTAAACCCAGGCCACAATTAATCTTTCCCCTACTGATGAGATTAAAACTCTTTAAATCAGCCCCGAGCCGTAAACATTCCTTCTCTATCCAAAATTCCCTTCAAAGGAGAACTTTTTCCAGAAGTGTGACAACAACCACAATCACTGTCAATTTACTTATTAAAGCAAAACAAAATATGCATTCAGTGATAATTTTTTCTGGACTTACTCTGGGAATCCACTTGGCCACTACACCTAAAGGCGCCTGCACCTCTCTTTTACTAGATCAGTATGACACATAACAGTTAGAGGTCCTTCTTTCACAGGAATTTATTAACCCACCTAGATAAAAACAGTGGTCCTCCTTAAGAAATTACTATTCTTTTTTAAACCAAGCTTGAACTTTCTCTTTAGAATTTGCCTGTATTTAATTCCGTCATTGGATATGGAGTACATCGCCAAAAGAGACAGATAAAGCATTTGTGATTGCAAAAAAACGCAGTGAAATGTTATTCCAAAACAATATAACAATTTTCAAAGTCACAAAATTAAGCAAATCTGTGTGACTAACTCCTATTTCAAGCCAGCTAGAATCTTTAATATAGCAAGCCCTCCTGTGATATATTTCAGATGTCAGACTAGATGATTCAGCAGGCCAGCTCTAGCTCCATCGTTCATATTATCCCACTCACACTTAGACATTCTCCTATGCTCTTCTGGTTTTCTCCCTACAAGAGAACTCATACTGTTCCTCTAATACTCATCATTTTGCCCATCTCTTTCCTCATATATTGTCTTGTCTTCCTGTGTGACAAACATAAAAGCTATTATATTGAGTTCCACACAGCAATATCTCATTATTGGTAAACTGTTTGAGAGATAGTTTGTATGAAACTGCTACATAAAAACAATACATTGAATCCTTTCTCTCTGCCCATCCCTCCTTCCTCCTTTTCATTGGATTTGTCAGTCTAAAATAATGCAGTGCTGGACAGCTTAACGTGGCCCCTAAATTGACCAGTTTACTTATTCTGTTACTGTGAAATATTTTGATTTGCCTTTCAAGTTCTATTCACCCAGCTCCTGTACTCTTCCAATCGTCTTAGCAACCTCCAGGCTGATCTTCCCTCACAATGGCAGCTCCCTGAAAAAGGCAACCTGTACCAACTATCAGATCTTGAAAACAAAAAACATCAATAAAATAAGGTCAAGTTAATGCTTTTTTTAAAATATGCCAATTTTCACATAAGTAATTTTTTGGCAAATTTGTTGTTGTTTTCTGTGAGAGCTGTTTCTGACAGAGACATCAGACTTACACTTTGACAAGCAAGTTTACACTCAAGGAGCAATCAATAGCCCATCCATTCAGACGCTATGTACTCACTGATAATTCTGAACTTGCAAACACCAGTTGGAAATTGCATTTTAAGAGTTCTAGTACCTTCTCTTTCAAATAGCAAACATAAATGTTACTATATCTAATCAACATATACAGTGTGATATCTGAAATTAGAAATTCAAATACATGCAACAATCTGCTTACCAACAATCTCCAGACCAAAAATTATTCAGATAAAGTATTTGGTGAATAATTTTGAATAGCAAATTCATTTGAGAAAATCAAAGCAGCTCACAGACAAATCACAAATGAAAAAAAGTTAAACATGTTAAATCATTTATTATGAAGTATTTTTCATCTCTGTTCTGTTATTTGTTTTTCCATTCCAGGCAAGGACAGCTTCAGAAACACTGGTATAAAAAGGCATAAAGATAAAACCTTATACTTTTCTTACTTGGCACCTTCTAGTAATTCTTGAGTATTTACCTATCTACAGAGAAGGGAAGAAGTTAAATGTTGACCCACCCAAGAAGAAAAACGTCCATCCAAGTGAAAAGATTATATACGAAATTCTAGTCTGATGAGTTTGGAAATGAAAGGCCTATAGGCCTCCCAAAAGCAGGTCTCATAATTAACAGAGTTTTAACTATAGCTGCATTGCCAGGTGCAAATTTAATAAAAGATTATAAATGATAGATTAACTGTACTTCCAGCAGCTGTTTGTAATCCCAAGAAAAAATCTTCATTAAGATAGTGTTAATGTTGTAAATGGTTATCTATTAATTTAAAGTATTGCAAAATATCAAACACTAATCATTTAGAACACTGTGTTGAAAATCATGCTAAGGAACTATGCTGTACATAAAGTTTTAAAACATGACATTTTAAGTCAGACCATCCAAAGTTAGAATTAATTATGTCAAACTTTCTGCAGTCTTCAACAGACTGCCCTGAAAATCAGACAAGCTCCTCAGGAACACTAAGTACTCCCTAAACTCCAGCTGCAAGAGCAGGGTGTTGAGCTGCTGGAATTCAAGCCTGCCATTTTGCTAGATCCACTGACACACAACAAAAATGTCGTCTCTGGAACCAGCTTTGCTAGAACTCCTGAACTGAGGAAGCTTCCAAACCCAGTAAGACGGAGCTCCAAGCAAAACCTGCTCTGCTGATATCCTCAAAAAGAAAACCATGTATTTTCTTATATTAGTCCCTTTTATATACCTTTAAGATAAATGAGTTTTGCAGGGAATAAAAAGGATATACTGAATATACCTGACCTTCCCCCATTAAAGGTGCAGAGATGGAGCAAGATGTGAACTCTGACCTGGAGAAGGCTCCCTTCTTGACCCACAGTGTCTGAGAGTTTGTGACACCACCAGTGTGTTATAGGTTAGGAAAATTTCCTTTAGGAAATCCCACAAAAGCCCTTCTCACCTAAAGCTCCCACCCTGCTCATAGAGCTCCAGCCTCAGAAATGCCATGAATTGAGCATTCCCATTTGCTCCAAAATGTACCCACACTGAGCTATGTCAAACAGCCATTATCTGTTACCTTTTGTGGGAAGGGTTTTTACAATGCTTCAGCAAGAGAAGCAGCACACAGGAACACCGCCACCACACCCAGACCTGCTCATCAAATAGATAGACCAGACAGAATAAAAAAAAAGAGAGAGAGAGAATCTGTGTATCAGTTTTATTTAGTGTATTCTGTGCAGGCATTACAAGAAGACAGAACCCAACATCCAACATCAACATCACCATCCATTAGAAAAATTCATCCATGAACTTTTCCTGAAAAGAGTTACAGAGAAAGCCTTATGATTAACCTCTACAATTCATGTTTTAATTCACATTTCTTAATACATTTCTAATAGGGAAGAAAAAAAAAAAAAGAGAGAGAGCACCAAGCTGCAAGATAAACTCTAGATTTGGAAAATCCACTAGGTACTATTAGCTAAATAGCCTTACAGATGCTTAGTAATGATTATTATTTATATGTGTAGAAATTGCTAGATAAAGCTACTGTAAATACCTTTGTTTCCAAAAGGAGCTGGTTCTTCAAAGCCCCTTCTCTTCCTTACTTACTTTTTTATACTTAACAATGTACAGAATAGTTTCAAATGACACTCAAGTCATGACCAAAGATGTAAGCTGCTTTCAACAGCTGCACTATCTCAGTTCCCAACTAAAGCAGAGCTCCCTACTTCTAAAGAAAGTAACCTCCCTCTTCGTTAACTTTCTTTCCCTCCCTTCCTCCAGCTCAAAGGTTTAAACCTCTTTACTTCCCCCACTTGAGCAAGAGGAAGTGAAATTCCATTTGAACATCTGCATGATGAATACATGGGTAAAAAGAGATGCAAAAATTAGTGTGTGTTGAGTAAAAATGATCAGTAAGCCATTATAATAATAATTTAAATTAGAAAACTGTAGTGTATCCTTGGATCTAAGTCTCTCTTTATTCAATACACTTATATAAGAAATAGTTCATTGTTGACCTAAACATTTTGTCTGTCTTTATACACTATATGCACACCTTAAAATCATATGTTTTCATATGTACAGAAAGAAAAACGTACTGTATAGCAAACTGTTTTCCTGAGTGTTTTGTGGCCAAAATAAAATTGTCATTTCTTACTTCCCTGGAGAATAATGTACTGTCATTTTGGAAGAAAAAACCAATAGAGTCAATATGGGGTGCAAGTCAATTTTTCCCTCGAATTAAAGCATTGCCATACACAATGTCTTCAGGGGGAAAAAAATTAGTAAAAATCCAGTACAACACAAATTATTGGATTGGATTATTTCTCTCTATATTTAATCTGTATAAAGAACTTAACAGTTTGGTCCAGACCAGATAAATATATAGAGGAATATAAGAGTAAATCAGGAACAAAATACAGGGAAGCATTGAGATGCTCAGATTACACCATACCATGCAGATAAAGTAATTTTAATTCAAGCAGAATGGTATGCAATGATCTTTCAATGGGACATACTGTTTATGAGGTATGCACCCAGATCAGCTAAATGAGCAACCAGTAAAATGTTTCTGAAGTTTGCTCCCTATTATATTCTGGAAAACAAATCATATCTCCATCAAAAATTGAGTTAAAAAATAGAATCAAAATATTAATAATTTTTGACAGGCCTTGCATGGTCTGCACCATTAGACACCAAAAATGTGATTAATGTTAATAACAGGTCTCATATGTAAACGTAAAGAAAACGTGTAAATCATGGCTGCACAGATGTAATCTTTTCGGTATAAGCAACAATAAATTATATACCAATTTGATATTTTTAACCTAATAATTGCTTGCATGTTATGCAATTTTCAATTTTAAAATTGCAGTACTTTAACACTTAGTGTCAACCCTTTGATAGTGGTACAACATCCAATAAATGCAAACTGTGTGCTCCGCTTTCAGACATGGCTTCTTTTTTTTGACTTATGGATTTTTTTAATGTATTAGTTATTCTGCTTTTTTTCCCCCAAAAAACCTCAAATCTGCAGTCTGTAATTAGCCCACATGTGAACCACATGAAGAAGCTGGCATAAGCAAGTAGCAGTCACTTTAAATGACAGATTACAATGACACAAAAGGAGCAATTTTGGCATTTCAAGTTAATAATATGAAAGATTAGCCCTCTCTGATACATTATGTTAAAAACTCACTATATACCCACAGTCAAACAAGATTCTTATTTAGATTGGAAAGATTAACAACTCTGAGAAAGAAATTCCAAACTATGAGACACCCATTTGCAAAATACCAGTATAAATTTGTGACACATTCATAAGATTGGTTAAGGCATCAGAGTATATTGCTTTGCCTTCCATACCATTTTTAACTTATACATAAAATGCATGTATTTTAGGTCTAACAGAATCATTAAGGGGACAACCACGCTTAGAAACAAAATGACCATATTCAAATATTGAAACCATTTCACTTATAACTCAAGTCTTTCAAAAGCAAGGAAATTGAGTTAAGACATATGCTCCCCTAAGCGGCATAAGCCCTTAGTTAAAAGAAAGCATTAGTCTCTACAGTGATTTCTGCTTTCCTTCCACAATGCCTTCTTCTTCACTTTTATACAACCTTTATGTTATTTCACCTTTGGAGAAGGGAAACTGCATTTTGTAAATAACTTTGAAAAGTGCTGCCAGTTCTGGAGAAGACACAGAATTTGCTTTATTCTTTTACCTTTAGAAATATTTATGAAATACAGTTAAAAGACAGATTCAACCACAGGACAAAACAGCTGGCTTCCAAACCCTAGAAAATTTCTGAGGTATTCAAAGCACAGGTTTTTGTTCAGTCAGTTACAGAAATAAGGGCCAGCCATGAAAATTAGATCTCCAGTTAGATTTGGAAACACTCGCTTCCTACTAAAGTTAAGGCGTTCTGATTTGCGTTTAGATCCCTATCTGCTACAAAGACTACATTAATTTAATGTATTATAACAAGAAAAATTCATTCTTGCCACAGACATTAAAAATAAAATTCAAAGACAAACCATTCTTCAAAGGAAACAAGGGCCCCATCTGCTGATGTTTAAACGTACTACATTAACACATGCACACCAGTTCTCCCACAGATAAGGTACTGAAATGAATTGCAAAGACAAATCACCACATTAACTATACTGCATTCTTCTGGTACCTTTTTATAGGAAAAAAAAGCTTTTAGGCCCTTGGGTCAATCAGTTTCCACCGATTATGAGAGCTTTATCTGTGAAAAAAAAAAAAAAAAGGAAGACTAGGAAGGAAATTCAGGCAGGAACCTGAATTTGCACAGCAATAAAATAAGGGAAGATGGCCAGCCCTTTATACAGCATAACAAAATTATGTCTACCTGCATACAATGAACAGTTACAGAAAATAATAAACTATTACTCTCTAAATGTCACCTTCAATGCTAAAAATACGAAATATCAAAATGTCTTAAACCATAACAGAGATATTAATGGAGAACTTTAGGAGCAACAATGAAAGGAAGCATCTGGGAAATGTAAAAGTCAAACTTTTCTGAAGTTTAAAACATCTTGTTAAAGAGTCTGATAGCTGTTTATTGAGAGTTCTTAAAACTAAGCACTGCTTTGTTTACAGAAATCCCATATATAGGAGACTTTACATTATGTTGGGATGAAAAATGGCAGTCAGCTTAATGAAGACAAAACAAATGTCCTTATTATGAACAAGACCATTTCAAACATTATATCAACAAAGGGCCAGCAGCTGAATTTATAATCTCATATGACTATATTCTGCAATTAAAAAGTCCATAATTTTAGAAGTACTAGAATATCTTTTGTTTACATGGCTATAACATAGACAAGACCCATGCTGGTATACCAGGAAGGAGCAGGTGCCTGACCTCTCTCCCCAAGCCCAGCAGCACAGTAAATGAACCTCAAGAGAGCACAAAAGAAACTTGTTCCTGTTCTCTCCTGGTCTAGCCAGAAGTGCAGCCAATACAAGCTGGGTGTTTAATTACATGAGCTGTCCTGCACCCCAAGACTGTAACTCTACTGGGGAGAATTCTGGAGTCTGCTTTATCCCTCCTAACTGAGTTTCTGTGCCACAGACCTTGTTTGCATGTATGATGCTGAAGGTCACCACTGCGCCTGACAGGTACCACCACAGGACAAAATCCCACAAATCACTGGCTTTCTCAAGAAATAAGAAATGTACAATGTATTTCCACAAAATATTCTAACACAATGATAAAAGCTAAGCAAATGTACTAGACTTGCATGCACCTTACAAAATTCTTGTTTTGTTACCAAAACCCTACAAAAGTAGAAATTATTTCCAGCTGGGCTGTGGTCAGAAGGCAACGTATGGAACAGCTCACTGCACGGATAAAAACAATAATTAGACCTCGGTGCTAGTGAATTCTTCAGTAAGTATGGATATAATCCACACAATAAACAACACTCTCTTGGCTTTTGATTGAATACATTAAATTTAAGGTATTCTGAATATAATTCCAAGATGTGACAACAACGTTTAATGCACAAAACAAAACTACAATATATAACTACTTTTTCACAGCATAATTATATCTAGGGTGGTTTTCTGGTATTTTCTTATAACTATTTCTTCAGTAGAGCTCCTTCCATTGGCTTTTGTAGCTGATGGAAGGAACTGACTTAGAGATGTCCACGGTCTGACTATTGAAATGTACTTCAACCTGAAATAGGTTAAGTGAGGAATTTGTCCAGTGGACTAGCTAGATAACAGAACAGAGCATGAGATTAAGTTCCAGCTCCCCAGACACAGCATTCTCTCAAAATGAAATTTACCATTTACTTTAAGCATGAGCTTTCAGGTGTTTTTTAATAAAGCAACCCTTTTTGTGCATGTGGTTATTTGGTTGATCATTATCACTCATGAAAGTGAAAAACAATTAAAAGCTTTCACAAATCAGCTCGTTCAAAAAAGTGCCTGTGAAAATAAAAAAAGAGCATTCTCATTCTTGATCACAGATAAGACGAAGTAACTTTACTATCCCACTTCATTAGATCATACATCAATCTCCAATGTGATAATCTATGTTGGGAAAAGTAATTACATCTGCATCAGTTATGAGCATGTTAAAAACAAAACCACCACAACTGAACCTTGTCAAAGGTGAATCTGCAGCTTCGGGTGAAGCTACATGTAGGACAACAAGCTGACCCCACTGGTTACTCCTGTTGGAAAAGGAAAGCTCAACTCTGCCATCTGCTCACACCTGTGTGCTCCTCTCCACACACTCCGGTCTTGGCTCCTCCTAGACCTGGGCTCTTTCAGCTACACAAAAAAGTGGAAAACTGACCTAGTAAACAAAGTGGATAGGAAAGGATCCACCTACAGTCACACTTAGCAAGGAGTTTTACAAGCACCAGAGCCCATGGTAGGAAGGGGCAGGACTTCATAATTAGGAGGAAGCCTGGGGAGGTAAAGGAAACTTCCCCTTTTGGCAGTGACAGCACAGCTGGGATCCTAATTTGATCCTGAACTTCTCAGTGGTGCTTCTACATTTGTGCAGCATTCAGAAACCAATACTTTGAATAGTCCTGACTGTAACACTCTGTCATCACTCCCTCACAGGCATGCCCATGTTTCAGGTTTGGGTTTGTACATCTGCCTGGGAATTTAATCTCATTGCACAGTAGACGAAGAATAAAACTGGATAGGGATGATAATATTTAGTAAGTACTTACTTCAACTGCAATCTCAAAATCTAAATAACTTTCTAAAAAAGGCAAGAATTTGGGATCTTGCCTTCATAAACGCTTCAGTCAAACACTACTAAGTCCAAACCCAGTATACAACTGAGATTAGCTGAGCTGGTTAGAGCATGGTGCTAATAATGCCAGGGTTTGAACCCTGTATGAGCCACTCACTACAGAGTAAGACTTGATGATCCTTCTGAGTCCCTTCCAGCTGAGAATATTCTGTGATATGATCAAGATAACGTGCATTTCCATCTTTATTGGCTTCTATGGTGTGAAGCATCTAACAAAACCCCATTTGAAATTATCGGTGTTAGGACCTACCAACATTACAAGCACCACAGATGAACCAACAACTCAGGTGGCTATTTCAATGCTCTACCTGAGCTAACAGCAATATCTATTACACTACACATATAGAGCTGCCTTGTAAATCTCAGCTACTTCCACTGGGACCATGCATTTAGAAAGGCAAGTAGTTACTATACTCCTGTTAAGCAAACCCCCGCTTTCTATTACTTTGGAAGACATCTTTTTAAATTAATGCAATAACTTTCTAATAATTCCTTAATGTTTTAAACTGACATGATTTTCATCACATTTTCCCCTTCTACTCACATGCACACACATTGTTTTACATAATGTTTCTTACAACTGCTCCCTTTCTATTTTATTTTTCCTTTTGAGAATCCAGTGAACATTCTCTGTGGAAGACGAAATATTGAATAAAGGAAATACATACTTTGGATAAACAGAAAATGAGAGCTACAGCTCATCAGAATTTGGAGTACATAATTTTGAAAATTGGTGAAATACTTCACAAACATTTTTTAACAATTCCTAGTTTATATTTTGTTCAGTTCAATAATTTTTTTCTCCTTTTTTCTCCCTTCCTCAACCCATCATAACATATTTTAGCTTTATAAGTGAAAGCACAGCATTCCAGAAATCTGATTGGCAGACATAAAGGCTGGCAGGCACAGAGGGTGTCTTTTTGATTTAATAACGATGACTTATATCGTTGTTTTGAAAGACCCATGAAACAGAATGGAGCTCTCCTTTCAAATCTAGTATTTCTATACCACTGCTTATGCTTGGAAGAAGCAGCTCTATTTTGGCTGCTTTTGGTCTCTTTTGGAGGCATCTATTGATGCTTACTAACATGTTAATGAACAGCATTGCAGTGGTGAAAGTACTGGCTATGAGGCTTTTTTGGAGCTTATTAATACTTCTCTTTTATCAGCCAGAGGAGATGCTGTAATGTGGCACCTGAAAGTGTGCTGTCTCTGAAGTGCTCCCAGTCACTGCTGGACCACAGTGCAAAACAAGGGGCTGAAATGAACATCATCACAAATAAGACTTAGACAGACTTTGCAAACACATAAAACGGAAAAAGCTGAGACTGAAGTTCCAGGATAAAAGGAATGCTCCTGTTACTTTTGTCTTTAGTTAGGATTTTACACAAAGTCCTCATGTTTTAAGCATAGTGCACTATTTGCCATATACTTAGACCTCATTAAAAAGTAAATTTACCCTTTATTTATCAATAGTTCTACAATTCTGTGTCTTGGGACACACACAGTTTTCTTCCAGACATGTGCAGCTGCTAAAGAATAAACAAAAACCAACAGCAATAACTAACCTTTAAATAGGAAAAGATTTTGACATCAAATAGGAAAAGATTTAGACATCCCCATCAAACAGATAAGGAAGGGTTAACTTTCTTTTGATAGGGCTGTTGAATTTGAGTCCCCAGGTAAGTATGGGGATGTGTGATTTTAAAGTCTGTATTCTGAGAACTTCAGGTACATCAAGAAAACACTTGAAAAGGTATTTTGTCTCTGCATCAGTAATTTGGTCCAAATGTTTCCCTTCTCAGGGAACCGTAACTATTGTTTAGGTGATGGCTGGGTGGGAGCTTTCTACCACTCAGAAGATATCTTATCTCTTACCATGAAATGACCCTTAAAATTGTTATTGCATTAGATTATAATTGTAGTGTATTTAGCTGTGAAATTGCATGGACGTTTTTGTGCCTCTACATTTGAGCACTCTCCCTACTTGTTAAGTCAAACAGCATTTTGTTTTCAATGCTCAGTGCTGACAATTCGTGGAGACAGAGGCATGCATGCACATGCACACTGTCTCTCTGCTCTTTCACAGAGCATTTACGTCTGCTTCTGCTTGGGTTTTATTCCCCTTCAGATCAAGGCTCTCTGCTCTTTCCACATAGAGGAAGCCTTGCAATAACAAATAACTATGCCCAGTAACCTAACTATAATGGAAGTATGCTCAGAGGAAATTGATAGTATTGCCAACTCTCATTATTTTCCTATGAATCTTGTGATATTTGCTATTTTTCTTAAAGTCCTAACTGTTGAAATCATACGAATAAATGTAAACCTGAGCTTCCATTAAAAAGGTGTCTAGATTTCTCAAACATGAAGTAAAACCTGAAAATATAAACTGAATGTACCCATGACAGCTAAAACAACCAAAGGCAAACTAAAAATAAATGAAAAATAACTGGTGTGTTAAATTACATCATACTTTTGATGTAATTTCTTAATTTCAACTCAATATTGAATACTTGGATTGACAAGTGGAGCAAATTGGCTAAACTCCTCAGATAAATGCTGGATGCTAGAAAGTACAGAACAAGGGCAAGAAGAGGGAGAAATTCTTCCACTTTGGACATGAATCAGATTCCCAGGAGAGTGTTTTTGGCCTGGAGTTGGTGTAGTAGCACTAATCTGAGCTTCATTGCCAAGTCCATGTTCGCTACCCATGCCTTGCTGTACCCCTCTCCCAAGGACTGCTATGCTTCAAGGTCTGTAGCTTCAAAAAGCATTTACAATTTTGTGCATTCAGATATTTCTTTTTGTCCATGGCTCCTACAAGTACAGGATGTGATCCTTCAAAAGGACCCAAAATTTTCTCTCTGTGCAAGTAAAAATTAGTTTTTATTTTTAATGGCTATAACAAAACTGAACATCATTTGTGAGCATGTATGTAATGCAGAATCCCCCAGCAATGCAGAAAACTGTTCACAAAGGCTATCATAAACACAGGATCTGGTACTCTGAGAGGATATTGATTTTTCCCATATGAAATTATTTTTTAAAAGTAATTAATAATATACCTAAAATAAATGAAGTTTATGTAACCCACCAAGTTTGCAGTTCAAGTCTCAAAAAGGGTATAGATGCTAAAGATCAGACACTGGAACGACTGATATTTAGGAAAACAAAGAAGCACTTTCTTGGAAGGAATTTTTAATCAATTTTGTAAACTGAGAAAACTGGAAAGATGTGCTTCACGTACAGAGACTCACAGGCCTACAGTCACAATCCCAGTCCCCCTCCCAGCATGCCAGCATCCTTCCCTTTGCAGCAGAGGTACAGGAAGGCAGACTGGTCCTCAGCTTCTCAACAACATTAACATGACAGAATTCACTCTATCTCACACAGCCTCGGATTTAGTGGGAGACAGGTCGTGCTTCCTCCACTCTATTTCAGGAAATCTTACTAGTCTACAATATATAGTTCTTCATGCAAATTCAATAAGTACAGATAGGGAGAAAAGCTAACAGAAAATATCTTACCAGATGGAGAAAATTAAAATATTACCCTTGTTTCTTTGCCAGCACAGATCCATTGTGACAGGTTGGAAATGATTTATGGTTGGGGGGGCATGGAAGAAGAGAGTACGGGAAGAAGGAAACATACTTACACTAGCAGAGATATTAATTGCTGCACGGTGTTAAAATCTTTTGCATTGTTTTGCATGCATGCAATAATTAGTTCCAAGAATTACACATGCAGCAATGTTTGCATGCTGATCTCTGCATGAGACAAATAAACCTCAAGTATATGATGCATGTTAGAAATTGCTTTCAAACCACTGTGGAAGACATTGTGGTAAAGAAATTATACAATATGGCAACTCAAAAGCTGCATTCAAGGAAACAGATTACCTTTGAATATATGAATAGGTAAATACTTCAGCATGTCCAAGATTAATACTAATCATTATTATTTTAATATATAAAATGTTATGGATATTGCCACACAGCAGTGATCAGGCAGATATCTAGTCTTTGTAAATTAAACCCAGATATTTTTCTGCATCTAATTGATTTTTACATTACATTAGGCAGCCAAGACTGCAACCTTCCATGACATAGTATCTAAATAAACATTTATTAAAATATTTTAATTAGAATAAGACGGAAAATACAGTTTCCAATTATGTTTTCAGAAGGAAAAAATCAGACCTATTAAGAATTAATGTAAACATAAGTGTAATGTAACATTTAAATGCAATAATTATGCCATATGATTTATACAATGTGAGTTGGTTCTAATTCCTAAACTTTTAGAAAAGGACTACTTATACTAATGCAATTATTGCCTCTTGCATCTTATGGCTTTGATCTCAAAAAATAAGAAGGGACACTCTAGAAAGTGAATAGTGATTTTACAAACTGAGGCACATCCTTGTTGAGCAAAATTTATCTTACAGATGCACAATACTTAGTGGTTAATAATAACATCATTCTGCCAGAGCAGGAGTGCCTCCTGCTCTAGAATGCTGAGGTGCTTTGTCTGATCTGGCTGCAAATGACACAAGTGACTGGGCTTCTGCCATTTTCCTTGGAATTCTAACCTGGCTAAATAAACCTTATTCCCAGGGAATTTGGCTGAGATTATTAAGAGTCTCCAAATAACTTATAATTTTTTTGCTACATACATGCATATACCTGTGTGCACAGTTATTTTGGCTTCCTCTATTCTATTTTATGGAACAGTGCATTTCAGATCCTGACATGGTTTAGCACAGGGAGGTTAAGTCAGGCACAGTACACTGGTGTAATCTATGTCTTAAAGTACTGATAAGTCATCATGCCTTATTGAAAACTTACATTTCTTGATACTATAGTTCCACACCACCAGATATACACACATAGAAGAGAATCAGTTTATACCTCACAAGCCAGACAGAACTATGTGTGGAAGTGAGGGCAGCATCTTCTTCGCTTCAGCCAAAAGCTGCCAATCGCACAACTGTCACTTCAGGGAAGCAGCAAGGGAGTTTTCTATGCCTATTAGTTTAAGACATTACCAATCACCAGGAGCTGCTTGAAGAGTTTCTGGCTGTCATATAAAAATTGGCTCACTGTTCTTGACATTGATGTAATCTTACAGAGACACTAAAGATACTACAAAAGTGACTGGTTAAGGAAGATGGGGTTCCTGCATTTTTTAAAGCAGTAATTAAATCCAGGACCATGGAAAGAACTCTTGAAATGGGCATTTCAGTAAAAAATGCATGCATGCCTGTGTCATGCAAACAGAAATGGAGGCTCCCAAGGAAAATAGGCTGATACAGCTATATAACCTGTGTTTCCCTTGATGACTTTTGACCAGTTTAAAGTGAATCTCAAAGTACTGGGATCAGTAAATGAGAGCAGGAGTGTGCCATTTCAGTCAAACATGCACACTCAGTGCCTAAAAAATCTGAAGTTCACTGACTTCAGGTTGTACCCTTTAACTATACATATATTCATTTCTTAATTCAGTAATTGAATATAGATACCTTTATCAGACAAAATTCAGGCAGTTTTATTCAATTGCTTATAATCTTAACAATTCCTCTTATCAACCTTGCTGCCTTCATTTTTCTCCCCAGAAATTTCTCTTTTGAGAGACTTCAGTTGTTCCAAGAGATCTCCAAGGAGGACGTTATTGTTGTGTCCTTCATTGTAAAAGTAGTCATGGAGGAGGAAAAAAGCTAGTCCCAATCTAGACCTTCCAGGACTGGATAAGGATAGTAGAAAAGAACTCACTGTCAGACAAATAAGATGTGAATACTTCCCCTGAATAAAAAGAGTATATTTATATCCCTCTTTAGCTCCAAGAGGCTAGTCCCTGTCATTCCACGTAACTTTCACTCCCTTCCCTTTCCATCAAGTGTGTAAACAACCAATCATAAAAATCAAATTTCTAATCTTCCCCATTCATGTCCTCTCACAGACTAGAAGAGTGCTATCCTGCTGGCAGCCTTCCGTTCCAGGTCCAGTTTCAGCCACTGCACTGCTATTACATAAAGCAGAAAGCATGAACACATCATATCCATCCTCTCTGCCACTCATTTCAAGGGTTTACTCAAAAATCTCCATGGAATCTACACTCACTTCTAGTCTACACCTTACTACAATCTACCAATTACTGTCCTCTTGGTTCTCTCCTAAATAACAGTAGAAATAATAACAACCGCCACCACTACAAATCACTATGCCTTTTTTAAGACCAATATTTCACAACACAACATGGTTACAGTTAGTAAATTCATATTTAGTTTCCTAAATTAGTAAGCACTTAGATTTTAAATACCAAGTGCTCAGCTGTTACAGAGAACATTTAACAGCTTTAGTCACTTGTTTATTAAAATCTTAGTTTTGGCTCTCTTTCACATATTTCACTTACACAAATACCAAAACTTACTCAGCACAGAATGCCTGTAATATCTCCATACCACTCAGTAACAGACTTCCTATGCTGCCTTTGCATCCAAAATTACATATATAATCCTATAAATGCCTTTGCAGGAGGAGAGGGTAGGATTCAGGAACTATCATCCAGCATAAAAAGAAAAAAGAATTGACACTTATGAACTGCCTCTTAATCATAATTTATTTTAATTAACATTTGCTATTTTACAAATGTTTTACTGTAAGCACACATTCTAAATGTTCTATGCTTAATCTATGACTAAATTCTGTTTGACAGTTTTTTTAATGTTCTACATCTGAGGCATCAGAGGCCTTGCAGATTTTAAAGATTAAAACTCTGCTGGGGTTCAGAGATACGAATATCCATTTCCCTGAGTTAGCACTGATGGACTTGAACATACCTTCTTTTGACGGAAATTGCAGTACATGGCAATTTTTGCATGTTTATTTTTAAGGCAGTTACAGTATAAGAGATTGATTTTGACAGTCACGTTATCTTCATTTTTACCACAGCGGTAAAAAATACTGTGAATTTCCAGCAAGAAAACCCCTCTAAACTTTCAGGGATGTTATCTTCATATTTACCACGGTACTTGTAAGTATTGCTGCACTAGATGAGGATTTGTGAGCCATTGTGTTAAGCAGCTCCCTTCCAAGTGAATTACACATCTCTTACAGATAGTCATGGAGAAGAAAAAGCTCAGAAATAATACACTGTGTAGTGGTATTTTTGGCAGTCATGAACTTCTCAGAAGTGTACAATTTACCCAATGATTGCGCTGTCATTATAATAGGTAATCATTAGATTTGTCTTTTATATCAATTGTAACATCTTATAGTATTATATGTTCATTTATGTAGCCTCATTACTGCCAGGAGTCCTCTTTAACTGAGATGATAAGTAAATAAAGTAGAAATTACACACCAACAGGAACCTGGAATATGTTGTTTTACTGTATGTCTGAAAGCTCCCTTTAGCAAAGCTAATCTGTGCAGCAGTTACCATTATTTCTACCTCAGTAAACACATCCTAATTGCTGTGTTATTGCTTGTGAAGAAAATATATTATTAAAGTCCACAACTTATGACTTGTTGCACATCTGTACATGGAAGGAAAAAATCTTCTCATTTCATCAGACCTTAATAGGTTTTGAACAGGATGATCAGCTGAGGCTGTTTTTCTCTTGCAGATCTGTTCATTACCGTTTCACAATGTCAGTGGCTCCTTCTAACAGTCAAGATGCATCCATAATTTATTCAGAAACCTGAAAACATTACTAAACCAACTCTACTTAATTCTCTAGGAATCAGCTCAGGCCTGTTTTGGTAGCAATTTGTAATGAACAACAATTATAAGCCCAAAGGAATCAGTACTCCTTTTCAGTTGCTAATGTTTTATACCCAATTATTGGTCCACTGCCAGATAATGATCCATAGAGCATTAGAAATGTGTATTAATATTATCTTTACAAGTGCAATAATACTCAGTGGAGGATAAAGTTTTGATGGACTCCTTTCGTGTGCTAGTTAAAGCTCTGCATTGTCTGGGAAAAAAGTCAGCATTAGCACTTTGTTCTGATGGGACTGCTAAGGACAGGGTGACCTTCAAAATTTGGTAATATAATCAAAACGGCAATCAGCAGCCACTGATATTAACACAGAAAATAACTTCCGCATTTTTTCCTGTTCAGAACTACTGCGGTGTCACAGCTATGTAGAAAGCAGACCTAATTAAAATATTTTAGGAAACAACAAAATACTCTGCATTCTTCCAGTTAAAAGTAACAGTGATGAGACTTACATCTTTCCATGAGCAAGCCAACACTCAAGAATTCCTGAAAAGATGATGAGCTTTCATCCAATGGCCAGACTGCAGTATTCTTCTCTGTCTTGAATACTGAGTATTACTACTTTTACAGGATGTCTGGGGGAAATCATATGAATAATTTTAAGAACTGCATTCCTTAAATTCTACTTGGGATAACACTGTGCACTTACCCTAAGAATAAATATTTGCCATTTTTAAGTCGTCTTAATTCTTAGGCAAGATGTGGTTGCACACAGAAAATAAAAAAGCCAAACACAATTATTGCAACTTAAACGGCCTTCTGCACAAAACAGATAATTTTGGAAAGCAAGAAGAGGAAAGTCCAATGAGAGCTCTGCAATGTTGATTGTGTCAATGATGGCAGGGCTTCAGTACATTGAGAAGCTGCTTACAAGTACATTATTGATGTTCCTTGCTGAAGACCTCACTTCTTGGATTTGACTCCTGACTACTTTATGTCATTCTCAAGTATCCTGTATCACAACACTCCTGAAGCTGAGTGGATGGGATTTTTGTTTTTACTATAAGACTCCAGAGAACTGCAAAAACTAAAAAAGCCATTCAATAGTTAAGGTTCCACTTAAAGCCCTGTTTGTTATTTTCACAAATACATCTCTGGTTTCTCTTCTCACCTGGAACGAATAAGCAATAGAGAGGAACAGACCAATATATTTCTCAGCACTAGAGACCAGCCACAGGATTTCCACAGTACTGAAAGACCTAGGGGACTTTAAATAGGATCACTCTAAAACACCCGGGAATCTAATTGGCACTGTCTACAAAGGGTGTTAGGATCTTGGGTGTTTTTAAAAAGGTGCCTCTACATCTTCAGGAGCTTAAATACCTTGTAAAAATTGCCATAAGGCCCTCAGCAGGTAGCATCGACAGCCTCATATGTTCCTTGGTACAGGCAAAGAGAGATAAATAATGCTATTTTTTGATCAGAGCAGTAGCAAACATTCAGCGTCTTATGTATTCTTTTCCCTTTCCCTTTTACATGGAGAAGCTGATGACAGAGCCAAGTATGTCTTTGATGCAAAGCTATTTATTTTCAAAAATATATATGTCCTGTTCCCCTGAACACAGTGGGAAAACAGCAGATGCTCAGTGCAGTATGTTGCTTTTCTCTAGCCTGTGCTGAAGGGCTCCCTCCTACCTTTCTTTCAGGGTCATATTGTCTTCATTTCCTGCCCATCTTCCCTCTGTCTCTGCCATACTGGCTTTGTCTGCTCTTTCTTTCATCTATAACACTCAAATGCCCTCATCCTCCTCCTCCACAAGGATGAATTTCCCAGTTTCTGGTTTTGTATCTGCTTTACAATGAGAGTCCTTTCTTCACATAGGTCAGCTCCTGTCTGGTCTTGCCCTAGCTTACATTTTCAGGGGTCTGTGGCTTCTGATGTTTATCCTAAATGTATAGCAGCTCTCACACATAGCAGCTTTAATCAACTCCCCATGAAATATCCTGAACAGGTAACCTTCACATAAAGGTTGTGTACTTTTTAAAGAACCTGTCAACATCTAAACAGCTTTGAAGCCAATACACTAAAGATTCCACTATTGTATTCACATTTCAAGGTATGTTTTAACAAAAAGCATCTCATTAAAACCTCATGTATTAGCATTTTACACAACTTGTGACTTGTGAGAAGAAATTTTACTCTGAATTGCAACAACCAAGTTCCTTGCTACTTTAGTTCCTAACATTAACTTTGTACCCTCATTTAAATATATTCTACATCAGGAAAAGAAATTCTTAAGAAGAAAAGTATGTCAACAAGGACACTCAAGTGTATGATGGGAAGGTGCAGCTCACTGCCAAGCTCTCCCTAGAAGGAGTGTGTAAATGCAGAGCGCGAACCCAGCCTGGAATGCATTTTGATCCACCTAAACATTACTGACACATACAGTGGCATAGCTGAGTCTGCGCTAGTGCTGGCAGCAGCACACACAACTTAGCTGATAACACAGACCATGGGCTTTTCTCCTAGAAATGGGTTCACACTTAGTCCAATCACAGATTGCAGCAGTGGAAATCACTGGAACCTCCTTCCTGCATAACAAATACTGCAATCATTAAAAGCATCAGGAAAAAAAAAAAAACAAACAAAAAAAACCCTCTCTTTTTTAAGTGAGGCAAAAACCAAACCTTGCTACTATGATACCCAAATGGATATACTACCCAAATGGAAAGAATTAGTCCTTGGCTTATGAAGTGTAAAACCAAATAGGTTCCTTTACATGCAATTAAAATTACACCACATACTGATAGCTGTTAAAATTTTCAGGCTGTAAGCACCTGTTCCTAACAGAATATTGGTGATTGATATCCACTCAAATATTTTATAAATAAAATCTGAGAATATCGTAAGATTCCTTCATCCTTTAGAAAGTTCAACAGGAAAAAATCACCTCTCCTAGGTAGAGGTTGCTCCTGCTACGCCACTTTGATATAGTATCCTGAATCTTCTTAAAAATAGCCAGCATCTTTTTAACAAGCTATGGTTACTTCATTCACTTACTCTCATTTTGAGGGCCTGTGAATACAATGTTTTCAACAAGGAAACAACACCAACACCACCTACCATAACTCTTCTTGCTTTAGAGTGTCCTTATCAAAAATATTGCAGAAACTCCCCCTGGCATTAATTGTTGTTATGCTTTTATAGGGCCGATCTGAAGATCAGAGAGAAACCTTTAATTATAAAAAAGTCTTCTGTTTGATGATGTTTGGGCTCAGCACGACATCTACTTTTTTCTATGTCCTGCTTTTATTTTGAATGCAAGATAACAACAAAACTGCAGTTAGACCTGGATAATAAGTGCAAAATGCAGAGAGTTGAAACATCACACTTCTCATTAGTGACAGTCTGCCTAGCAAAATGAAAGGAATCATGAGCTGTAGTTAAATACTACTTCAGTTTAACCCTCCACTAGTTATCAAGTAATTTCATGAGGATATTTTCAAGAGGGAAAGTCAAATCGACAGCTTTATATGATGAAGACACAGCAATAGAAGATAACAAAGTTTATTGTTTCAAGTAGGCTTTTTCCCCCTCCCCTTCTGGAGTATCTTGGTAATTAAAACATTCATCGTCAATCTAGTGACAAGACATCTGAACTTGATTTAGCTTTGGATTGTTTTAGTTTTGAACCAAGAACAACAATGAGTACATGGAAGTTCACACCTGAGTATTCTCTCGTCCATGTGAGTGGTGGGAACAGAAACAAAGGGAAAGAAAAAAAAAAAAAAAGACAGAAAAAGAACAGCCTTGAAAAGGAAATAAGAAAATTACTTAAAAATCAATAGTTCATGGACAGAATTAAAATATGTAAAGTCCTGTAGACCAAACACGAAGGAAAAAGATAAAGGGTGATGAAGCAGTATATCAAAACTGGTCAGGCCTGCAGCATGCTTGACACTGAATGCTGAGACTGAATTCTCTGGTGCTGGAAATAACCAGGGAACAGAAGTTTTCTTTTCCCTGGTGATCAGCTACAAAAAAATTTCAACAAGGCACTGTGGAATTCCTTCGAATGAAAATTGTGTGTTTGCTGTAATCACACACAACTTGGGGACCAAAAGGTTGCCACCATAAAAGAAAAACAAAAGCATTTTTCCTAACACTGCAGTGAAGTTGTCTGTTCAGAATCCACACTTTTAAACAAAACCAAAAACAAACAAAAACACAACGTTACATTAAGACAGGGAAAGAATTAAGTACCTAATTTGAGGGCACCCTTCGAATCCTTAATTCCTAGTTCTAGTTTAGCAATCAGAGCAGGGGAGCAAAAGCAAAAAGAAAAAAAAGGAAAAAAAATTAAAAAGAAAATAAAAGGTTAACAGAGACATGGAAAGATTTCCTTATAAAGAAGAACTTATGCCTTCAGAAATGTGTAATGATCAGATTTGGG
The DNA here is from genome assembly GCA_013397895.1 of Origma solitaria. Taxonomy (NCBI): domain Eukaryota; kingdom Metazoa; phylum Chordata; class Aves; order Passeriformes; family Acanthizidae; genus Origma; species Origma solitaria. Next base: position 175,964 of record VZRL01005115.1, read on the forward strand.
GAGAAAGTAACTTTTCATTTCCAAAGTAACTTGGGCCTTGTCTAAACTACAGATGCAAAATCATCTGAGCTGCAGGATAGACTCTCACCTCCAAGGAGTGCGGCGCAGAGATTCTGAAGTGAGCTAGACCTTGACCCAGAAGTAAATACTGCATAACAGCATTGGCCTGAGTTACTGTGTCCTTCAAGTTTACTGTGTAAACACAGGATACTGCATCTGCACAGCACCACAGTGCTTTGCAGCAACATTGCAGCCTAGCAGATTCAGCATAATGTGCACTGCAGCATCTATTCCACGGACGCATAATAGCTTGGTGTTTCATTGCTCTGGGATTAAATTTTGGTTCCTGACAATGTTTACAAATGTGTGTGTTAAGATACAGGCAGACTCCTAAAAAGTGTCTCATGAAGTTCAAAAAAATTGGGCACAACTTCTAGTAATTTTTATGGGTAAAAACCTCAAAGGCAAATTTACAAACAAAACAGAGACCCTTTACACAAACTGTTGGGCAACAGCAGTTCATCTAGAGCTGACTAGAAATGTAGTGTTGACAAGAACGGAAGGGGAAATGCAGGTAGAGGTAACATACTGAGGCAAAGGTACACAAACATAGGAGTTCCTGAGAAAAAAGAAGGGGGCAAAGGTTGTGTTTACAATACCGCACAAGAATGGTCCTGTGGGTCAAGTGGTTAAGTGAAGGTACCTTGCAGCATTCACATGCAAATCAATTCCAAAAGACATTAGTTTAAATGAGAAGTATAATTGAGAGGGAGGAAACCTCTCATTCTACCATAAACTTCTCCCTATTTCACTGAAGCATGAACACAGAATAAAGAAGGGGGGTTCACTGCAAACCTCATTATTAATCAGCCTGTGGATAGTACAGTATGCATAACCCCTGAGATTCATACAGGCACCTGCCTCCAGATTGGCTGTGTATGGGACAATTTATCATAAGTGAACATGTAGGTGTGGGGGAAGACACAGTGGTCATTGCCTGCACCAGAATTTATGATGGAAAGGAAAGTTAATTAAGTATTGTGGTCAGTGCTTAAGGGGAAAAACAGAAGAGCTCCAAAATACAATTCCTTGCTGGAACAGATATTTTGGCAGAACTTGCTAATTACTATATTAAACTGTTAATCTGGCAAGAGAGAACTAATTTTATCCCGGTAAAATTTTTCAGGGAAAAATGCATAGAAACAAAAAAGTTGTGTCATCTGGACTTTTGTTGTCAAAAAGAAAAGTACACCTGGCATAGTCTGTAGCTGCTAACACCACTGTAGCATGGAACTTAACTGAGTGGCAGAGTGCGAGCAATAGCAGAGGGGAAAGTAAGAGGCTACTGAAACAAATGGGAATGCAGATTAGGGAAAATACGAGACCACATTGGGCTACTACAATTCATAATGCAAGATAATTCCATGAGAAACATCAAATGAATAACAGGACCATTGTTGCTTTGCATGATATTACCTGACATTTCCAGTTTTGACAAACCCAATACATTATTTTTTATATTGCATTCTTATATATTCTTAAGTAGATCTATAAAAAAATCAAAGGGATAAATAATCCGTATTAAAAACTGAAATCCTCAAGGCAAGACAGACACCAAGTATAATAATTTTGTCAACATCCACTCCAGCCACACGACCTGGACTATCTATAAAATCCACAGTTTAAGTGCCTGACATGCCTACAGCACTGAAGCCAATTCTAAGACCTTCATTAGACACAGGCATGAAACATAATATAAGGATCTGCATTCACATACCCCAGATATAGTTACAGACCAGAGCTTTGCTTGCAATACAATATGGACCAACAGCAAGAAGAAGGAGTGTTTCTGGTTATTTTTCCATTCTATTTATCACCCTGTTTTTCATCTGCAGACCCCTGGTGGAGCTGTATTTCCCTTGAAGAAGAAGTTGATCATCATCCCATATGTCCTACCACAATACCAGTGCTAAGAATTGGTATTCAGCAGTGAATTAGTGCAAGGCAGAAAACAAAACTGTGAACACTGCTCACTATAAATAAAATCTGTAAGCCACTCCTGACTAGCTATTAGAGTCAAACAGGATAATCCAGTAGTCGAAAAGGTCTGAGAAGAGAGAAGTCCCAGATATGCTAGCCTGTGAAAGAGACACATTAAATAAAGCCACAAAACCTACAGCACAACAACCTACAATAGTTCACCTCAGTAGCACAAATTGTTAAGCAGCTTCCCAAGACAGGCATCAGGGGGAAAAAAAGCCATTGATCAATGGAAGGAGAGCAATTGTAGGGTTTTTTGTATTTCCTTGCTGTGTTCAGACAAAAACTCTTTTTTGGACAGCCCTGATAGATTCTTTCAGCTTCATTAAAACACAAGTTCAACCAAATAATTTTTGCTAACAAATCATAGTAAGTGCATACAAAGGATGTAAAAATCTATCTCTTGACCCTGATGTGCAAAGAGAGCAGGGGAGTAGACTTCTGTTTCATTTTAACCCATAAATAAAATTTTAGATTTTAAAAAAAGCCTCAAAAATAAACACAAGTACACAATAAAAAAGTCAAATTCAAACTAAAGCAAACATTCTGCAACAGTGGATTTAGTAAGGAAGGAATTCTTTTTGTTTGTTTAATTTTTAAGCCTTTAATCCTTTTCAAATTAAGGCTTTTTCCATAAGAAGCAAAATCCAGTAAGCAAGAACACCTGGTATCTCCTAGTATGCTTTTTCTTAAATGGTGAAACATTTAATTTTTTTTTTTTTTAAGCCATTTTTACTTTCTAGGATTTCAGGATATATAGTAGCATTATTGGTAAAAAACTTCACCAAAGTACATCATTTAATGTGAATGATAAAGTGAAAATTACATGGAAAAGCTATAGTGTAAATTACATGGAAAAGCTATATACACATTCACTGATAGGATTTGGCCCACTACTTCGTATTTCTTATCTGAAGTAGAAATACAGAATTTGTTGCCTAATTTTAATTCATGTCCATGCCTTAAACTATGTTTTTTACTTGACTTTCAATGACTACAGTATATGAAACCAAAATATATTCCTCTTTATACATATTTTATAATTTGTTTCAAGTCGCATCTTAAAAGGTATTTAACTTTTTCTCCTGGATCCTGATTTTAGTTAATGGCAGTAGAAAAGTCACTGTCCTTGATCTAGAATTGTTTAGTAAGAAGGAGTCAAGGCTAGAGGCACATGAAAACATGTCAATCAGATATAATTGCTCTCTAAAAGAAACCCTATCAAGCTGAAGAACGAGAACTAGCACTGAACACATGGATTCACTAAAACACCTGATCTACTAATGAGCTCATCTTGTTATTTTCAGGCTCACTATTCAAAACATTCAACATAAGAAACATGATAGTGAAGGACAATATTGCTTAAATAGTTGAAGAGAATATTTACTACAGGTGGAGCCAGTAATGTCACCTGTAGTTAAGGCTTCTCAGCACTTCCCATGACACTTCCCTTGGCACCATGTCCAGCTTTAACTGCTTGGGCTGAAATTTTCTATACAAAATGTCTACAGAAACATCTTTCTTTATTAACAAGGCATATGCCTCGTTGTGTGTTGGCAACCTACTACTCTTAGCAGTTACCACCTCTGCAAAAGTTTATTCAGTTGATTTACAGAAATGTTCTTTATACTGAAATAATCTGAAAGCATAAACTGATGTACTAATTAGATCGCTATTGAGATCAATGAGAAGGGATCGGTACAAAACCCCCCTTGGTGTTAACGTTCTAATGTCCACATCTGCTTCAGGTTGCAAACTAAATGCCCAGTAGCACTGGAGAGCATTAAGTATGCTCCTGATGTACATCTCATTTCTTTTCATTCAGCAAAATGAATTCTTATGATGCATAGCAAAAAAGAAATATTATCTCATACTCAAGACAGATGAATGACTGAGAACTTCATTTGACTCCTTTATCAAAGGATCTTCTAAGTCCTTTGTGGAGCTTAGATGTAGATTCAATGAGTAAATGTGTGAATTTGGGAAGCAAATATTATAAAAGAAGATGGATTATTTAATGCAAAGAGTAGCACTGGTAAGAAATCAAACACCCAGTTAGACTGGAAATTACTAGTCTGGGATTTTCATGAGCTGGGTCTAGCTTACATCATAATGTTAAACCAATCAGATCAGAGGTTCTGAAACATATTTTTCTTATGTCACCTTGGCAAAAAGATGAGTTAAGAAAGAGTGCTTGTCATGAGCCACAGTCCATTTTTTTTTTTTTTTAAATTTTACCATTGTAAATCATTTTATTCACTAAGGTAGTGAAAATGCCTTTCATCTCTTCTGGATTTTTCCTAGGAATTCATTTTTGTTTAAAGGGTCTAAGTGCAACTGAAGGTGATGGGTAGCTTTAGAGAGTTGCAGTTAAGAGTCTTCACTACACAAGAATGTCATCCTAAACTGTTCTGGATTTTCTAGCTATAGTAATTGTGACTGCATAAAGAGCCCAAGTGGCTGAAAAGAACATGCCCTCTGCATTCTGAATGTCTCATTTGTAATTTCTGGAACTGTTAAAAGCTGTTATACCTGACCAAAATCAAAAGGAACTTTACCACTAAACATAAACATTAACACATACTCCAGTGAGCATCCTGAAAGAAATCAGGTCCTGCACAGCAATTCCTGGGTAAGTCTACAACCATCATTCTGTGGTTAAATCTGCCCTTTGTAAAATGGACATACAACTTCCCTTTCTACAGGTTTCATGAAAATTAATGTGTGAGAAGCATTTTGCATGACAGTGGTGAGCAGCCCAGACAAGCCCATGTGGAAGTGAAATTTTCTCTAATTAGAGCAGGATATGAGTATTTCCCAGATAATATGAGTTAGGACCACATATGAAACACCAAAGCTAAAATGCTGAACTCAGAGAACATAATCCATCTGTGCAGTGAATGAGGCAGAGGTCCTGTAGGAAAAAAACCAGCATGTGATCCAATAATTAAAGACTGTTCATGAAACATTGCCACAAAGCAGGGAAATGCTTTTATAGGGGCAACCTTAAGGCTGGCATTTCCTGAGTTGAAGATTTCATTTTGTAACCTTAACATTTTCAATATTTTTTACAACACATAATATAGGCCCACTTGGAATAAGTGTATGCATATATTAGATTAATATTTTCTAAAAATCCTTTAGCATTTACTGGGAAAGACTGCTCTTTCTCCTTCTCTCCAACAAATGATGTTTTAACAGTTATACAGCTATAAGGACTGCTTTATGGAATTATGCAGTTCAAGATTCCTGGTTTAAATTTTATGGTGCAAAGAACAGGCTGGCTTACGTTTGCAGAAAACAAAGGAAATCAGGAGAAAAAATGAGGAGGCTTTTCCCCTTTCCTGACAACAGACTTCTATTATGACCCGAAGACTCTCTAATATCCATCCCTAATCCCCTGTCATGCTCCTGTAAATGCTAGAAAATGCTGCAATTTGCATGAGCTTGTATGCTAGACATTTTTATATCAATGCTAACTCACTGAGAATGACAGAGGCTCAGTTTGTAATCCCAGACGAATGTGTAAAGGACAACTCAACTGAATATTGTATAAAGGCATAGAGTATAAACTGTGGTGTCTCCTTGTAAAACCTAACCAGGGCATGCAGCTTTAAACACCGCAGTGCAAGAGAGCTTGTGTGGGGAATCTACACAGATGCATGGACTTCCATTTTTCAAAGGTTGGTCATGCCATGAAGCAAAGACACACCACACACAGGAGAGCTTTTCTCTCAGCTCCAGTTTGTATGAGGCTCATTTTCTAGATCTGAAGAGTGAGTTTTTAATAAGTCATGTCACCAGTTAAGTGTGGACAAAGCTTATTTTGCATTTCTTCTATAGTTTCTCTATACCTGCTATACATCTGCCAGAAGTTTGTTTTGAGGATCACTCGTCAGGTGCAAAAATCCATTAGCAGACAAAAAGCTTGTCTGAGACCTAAACCAGCATTCATGAAAGTCAGTTGGCATGGGACTTGATTTCCATATGAACATTTACCCTGCCCGCAGGCTACTACAAAATCATCAAAGTACTTGATCAGTTCAGCTATATTTGTATTATTTTACAGGGCATGCCACAAGAAGAAAGATAGAAGCCATTGAGATTTCTGACCAGTTTAGTATCATTCATAAGGCAAGTCATCATTCTTTTGGGTACCCACTAATTTTAAAAAGTTAAAAAATGAAATGTCCTTCCAAGCAAGTTATGCCACACAGTGGACAACTGTGCGCTCTTGCGTTTTCTCTTAGGAGTATGCGTCTGGCTGGATTCAGAGACAGAATACTGGAAATAATATTGAGTAATATTAACTGCCCCTAATTACCTTTGGAAATGGGGATCTAGAGAACTGGTTACATAATTGAAACTTAGACACCCACTTTAGTGATTAAGCTAAGCAATTGTAATGAACCAATCAGAAGTCTTTAGAAAATGTTAATAAAATTAGCCTGTTGGGTGTACCATAGAAGAAACTGATAATCAAGCAAGGAAGTATATAGCACAGCCTTAAGACAGAGATTAGAGATTTCTTTGCTGTGCCACTGCTGTTCCATCCCATCTGTGTCCAGTACCAGTGTAAGAAAGCTCAAAGATTTATATGACTCTGGTTAAGTGTGAAGTTATACAAAAGAAAAACATAGCAAGATGCAAGGGTGATGCAAGGCAGGAGTCATTTTTCAGGTAATCAGAAATCTGGGGGTGGAAATTAGCATTTATTTAATGTCTTACTCCTAAGATTCATATCTGTCACATCTCCTGCAGTGCAGTCTTTCCCCCCATCTTCATGAACCTGCACACCAAGTAGTTGCTCAGGAGGTCCCTGTGACCCCAAGCCAGGGCAGCTGCGGCACCAAGAGTCACAGGGCAGGAGAACTGAGGCAGCTCTATGTAGCCCTGGAAATCATCTGCTCTCTCCAGGCAATTTCGTAGAAAAAGGTGTTTCCTATACCAGACTTAACCAAGCAGCAGCCTGATATCTACCAGCTTTCAACAAAAATATCACAGAGTCACCTTTCAGAATATGAGAACATAAACATGTTAAGGCACCAGCAGATCTCTGAGACCCCACTGCAGAATTTATATGCTCCTTTATTACCAGTTTGCTTCTAAAGAGACAAATATATAAATTTCTATTTCTATAGGGTCACAGAACATACAAACTTATTACACAGTTCTGATGCATTTTAGATAATAACCTTATACAAGCAACAGATGTGATTTAATAGAAGTCAACTGCCTGCTTTTCCACACAGGAATCAGAGGGCTTGAAAATATCTTCATAGAAAGAGAAGGCAGGAGGGAAGGCAACATATCTTCTGTCATCCGATTGCTGTAAAATATGCTATCATTGAAATACATTTAACTAGTCATCTTCTGTTTGGGGAATTCACAGTGACTGAGTTCCAGTTCATTACTTTGAGGGCTGTGGTGCTATTGTCAGGGCCTCAAAACCAGTAAGATGGCCTAACCGCGAGGTTAGAGAGGCTACAATAGCAGAAAGGCAATTATACTGTAGGAGAAATGTTGTCCACTAATCAGCTAGCAATCAATTACTAGGAAGAGAAGATAACCCTATTCCCACTCAAGCTCTTCAGTATTAATAGTGCCATCATGTAATTACTTTAGGCATGGGCAGGTGCATGAAAGGACAGACTCTATAGTACACTGCGTCTAAGATTAATGAGTTCTGTCAATTTGCCCAGCAGACATCTGATTCTTCAGCTTTATGTAGCCACTAGTTTTACACATGCCTCAGGGAGTTTTTTCTGAAAAAAGCAACTACTAATTTAAACACAATCAAAAAATATACATATCTTAAAAATCCCTGCTTTTACCAGCAAGACTGCACCAAAAAGATTTCTAATGTGAATATTGATACAGCATATGTTCCCCCATATAATTTATTCTTTACTTTAGTCAGAGTAATGAGTGAAACACAAGGTCCTACAAGCATATAAAACCTTCTAGAAAAACTGACAGCATACAATCCTGCAGTCACAACATCCTGAATTTCACTCACACAATCAATTCCAATAAGAAAAAAAAGAGAGAGAAAAAGAAATGTTTCAGTAAATAAGTCACTGCTCAGAAACCAAGACAAAGCAAATACAGGAGCACTTTGCTGCTAAGTTAGCAAACATGCTGAATGAGCATAGCTGCCAAAAGCAGAATCATTCTCTGCGACAAGCTACAGCCCAAAGAGTTAAGTCAGAGATATGTAGGCCTATGGGTCAAGAGAGAAATAGCTTAAAATAGAATTTCTCTCTGGAAAGTGGTTCTTTTTCCCTTAAGTTACATCTACTGGAGTAAGCAGTAAAAGCCAGTTTTTAAGGACTTTCTAAATGAAACACAACCTATTTTTAGAAACATCTTCCATGTTTGGGAGTTGCATGAACAACTCCCATCCCCAGAAAAATATGACTTATTCAGGATTTTAAGAGACCTTCACTCTTACTAAAACCCTGTTTCAAGAAGTTGCTTAAACACTTGCTTAAATCTTTCAAAAATAATCCGAGATATTTAAAGTCACTTAGCTGCTTAAACATGCAGACAGTCTCTAAAGATCCTCTTAGACATCTCTCTGAAATTTCAGACTCTTAAATACCTTTGAAAATCTGGTTCGAAGTACTTGGCTGTAACACACACAGCCTCATGAAATAGCATACTGATCTCCATTTGTATTTTTAAGTGCAATCATTCAATAATAAAAAGAAAATAATAATAATAATAATTTTAAAAGGGGGTTACCCCTCATCAGCCAAATTGAATTAACTAATCAGATGTAAGGTCAATATCTGTGAACTGCAAATCTTAACCTTCTAAAAGCTACAGGAACGATGAAGCATTAAGTTGTTTTCCTTCTATTGACTTGGGTTGAATTTGATCCTAAGCACCAGCGCAGCTTCTGCAGTATCAGTCTCACTGGTCTCAATGGTCTGGAAACAATCTTTTCTTCTTTTTGTTTTTTGAAGTATTTCTTCCAAAAACTTAAGCCTTTAATTATGGGCCTAAGCCAAAAACATGAAAAAATTTTTTTCAAAGCTTTTCTGTGACAGGTACAAGAACCGACCTACTTACTTCTCTCCAAAGTCAATGTCATCCTATTTGTTCCTTTTCTGTCACTTCTGTTTGATTATGGAAAACAGCTAGTGGTACCTACTTTTTTACCTTCCCTTTAATGTCACAATTGACCACCATGAAATCTTTCTCAGGACTACATTTATTGGATACTAGATTCTGCTAATTAATTCTCTGGATTAATTTCTTCTGAAGTAATGTTATCAATTGTTTCCAGTAAAGAAAAAACAGGCCAGCAGTAACTTGATTTTCACATAAATGGATTAAACTTACACAAATGCAGTGGCTGAAGATATCATTGATCCATGCTCATTGGCTGCTGCTGCTGCTGTTTCAATTGTTATTTGATATGGTAAAGGACAACAGAGTGGGAAATGGTTTTGATCTGAAGCAACTGTTTCTAAGAAGATACCAGCAACTCTCACAACACATAACTTACAAAATGCATTCTATGCACTGAAAAGCACTAATCCCTAAAATTGTAACTATTTCTGAAACTCACGGTTTGATCCTGAAAGATGCTCAAGTTCACAGAAGACATTTGAATTGAGGCCACTCAGTATGCAATGAAAATGTGTGGGAATTGCCAGGGGGAGGAACTACTCCACAAATTGGAAAAAGGCAAAAAATATTAAGTGTCCTTGAAACTATGAACTGAATATCATCAGTTAATGATTTAACACCAAAAGGGAATGACTGCTGCACTAGTCAGCATTAAATGTTAAGCAGAGACCTTCAAAGACATAATGAAAACTTAGGGATACCTCTCTTTCTGAAAGCTAGTGGGAAACCATCACCAAACGTAGTTCTTTTGTATTTTTTTTTTTTTTTAAATGCAGCAGCTTGGGAAAAAACAAACAGAGACCACTGCTTCTTCTAGCAGGAGCCATCCTTACCACACACACTTCAGTATTCACATGTTTCCTCTGTGGGAAAGTTTAGAGAAAGTTCTGAGAAAGTGCAGCAGGAGAGACAAAACAGCCTCACCACAACCAAACACCCACAGAGCAGACATTTCTGCGCTTATTGGTCATTCAGAAAACACAACTGCCACCCAGCCTTCTGGGTAGTGAGAAAGACATCCACACACAGGTGTTTAAGCTAGGCTCAATCCTTTGGCGTGTGCCTTCCCAGGGGAACAGAGCTGCTTATCAAGGTCACGACGACTGCAGCTTTTACACTTGAGCTCTTGAGAAGTGACACTGCTGCAGGCCACTGCTTCTATAGAAAATACCCTCTTTTCAATTTCTTGTAAAGGTATTCTTGGAAATGCTGGTTTGGCATGTTGTATTTGTTATGTAGTGAGTGCTGCATGGTGGCATAAAATCCAGAAGTCCACTTTTGAACACTTTTCTTTCTTGACTTTGTTCAGCTTTGACCACAAAACAAAACTGAGTAGTTTTAGGGTTGCTTCAATTCATGTCTGCTGACAAGATGCTCAAAGGGTATCACAGAGGCTATTCCTTTCAATCTTCCAAGGTGGGAAATGAACTGGGCTGGAAAAAGGACTGACCTTTTTATTTAGATTCTGCTCTTGTGCTCCCGCTTTACCAGCATGACTCGTCACTGACAGAGTAGGCAGTTCTTAGCAAGAAGGTGCAGGAAATTAAAGTTCAAGAAAAGAAGGAACGAAAAGTGAATGGAAAACAAATCTACAAAGGTTACTGAAGATACTAATGAATCCAAACAGGATTTCATTTCATTGAGTTTTATGTTTGATAGCAGGGATTCCTAAATTTATTTCAGTCAGCTACTGTCATAAGCAGCACTAAACAACCAGATAAACTACGATCACTTCCTTTCTCTTCTTACCTCAAAACTTTCTGCTGTATAACCTCATTCCCACTGGCACAGAATGCCAACACATGCCCCTAGCTAACTGCACAATTACCTGCCCCATCCTAGTCTTTGCATACATTATAATTTACACAATTTTATTAAAAACACATTTTTCCACTGCAGAATCTTCTGAATCTTCTGAAGCTGCATAGAACATCAGTATTTTTTCAAATTTGCTATAAATTCAGATAAATCCCTACTGTTCTTAATAATTAACATGTATTAACTATTTAAAATATTTTCATACCCTTAATATTTACAGCCAGAGGGATCTTCACATACTGTGTCTTTCATTCTCAGTTATTCATTAAGAAAACATTATGACTTAAAGAGGAATCTGCCTGGATATTGACAGCATTTACATTTCTTGTTTATTGAACTGCTTAAGCTGTCAGGGTTTATGAAAGGGCTATTATTGTAGGAAACTTGCAATGTAAGTCAAAGTATGTCATAGCAATAACAAAAAGAAGACTGACAAAGTTTTTGCTTCAGTTCCTGCTCAGCAGAACATCACCAACTGGTTAATACACTCCGTTCATTTGATTAATTAGCTTCATAAATTAGTGCAAATGATCCTTTTATCTCTGTGGTATTAGCAGCTTTCTGTTTTGAACAGGTACTCTGCCTGAAAAAATAGTGATTGCTTATTTAATATGTCTGCTCCTCACATAAGAGTTAATATCTACAGAATCGTATCTATTAACCCATGAACAAATAAAAATAAATAACCATTAAAATACTATTTTTACTCATGTCAGCCTTGCAGAGACAGCAGCCGAAGAAAATCAGGACAAATTCAACACATGCATTATGAAGAATTAGTTTTATACACAAATGCAAACCCCAAATTGAATCATTCCATAAGGAAAAGAATTCCCTGTACTCTGCCTACAAAAGATAAGAAGATTACCTGGCTATAACTGAAAGCAGAGTTAGACCTACCGAAAATGTTATTCGTGATAATTATGCTTGAGCTAAAAAGCATCTGAGCCTGAAATTCAGAGACCATTTGAGATTGCTGAAGAAGCAGTTCAGAAATTCGTCTCTGACATGTCATCTCTGCAAATGCAATGGGGAATCACTGACAGAAAAAAACAAAGAATCTGCTCCTATTTTAGCACTACATTTTTCACAGTACTATTGAAGTATACAGCAAAGGCTGAAACATTATGAAAAAAGAAACAATCTAACCTTGCTGTACTTACTCACTTATCATGTCATCAGCCAACTTTCTTTCTGCCAGCCGAAGTGAACTGAATTGTTGAACAAGCATGGTAATATTTTAATTCATGCTTCTCCTCCTGTTTGTCCTACTATGAACAAAATATTTACAGACCTATTTCAATACGCTTCACATTTCTCTTTAAAAACTACTAACACTGCACCCTCCAAAGAGCACAACTTTCCCTTAATGGTGATGCAGAAAAAGTATGGAACATCACTTCTAATCAGCTATTTCAATCCTTTCATGAGCAATAAAAAGCCCCAAACAACTTGTCTTACTTCTCAGGTGCTAGAATAATTCACACTTCCTTTTCATCATTCATTTCCACTCAATGTATCTATATATAAATTATGAAAGAAAAAGAATTTCACTTTTTGTGGTAAGCTAGAGAGCTACAGTTTGTAAAAAAAAACCTCATGTGCACTATAGGGTGAAAGCAGTTAGAGCTTACAAATCCTTTCAAATCAGAAACAAAAGAATGAGAAGAATACTTCTTAAGACCATATGTTACAATTCATGCTTAAAATTACCCTTTTCATGCAGTTAGGTATAGTGTGTACCAGAGTTATTTTCTATTAGCACAGATTACACATTGTAGTAGGCTTTGATCTACCCCATTCCTATCTGATCTACCTAATTTCTAAGAACGTGTTTGTACTGCATGGCTCCTCTGACAGCTAGGATCAGCTGTTAACATTACATGAATACTTTCTGAGTATCAAATGCAAGAGATTTCAGGCAGAATATTTTCAGTAACACCTTTTCTGTTTGGTGCACAGCTTTACTGAATTCCAAATTCAGTGTGCAACTCTGGTCTCATCAAACTTGAAGGAAGCAGACATGAACCTGAGAAGTTTTGAACTGCACTGCTTGGGTTAATCATATGTTTATAAGCTTTAATGTAACTGCTTTTATCAGACAGGCATATTTTGTAAACAAAGCTACACACAGAATTGGAACTCTACCCTAACTTTAATGTTTCATTACCATTACTCTTTTTTTTTTTTTCTCTGTACCCTACTAATTGAATTCCCTCTATCTGGTAACCCTAATGGACAACTTTTGCTGACTGTACTTGCTGGTTTGTTGTGATTTTTGTTGGAAGGGGTTTTTTGTTTTTCATTACTAATCAGTTCTTCCAGAAGTGCTCTTGAAAGGAACTATACACCACTGGAAGATCAATTGACATAACGCTAAATAATAAACTGAGATAAACAGGTAGGATAAGGACAAGAAAGGAGTGAGGAAGATTTTAAATAGAAACATGAAACTGCCTCTACAAATCCAATTGTATCATAGGACAATTCAGGTTGAAAGAGACCTCAGGATGTCTCTAGCCCAAACTCAAGCTTACAACAGAGACAGCTTTGAAGTCAGATCAGGTTAAACAGGGCTTCATCTAACATGATAAAAACTTCCATGGATGAAGACAGCCCAGTCTTTCTGCATAATCTAATCCAATCCAATGCTTGGTCCTCAAGGAAACAGTATTCTCTTACATCCAGTCAGAAATTCTATATTTTTTCTCCAATTTATGCCTATTGTTTCTTCCCTTCCCACTGTGCCCCATTGTCAACAGCCTGGGTTATCGTGCTAGACCTCTGCTGAACACGTCCCTGATTATCAATGTCCTTCCTGTAGTGGGGGGCACAAAAATGGTATTCTTGATGTGGTCTTCATGGCCTCTAGTGCTAAAAACAGATAAATTTTTGCAATTCTCTGGAGTGACCCCCGTTGCCTCCACTGTCACATCTCTTCTAGATTTTAAAAAGTCATTGAAAAGCTCAAAACAACAGCTCTTATTCACAGGTCTGCAGAGAAGAGGTGTTAAAGGCAGGTGCTCTGCCTGTAAAAAAAGTCTTTCAAAGGATGGTAGAGGACTCTGTCACCATGAATACATTTTATAGGAACTTCTTTAGCTTTTGGTCAGAATTCTGCATTTAAAAAAGGATCAAGTTCCACAAACACCCACATCTGCTGTAGAAGGGCTTGGTCCTCCACACTGCTTTTTTTTTGCCCACCAGCTGGAGGGGACAGGTTTAGTGTGTACGGCAGCTGCTCCAAAAAAAAAAAAAGAAAAGGCTGTTCAAGGCCATCTTTACTGATGGTTATCCTCATGCTTCTAGAATTTTTGCAACTTTTTAAAATATGTGATAGTATTACAGAACTGATTTTTTTGTTCTTTCTTTTCATTTTCCCCCAACACCTCTCTACTCCCTTCAGTTTCAGTAGATCATGATTTTATATTCAAAGAAAACTCTTTATAATAATCACTCAGAGAGATTTACCAAGGCAACCTGGAGGCTCCAATTCCCAAGTTCCATTGAATTTCTAAGGGAATTTGGCACCAAACTCCTCCAGGTTCTTTTTTAAAATGTCATTCTTAAATTAATATTGTGCAACTGGAAGTATTTGCTCTGAGTATTAAAAAAAATTACTGTTCTGCTAGTTTAATTTTCTAAACATTTCTTGTCACAGACTGACTCAATAGCCACATCAGGGTAAATCTAAGTGGAGTAAGAATAAGCTTCTCATTCAGTCACACAGTGCACTCCTGCTTGATTGGAATGGATATTGTACATAATATGTCCCTGCAGATGTTTTCTCCAGTGGGGCACATTGAATTTCATTTAAATGCCAAGGCTCAAAATCTAAAACAATGTGACTTTAACAAAAAATCTGATGAGGAATTTGATGAGAAAATGGCAAGAATTCCTGTGGCATTTGGGTAACAATTTCAAGCCTTCGTTTTAATAGAATAAACAGGATCATATTTCATTCAAAGCTGGCAATGAGATGAGCTTTGGGTATTACATTGATATAAACCAATAAAGAATTTGCAAATTTGAAGCACTAATTAACAGACACAATATTAAATGAAAAAAGTTTGCTCCAGGGGCAAATATATTTTGAAGACTTTAAACTTTTATTAAAAGACAATTTTGAATAGCTTCTTCTGCATTTGACTATTTTGTTAGTTTCAAAGAGGGGGAGTCTTCTGTTTTAAACTAGCATGTTTAATATAGTTGGAACATAAATGAATAAAATAACAGTCTCTCTTCTGCCTTCCTGAAATAATAACTCAATGTCATGTCACTCCAAAAGAAAAATACCGCATAAGTTGAACCTACACAGCCGAGAGCTGTGAAAGAGGATGTTAGTATTTTACCTACATTGAATTCCAACACTATTTCTATTAAATTATTTTTTTAAAGTCTTATAGCACTGAATCAAAAAGCACTAATATTTAGAACTTGACTGTACTATTATGTGAGCTCCAGTAAAAATCTATAAACAACAAAAACAAAAATTGGAACTTTTGGTTTACAGTTCACAGATGTAATAGTAAGAGGATTTTCTCTACCTAATTGCAATGCTGCACATAGTGGCCTTCTTGATACTACAATATCCAAGACTTATGTATCTAAAGACTCATACTTCAGAAAATGGGAATGTCAGCTAGAATATTAAGGAATGAAATCTATGAGACTGACCTTCAGATAGGATATTAGAGACTGTTTTTTGAAACAAGTGGTTATTTCATCCTAAGCATAATACCATCAAAATCTGCTGATGATAAAGTCACCTGCTCTGACAACTCAGCAGCTGTGCTTCACTTAAAAGCTGTCACATATTTAATTCATTAGCAAGCCAGCTACCTTCTTGCTTCAAGAAATTAAGGATTTTTTTTTCTTCCAAATGTTAAGGTACTATTTTTTCTTTTACACTATATGTGATAATTGTGCACCAGTATCTAATCCTATAATGGCAGGTCCATAGTCCCTTATATCTTATCTTTGGTGATGCTTCCATTTTTTCCAACCACTTTCATTTTTCTTGTCTTTAATACAGTTGATTGTAGTACCTTTTTTTTCTTTTTTATTTAAAGGAAAATTATGAGGTAAGTGTTTAGAAAGGTAATTGATCTGTAGTTTAGAGATAAAAGGCCTGATCTTTCCTTCTGATACTGAATGTGCATCAAAGTCAAGTTGAAGCACTTCACACGCACTGCTTAATGAAAACTTGTAGAAAATGGAATATAAAAAAAGCCATTAGCTATAAAAATAAATGACAGGAGGTTCTGCAACCTATTCACTAACAATTTGTATATCACTTGGATTCAAAATCTATACCATTTACATACACACATGCAATACTGCCTAAGTTTTATGAACACCTACCCACAAAATCTCATATGCTGTGTGTGTGTGCCCATAACTCTGCATCTGAAAAATGCTAGAATAATTTGAGGCTAGGATCCAAAGTGGGGAAGCCTCTATATTTTTAGAGGGTACAATAGAAAGCTCATACCAAAAAAAAAAGCAAAGTTCAAAAGCAGAATGAAATCTGTTCCTTCCTCTCTACATCAATGCATATCTCAGAATTATAGGACATAACCCCACATTAGACTAGTGATCTTTAATTTACAAACAGAACATCCAATCTTCTTCAAGCTTCTATCCCAAATTTATAGCCTGGTTCAAAAAACAAGGGAAACCATCTCCCTTGGAGGCATAAAGGCACAAACTGTGAATAAGAACACACATCCTCCATGACAGAAGTCAGAGCAGAAAGTTGGGCCAGTACAGACATAGTCTGGATGGGGGAAGAAAAAGAGACTCCCTGTCCTATGTGTCATGCTGGGTGTGATCACACATGCTCCAAGACGAGTAGAGCAGGATAGTCACAGAATCAGAGAATAAGCTGAGTTGGAAGGGACCCATGAGAATCTTCAGGTCCAACTTCTGGCCCTGCACAGCACCATCCCCAAGAGTCACACCATGCGCCTGAGAGCATTGTCCAAATGGTTCTTGGCCTCTGCCAGGCTCGGTGCTGTGACCACTTCCCTAGGGAGCCTGTTCCAGTGCCCAAACACTCTATGGGTTCCCGTAAAACTCTTCCTAAAGTCGTGCCCACACAAGCTCACCACAGCAGTCACTGTTATTCCACTGTTAACAAATATTTAAAAAAGAATATTTAACAAATATTTAAAAAAGAATGTGATGCAAACAAACACTTCAGAAGCAGAGAGAAATACAAAGGCTGTTGTGCAGCTCTTCCACATTAACAAGGAGCTATTAGAGACATAACCTAATCACAAACCAAGAGAAAAAAATTGAGGTATAGAGAGCAATTACAACATGGACAAGTAAACACATGGATGCAGTACACTGGAGAGGGATATTACACACTACAGCTTCTCTGGGCTAATTCCTCCATTGTTACCACATTACTAAGGAATATGTTATCTTATATTTACCTTGAGTTAAGAGTAATCAAGCCTGCAGTTTGCAGCGTGGTGCTGCTAGTTCATGTTTTTATTTTATGGATGCAGTAACTTGTTTGCCTACCCATCTCATTATAGAATTAAATAACAGATCATTTCTCTATTAAAAGAAAATTCTGTATTACAAGCTACATACTTCATATCATTCTATAGTCCCTACTGCACCACACTGGTGAATGCAATTTTCCTAGGAAATCTATCATAACTCTAATATGTAAGATAGTTATTGATCTGTAAGTGAAATTATATACGAGTGAAGACATTTGCACCTGTACCTGTCACATTATAAGACGCTTCTGAGTAACTGATGGAAGGATTAAAGTATACTTATTGAACCTCCACTACAGTGCTGAATCACTTAAAATACTACAGGAATGAGTGAAGGATCATGAACCAGAAGAACCAATTCAGCCTGCACACTGAGGGGTCTAAATGGCCCAGGAGTTCAGATGGAATACAGCTGCAGTGCCACAGGTTGTTCAGCAATGTTTGTCAGAGACCACAAAAGCAAGTAAGGTATCCTGCTATGCTGAGAAAGGATGAGTGAACAATACTGAAAATACTTGCTCATTATCCAGTTCATCCCTTAATTATCCAAGGAAATTAAATAACCCAGACAAAGCAGAATCACAGCCATCACGAAACAGAAAATGAAGTTTTGATGGGGAGGAGAAAAGTTAGCAACGTTGCAACACAGGGATCCCAAATCCAGCCCAAACAATCCAAGCAAACCCACACAACATAGAACTGCCCATAGTGTATCCAGTTTCAGGTCAGCTCAGGCAGAGCACTCAGGATTAACACAAAAACTTCAATAACACAAATGGAGAACTTTACTGTGGAATGTAACACTGATCACAAATTTGAACCTTAATTCTGAGTGAAACTTTTTTAATCCCATTTCATTTACATCTAAAAAAAAGAGAACTCTACCACAGCAGAGGAAAAACATATATTTGTGAAGCAATTTCTGATAAATGTATCTGTTAATGTTAGGTCTTTCAAAATTAAAGCTGCAGTAAATAAGGGTGGATGTCATTTCCTCTACAAAACATCCACATTTTTTTATACTAAGTACTACTAGGTACTCTTCCACATAATAAACAGCCTGAACTATACCAAGGAAAAATTACAGAGACAGAAGTTTTAAAACCACAAGACAGTATTTTCAAGGTGAATAAATGAACACTTTGTGTACCTTCTGCCTGTAATCAGCTAGGTTGAGAGTTTGCCAGCCATAAAAAAAAAAAAGGAATATTTATCCAGAGAAGGGTAACTTCCACAGCTATGATAAGGTCAAGATCCTACAAAGAGCCACCTACTTGCAATGTCAATAGGAATATGAACATTTTATGAGGGTACGTAAGAGTGTGCAAGATTCAGGTCTTGGATAAGATAAGATGTACTGATGCTATCAGTTCTCATGTACTTTTCTGGATTAAGGGAGAACTTTTTCCTAAACTGTGATCTGTGAGTTCATCCTTTTCACTTTGATTACAATACTTTTAACCTGTTCTGAAAACAGCCAAACTAAACGATCCCTAAGTGTAGTATAAAAGGCCCTGAAACCTCAATCTGAGCAATTCACCAGAGACATGTCTTAGCTGAAGAAAACACAGCACTTTAAATCTGGCAGAATTTACTGACAGCTACTGAAACCAGCACTTCTGAAATCAACTGGTCAGCCCAAGAACTGGCTGTATTTGTTACCCAGCCACCTTTCTCTGCCTTAAATTCAAGCAAATAAATAACCTAAATTCTTATTTTTGAAGTCTTTGGTATTTCTAAACATGGTATCCTAAATAAGAACAGTCTCAAAAAAAACACTGAGGAAAAGGACAAATGTCATTACATACTTTTGGAAAAAAATGCTTCAGGCCATTGAAACATCTATGATTCTGGAGTAGGTGTTTGAATCTGGCAAAACAAGGGCACTATGCATAACTCTCCTTTAAGTATACAGCTTCAGCAAAACACTGTTCTAGCTCATTCCCCCAAAGTAGCTTACTTTGCTTAGGAAGCTACTGATGTAACAAAATAATTTATTACATAGTAGTTGTAATTTATACCTCTTAAAATTCTTCACTTCTGAGATGCTGGCAGAGATTTTTAAGAAATATATCTAAGAGAGTAATTCAGTGGCATGGCAGTTGAGCATCTTCAATAGCAGTTTGGCTCTTTCCCAGAGTCATTCCAATAAGAAAAGCACACTACTGGAATCATCTCACTCTAAGCAGCACAAACAGGTACAGCTTCCCACTGGCAGGCAGCAGGATTTTCAAAAAAGGACAAAAGAACAGTCAAGTGTTTAACAAGTTTTGGATATTAAGAAAATTGTGTTTACCTTGATTTTTCAATAATAGCATATTAGAACCAGGTCAGGCTATTCAATCCCAGTTCAGCAAAGATTTTTTTAAAATCTTTTTTTAAAAACTTTTACTATTAATTTCTTTCTATTCTCACTGAAGTCAGTGGAAACTGCTAACAGGTTTCAGCATCAGAGTCAGATGAGCCTCAAGCAATTTTAGAAATCTGAGCTTAAAACTTTGCCTCCTTGGTCATCGCTCAATACATATTATATTCAAATACGTATGTACACAGTGTTTCCTGCCTTTTTGCCCATTCTCCCAAAACACACATATGAATGTATGGCCAGACATAACAAATGAAATTAAGATTTTAAATACTCCTGTGATTTCTATCTGTATGAATTTCTCTCATCCAGGAAAAACAAAACCAAAACAAAAAATCCGTGAAGAACAATATACAAATTTATTTCTATCTCTTTGTGTGTAATCCACCAAACTTTGTAACTGTGCATTTCAGAAAGCACATCTTTTAAACTTACATTCATATCTGTTCTGTAACATTGTTCATATCTTCACAACTTGGAATGTAGCCTTTCAATAACCCAAAAGGACATGTCTGTTTATAAAACAGATACTGTGCTGATTAAGCTAAGAAATTACTTCATGGATTCCAGTACTGCTGTTGGGGTAGGACAGAATGTTTAGAATAAAGTTCCTATGATGATTGCCCGCTGACTTGACTTTTGGAATAAAAAAAGCTGCTCTCCTCCATGCTTAGATTCAGGCTCAGCTCTCAGAATTAGAAAAGACATAAATGTCTACATAAGTATATCACAACAGTTTCTGAGAAAAAGAAAATGCTTTGTGTGTAAAAATCAGGCACTTCTGTGAAAAATACAAAATAGCCATATACACAAGATGTTACTGCTAGAGAATGAAGCCATTGCCCAATTAAAATACCTCACAGAAAAAGTGGTTTAAAAAAAAACATATCCCAGGTAATCAGTATCTAATGACCACTTAAGGGAAATCTTTCAACCTCTCAACCCTTTCAAAACTCATAATACTTAAAAATATGTAGAGCTCCACTTGCCAAACACTCCCTAGGACTGTTTTGCTGTGGTTTGCACTTCAGAATACAAATTTCTGAGAAAAGGGCCATTCTCTGTCCCTCCCTCTTTTGTACCTTGTCACACTTCTCAGACAGTCTTCATCTCTCTGTCCCTTTCCATACAAGCCTTTGAGAACAGGGATGGGGCAACCCTAGATGTACATACAGAGGGGGCAATGAGATGCTGGGAAGCAAGGCTGGAGAGTGGAAGGCGACCAGGGCTGAACGTCAGTCAGCAGTGCCCTGGGAACCAGGAGAGCCAACCGTGTCCTGGGGGCATCAGGCACAGCATCGCCAGCTGGGCAACGGAGGGATTGTCCTGCTCTGCTCTGCTCTGCACTGGGGCAGCCTCACCTCAAGTCCTGGGGGCAGTTTTGGGTGCCCCAACGTAAGAAAGACACTACACTATTAGAGAACGTCCAAAGGAGGGCAACAAAGATCATGAAGGGCCTTGAGGAGAAGCCGTATGAGGAGTGGAGAATCAAAAGACTCTCTACACAGACAAAGCTTGATTAATCCTGGGAAGCTCTTCAGAGGTTAGAAACTCAACAAACAGTGACTTCGAAATTAGAACTGTTCAACAAAATTAAAACAGATTGCTATTCTAATAAGAGAAAAGAAAGATGTTAGAAAAGATACAGTGGGTTTTTTCAAGGCCAGAAACATCAGTTTCAGTCAGGATTTCAGAGGTTAATGCAACATAGTATAGGGGATAAGTTCAATTAACTCCTAAAATCAGTAGGAACTTAAAATGTTACATAGATTTTTTTTTTATGCCAAATATTATATTTGAGTTAGGTAAATTACTCATAGTATGAAAACATAGACTGAGGCAGAGGAATTCATGTCCTTTGCTGAAATCACACAGTATTAAGCAAAGCCTACTTAAAAAAGACATAAAGTACTTCACTTAGAAATTATTGTTGATGAAAATCAAGTACCTAATTATAATCAAGTAGTAACAAGTTAAGCTGTCACGTGAGAGTAAAAATGAAAAACACACAGAAAACTGCAGGCTTGTTTTCTGGATGCAATATGTATGTGCTTGGAGTGCTTTCCAAATGATAAACTCTCATTAAAACATTATCTAAAATCAGCACATACATCTTACTGTATATTATTTGCCCAGGGCAGTCATCTCACCCTATGAAAATAGGATACATCCTTATGTACATCCTGTACTGTTGCCATGCTTTTTGTGACAGTGTGCTTCTCCTTCTCTGTCTCAACCTTACTTCTATTTCCTGTAAACCTGCTCGAGTGATAATCACCAGTGGTGGTCCTAACGGATGGTCTGGTCACGACGGCTGCATCCGGCTTGAAGTGGATTCAGGGGAGACATAACAGAACAGCCAAGGGCCAATCTAGCAATGCGCTCTGCAAACCACAGTGCTGGGCAGTGCCCTACTCAAGACAAATCTGGATGAAGATAACATCTGTAGTTAGTATACAAATATGACTACAAGTCAGTCATCTTACTCCATATACTTATGGACAGCCCAGGGTCCATTGAGCTCTCCTGAACAGCAATAGGCGGCTCACCAGGATAAGCCCCAGAGTACAAATGCTAAAATAATCCTTATTGTATCAAATGCTTGATAAATAAATTGGGAATAAGCACACTGAAACTTTGAAATCTTACCTAAGTGATATAAAGGAAAGACTGCGCATATATAATCCTTAAGACACAAATCATTCACCCAGTCTGGGACTAAATCTGGATCCAGCTGCATCTAAACTCCCCTCTGAGGAGTTCAGAATGCAAGGGGGTCCCTTCTGAACCTCATGACTCAACAGGAGGGTCTCAGACACTTCCTTCTGATCCTGTTCACAAGCAGTAAATACTCAAATGTATCTTGCCATGGATTTTTGTTAAAGCAGTCACATTTACTATAGAACTTTGTTAACACACTGCCTGATAAAAAAAAATGCATTGTTTCTTCTCTTGTGAGTGAAGTGCATGACTCTACCTGTGACAATTTTCCTCCAATTTAAACAACAATTCATAATGAAATCTAGCAATTCTTTAAAACTATTGTATAATATTTATTCCTCAAACATCAGCTTTTACTATGGGCCCCATCCTGTATGGTGCTGAGTGTCCTCAGTTGCAATTTGACATTTACTTTAGCTTAAAAACTCACAAAATTTATTACAATGCCACATTTAACTGATAAATGCTTCAGGACAAGTCACAACTTTATTTAGGATAAATAAGAGCAAAACGTAAAAAGCAAAACAAGTGAAAACCAGCGTAGTTTCCAACACATCAGGCACTAGCACTCCATTTCGCTGCACTGATGGAAAATGGCCTAAGAAATAAAAAGGAAGATAGTGAGTCTTTTAGTCAGAAGTTCCATTCTATGTAGTCATTTATTTCCTTCTGAGATTGCTCAACAGACAACAAAATCTCTTAAGTTGGTAAATATTAAGGGAAGGGAAGGATTCAATTTTTTTCTCTGACAGTTGTACAATATCGAGGCGTAAAGGGAACAGTTGACACTGATATTTTTCATGACAAGCTGTATGAACAGTGAAGTCACATCTATTTAATGCAAAGTTAAAAAAATAGCTAGGTTATTTAGGAGTGGCACAAAGGGTAGTTCTCTCACTTCGTAAAAGGTGTTTGGACATACTATGAACACAATTCATCCAAATGCATGACATCACCATATGTAAGAAAATTTATCAGGAGTATTTCTGTACACATTACATCAGCCTTTTTTTCCTATTTTAGGCCCAAATGTGTCAGAATCTCTTCAAACCAGACTAATTGACTATTACTAACAAAGACTGTTTACATTCTAATACAATGAAATGGAAGTCTCAGTAAGCTTATCCATTAACAAACCCTTAGTACAGGTTAATTAACTTTCAAGGCTAAAAGGCATTATTAGATGATTTTACTTGACCTCTTACATAACACAAACTCTAAAATGTCACCTAGTTCTCTTTGCACTAAGTCAAACAACAAAATACCACTGCCTGAATGCACATCTGCTCTACTTTCCTCAGAACTGTACTTCCATAATGTAGAGAAAAATGTGTGCAACCAAAATGGGAAAATGAAAGATTTTAATCTAAAACAGTAGCATTTCCCCCTCTTACAGCAAAACACCATTTGTTTGGTAGAAGTAGTTATTCTGCAGCCAGCACTAACAAGACCACTTATTATTGTAGCCTGTCCAATTTCTCATCCAAAACTGCAAGTGGTATCCAACATGTGCTGAGAGCCCAAGGATACAAGAATTAGAGCTGTAGTGACTCTAGCTCAATGATTCTTGCTATGCAATATTTGGGGTTTGCTCCATTACAGAGAAATAGATTTACCGCAACTTGTCGACATTCATTCAAGCTTCAAGCAGAAGATAAGTCAGCTCAAGCAATGATGCATTACAGTATTTATTATACTAACAGAATGATCTTTCAGTTATTGTTCATGTGGATTTACTGACAGGAGGAGAGTAAAGAATGAAAAGTAGTGACAGGAGAACAAAGCTGACAAAAGACCTGAGAGCAAACATTGCCTTATGTTAATCATGAGGCTATAAATATGTGAGGTTTTTTGGCTGAGTAACTTTTATTGGTTAGCAAAAAGAGGGTTTTAAGATTTTTTCTTCTCTCTCCAATCTAATTTCAGCACTAGTCTAACTTCAGAATTTCAAGACTGGCAAACTGAAGTAGAGAGGCATGCCTCCTACCAAACCAGCTTTATACAGATGCCCAGCAAATACACAGGCTGTTTGGTGACTGAGAAGTGGGAGAAACCAACAGTCAAAAAACAACATGTTGTGTATAGATTTCAATACTAAAAGCACTACGAGACACATCTGCTAATCAAAGAGAAGGGTTTGAGACATGTTTTTTATAGGAACACACAAATGATCTACAGTGGAGTTTTCCATGTTGCATATATTCAAGGACCTGTTTTTCAGTTAGTATTTGATACCAATAGTGGACTGTTTTGAAACACACCTTAATTATATTAATAGTAAATATGATTGATGAAGCTTATTTAAAAATCTATAATTAGAATGTGGGGGATCTAACTATTAAATTATTATTTTTTAAAACTGTTAAGGAGAAAATGCTGATAAAGATCTATTAACAAAATACTTCAGGAGCAAAGAAGCTATTGAGAGCTGACATTAAATCAATTCGAGAACAGTAGTAATGGAAGGCAGTTTTAAGGTTTATACTTTAACTGCATTAGAGAATTCTGAAGAAACAAAAAAAATAATGAAGTGCTTTTTTCAAACTGCAGCATAACGGCTCTTCTAGCACTTCACCATACATGGTGTTGAAAGCTAACTTTCCCTTTTAGTATGACAGGTAGAATTGTCACTTAGGCCATCAAGCCATTAAAACAGTTTTTAAAACGTATTTTGTAGATTCTGTAACATTCTAGAGACTTTCCCAGTGCCTTTTCAATCAAGAAAATCTGGCTAAAATTGTGCTATCTGACCTTCCGATTAATGGCCCTGCCTATAGCCTGTCAGGCTAACAGGGAATTTGGGGAAAAGCCAGGATTCATCTGGAAGCAATACAATTTCTGTCTTTGTCTTTCTTTTCTGGACACTAATGGCTTTAAGTTAGTCCTCTTCACTCAATGTATGACACACACAGCCAACTATTTCAGTTGTCCATTAACTTCAAGCATTATGACAAGAACAAAGCAACTGCTCAAAGGAGTTCAGCTATATGTATCAAATTTCTACAGATCCTTCGCTTATTAGCTGCTGTTTTCAAGCGCCCCTAATGTTTACCTGAGTGCCACAGTATCCATTATAATTCAAAGCAGCTTCTTAAACAAATGAAACAGGTTACAAGGCTGGTGGATTCAACATTAGCGCTACCGTTTAGTTTCTCTACGTATTTCTATCTGGGTTGGTTTTTTTTTTCTAAAAGTTATCTACCTTTTTTAAGCAAGAACTGTGGGAAAAAAATCAACAACCAGAAACCTATAGTTGGTGGTCTGAAGTGTAAGGTCTGAGCATGGTACTTGATATTGCTTCCTGGAGACCATGCAAAGGACAGACTACAGAGAGCACTCTAAGCAGAAAGGAATACATACATTTCCAAGGATACTTACAGGACCATTGATATAAACTACCAGGGGGAGTAGATTCTATTTGGAAAAATGACAACTGAAGTCCTACAAGCTTTGTAAATAATATTTCTGCTCCTTAAATATCTATCACCAAGATGCAAATAAAGCATCTGTAACATCCTGTGGAAATAAAATGCAGCGAATGGCTTTAAGAAATAGGTTCAGCTGTATTAACATTTTACTCAGTTGTACCTACCTGGCATCTGGTCAATGTCTGTATTAAGGCTACATTATAAAGCATTTCAATTGCATAGTGTTTTAAATAAACAAGAAATCTCCAATCTCTTATTGGGACACTAATGAGATAGGAAGTCTCTAGGTATCACTGAGAGGTTGGAGAAGCTCTCAACTTCTCAAAAAATATTCTTGTCAGAGCCTCTCTTACCAGACAACACAGTACAGTTCCATTTGAATTTAGATTACACTTATGTCTATGTGGCAAAGGTGTTTTATTCTGACTCAGCTGTATTTGTTGTGATTGGGTTCTGGTGAAACTTAACAGTAATTTGCCTCTTCCCTAGCCAAATTTTCCCAGTATCAGCCATGCCTGTGAAATGATACTTGCAGCCATGATTTTCTGTGTTCCTCAAAGACACAAAGTTCTAGCCTAAGCCTCGGGCACACACACAGAGAAGGAGGCATGCCTATCTTCTACCTGAAGCTGAATTTTGCATTGGGTATTTTGAACACAGTGGTTTGTACTAGCTGACACTTCCACATGTAGGTGAGCCACCTTCTTTCATTTCTCACCTTGGGTCAGAGCAGGACTAATGAGACACCTATGTTCTAGTCTCCAGACATCTTGGCCTAAAAACATCAAAAGACCTTACTTCAGTTGAATGAATTCACAAGACAATTAATAAACCAAACTTTGCTCATAAATAATATGAAACTTTGGACAACAAGAAAGTATTTACCAATCTATCCAGTCATACCGCAGTATCCCAATCAGAAGAGGCACTTTTCATTAAGGCACTAAAACATTTCATGTGGTGTGGACTTAAACACCCATCATTCTCAAACCTCAAACTTGCTGCACTTGAAACAGAATGATTCTCTGCTACTTCTCTCTCTCTATCCGACAGGAAGAAATATCCAAAAGATGCCTTATTTCAGAAGAAGGCTAAACCTATATGTAGAAACTTTAGTGTTGTGCTAGATTTTCATCTTATCTTTTCTGGTTAGCCCTTCATCAGAACTCCTCCTTGTAGAGGGTTATATGCATGCAGCAGTATAACAATAGCTTTGCCCTTCAATGAACAATCATCTCCTTCCAATGTATTTTCCATAGGACTTATTCCCTGAGTATTATCCTTTCTTTCTCCCTCTACTTATATTTTAAGAAACCCAGTCATCACTGGGACATAAATGAGTAAGAGATCAGATAAGTATCAACAGGAGGAACTTGTTCTCTCTGATCCTAAGACTCCTCTGTTAATCTGAATCCAACACATCAAAGAAAATTGATGCATGCATTTCAGGCATTCAACCCTACTGCTGGAGCTACTGTCTGTTCAGATACAAAGTGCAAAGCTGGTAGTAGAAGTGGAGATAGGATAGTGGTGTCTATGAGAAAAAGACAGCGGAGGAAAAAAAATCCCAAGGCGTCAGATGTCCAATGCACTGCCAGGCAAAGCAAAATGCTCAACTTCATATAGGCTGATACCTCAGGTGCTCTGAGATCAGGGGAATGGCAGGTAGAAGATTTTCCAAAATCTTCTATGCCAGTTACTTGTCACTACAAATATAATTTTGTAGGTGAATTGGAATTGTAGGTACATATACCCAAATAAAATATAGAAATAACTCTCTACAATCAGATGTAAAGCAACGTGGTTTTGTATTCTTTCTGAGGATAAAATTTTGCAGAGTATGTTTGCCCTTGTAACACAAGCTAATAACACAGGTTAACAGCAAG
Organism: Origma solitaria; assembly: GCA_013397895.1. NCBI lineage: Eukaryota > Metazoa > Chordata > Aves > Passeriformes > Acanthizidae > Origma > Origma solitaria. The sequence goes on from VZRL01005115.1 coordinate 203,880, forward strand.
AGATAAGTTTAAGCTTTCACAGCAAGGCATAGAAAGCAAAAAGGAATCAACACAGAGCTCTATAGGTAGCTGCAGAGTCCCCATGGATTCTAACTGCTCAGCTTCCTATTTCACTCCCACTTTATGGCCATGTAGTAAGAGCTATCATCACCTGAATCATACTGATACTCTGTTTCCCAAAAGTACTATCTGCCTCTCCCTCTGCTCCAAATGCATTCAGGCCATTCCCTTTGGCAGCTTGCTGCCACCTGAGCAAGGTTTAGCTCACACTCACCCATGTAACTGGAACAGTGTTCATTTTACACTGCTAAAGAAGACTGTACATGATTGTCTGTGTAACCACAACCAGCCCAATCACCTGTAAAAGGTAACAACTTGGCACTATTTGTCCAGCTTGTTTTCATTGTTGTCAGAAACCTGTAACACATATTTTCAGCTTGAACCATATAACGAATATCTATGTAAGAATTCAAAAATGCACAAGCTTTTCAAGTCACTGTTTCTTAAATGGGGGACAGAATCAATCTCCTATTGTCACCTCTCTTTCATCTTTACAGGGTGAGACTACATAGTGCACAAAAAGATTTTATTATATCACAGACAATGCAGCTGTGTAATAATGTTAGCTTTGTCCTTCAGTGTAAAATCATTTTTTGCTGACGTGTGTCTTAGGACCCATAATACTGAGACATCTGAAAATAGTGATTCATTTTAAAAATTTCATTTGAACATCTGCACTAAATAGAATTTACAAAGAAAGAGATACTATTCTGATCATACAACTTCACTGCTTTATGCAACCTACACTGCTTTGTGTTTCCTACAGCTCAGAGTCACCCACAAGTGATTATACTAAAGGCTAGTTCTTTTTCTGCATGTTGCTAGACAATTTTGAATTATAATAAAAACCTAAATTTCAAGGTAAAATTCCATTTGTAAGATTAGATCCATGTTTAAATGCCAAAAAAATTCCAGCCATTAAATACATGACCAGGAATTGTTGAAAAAAAAGAACAAGCTCAAACCAGAAACCCCAAGGGTATGTGCATGTGCCAGGCTGGGGGGATTAAAAAATGCAATGAGCTACAGAACATCTTTTAAAGCAAAATGCTTTCAGGTAATCCTTGACATCTATATGCCTGTGTATGTGTATGCCCATACAGACATACACACTGCTATTAAAGCAACCTGCGCTCATCTGCTCTGGTGCAACTCTTTCTGATACCATAATTGAGGTCAGGTAACAGAAGGAAATCACACTAGCAGAAATAGATGACTCAGGTTCAGATGATTTTGGAAAGCATGGGAGAAATAGAAAGGTGAATTAGAGTTTAAAGACAGAAATCAGTTTTTATGTGAAAAATCAGATGATGGATTTATATGCTGCATGAATACTACCCAGTCACTCTCTAACTTTCAAAAGTGGCTGCATTAAAGGCTGAAGGAGAAGATATTTGCCAAGATAGTCACTGACACTAAATGCAGAGAGGAGAAATAAGATCAAGAAATGCAAAAAGAATACAAGGGACAAGCCTTAGAGAATATATATAGCAAGCTGATGACAAAATTTGCTTGCTTATGTTACAGTTAGGTTTTAGCACAAAATGGACCATATAAGGTAAAACCAAAATTTTTAAGACATTCTTCTAGTCTGCTATAAATTAACAAAATCATAGACATGAACTTCAATCAAAATAACCAGTATTAGATGGATGAATAATGAAACCCATTGTAATAACATACATCTTATCATAAATGTTGCTAACAGTGTAGTTTATCATGAAATGTGAGACTCAAGAAAAGCTGAATGGAACAACTAGCTTGTCTATAAGCTAACTGTGACTAAACAAATAGCTGGCAGCTTTTCATTCTGATTAGACAGTGTCTGCATAAATTAAAGAATTACAATTATGTCAGGAACTACATATAAATGCAGCTGATTGTAACACACTAGGAAGTATATTGTTACTATTTACTATGAATCCACATACATAAGAACTTTGCTTACTCTTGTTTTGCTCCCAGCATCCAGTGTATATTAACCTGTCCAATTTCATGTAGTAACCAATCGTGACTATTTGAATCCATATAATTTATCAGATTTTTTAAAAAAATAAAGAAATGCAAGCAACACCTTTCCATATGGCCAATTAGTAAAGTCATAAAATGCAGCAAATATATGATGCCGTATTGAACATCTGTGCTGGTTATCCTATGGGAATTTTTAATAAAGGACCAAACAGCATATTGATGTTAATTCTATGTTACCGGGACTTTAAATAAAAAACTAAAATAAATAGCATCCATTAAACTGATCATACTGTTGTAACTCAAATTGTGTTTATTATGCTAATGGAACATGAAATTAAGAAAAAGACCTTTATGCCAGTGGAATTAATTAATGAGCTTTATGAAGGCATTGGGATGTAATTTATTTCTAGATAAGTAAGTCTAATTTGCAGTTCCATGGGTCTCTGCAATGCTGATTGTAATAGTTATTCCTGCAGATGTGCTGCTCACAGCATGTCTTTCCATTAGAACTGAACACCTCATTATATAAACTGTACCTAATTAAACATAATACAGTGGTGACTTGTTAAACTGGCCTTTTTAAGTCAGCAGCTGCCTAAGCTAATAATACCATATACAAGATTTATATCATCTACCATATAATACTGATATTAAAATATACTGCCCAAGGGATTGACAACTAATTTACCAGTATGTTACAGGTACACTTCAGATTCTGCAATGGAGATTAAAGACTACTAGTCTATAAAAAGCAAATGAATTAAAGTCTACTTGGAGTCCTAAATAACTATAAAAGTTTCTTAATAACTTTTTTCTCCTAACAGTTTATTTTAAAAAGCATAACCAGAGAATAACACTTTTCCTATGTTCTTTCTCCATATCTGATAGGGCATTTTTCTTATGTGGTCTGCCTTACTACAGTGCTTGAACACAATTAGGTATGTGCATACTGCCTTTGTTTCAGGCAAAACAAAATGAGAAACTGCAAGACAGATACAGCTATTTCTTGAATTTTGCACGTTCGAATCTGTGACTGTTCTATTTGATTCTGTAAATGTCCTTTCCAAATTGTAGGTAGATCTCATATTCAAAATATGACAGTCAGACCCCACAAAGTCTATTTTGGTCAGAAAACAAGACAGTCAGAAAATACACTGAGAACAGATTGGGTGTCTCTTGAGGTAGCGCATTTGAAAATGACAAAATAATATTTTGGATAAACAATGCCCAATCATGAAAACTTTCTGTTCTGTATGCTTCCTGTGGTTTAAGACTTGTTTTCTGTTTCTCTCTTTTTCAGAATATGAATCCACTGTCACCTTACATTCTAATGTAGAATAACCTTGCTTTTGTTCTTCCCATTCTGCCAGGTCTGTAGCAAGTGGATACATTTTGCTCACAGATGTATCAGTGGAACTACACAGATAGCCCTTTTCCTCACAGAAGCCTGTGATTTTTCTCTCCTTTTTTCTCAAGTATGCAAAACTGGCACATTTTCCACTCTTACTCTATGCCATAACTGAACCAACTGAAGACATCTGAGCAGTCCTGCATATTGTTGCAATCTCTCTCTCTGAATGAAGAAAATGAGGCTCAAATTCTAAACATCTTTTCACATGTGCCACTTCAAGTAATACTTTTAAAAACGTATAAATAAAGTCACAGACTTGAGTCCACTGATGGCCAGCATCAAGAATCAAGCACGAAGTTCAGAAATGTCAACATACTTATTCAGTATGGACTTATCAAGTTTCTGACAATATTCACTCTCTTGAACAACCATTTCTTGCACAGAGAAGTTAGAAAACACACAAAAAAGTGAAGGCGGTCATACTGCTTGAAGCACATCACTTTGTTTGAATTCTCTTCAAGTTTTGGACAAAAAGATTCAGAATTAGATCAGACTTGCTCTGAGTCGCATTCTCTGTCTTACTGAGCACATAACAAAAAGACAGTGTTCTTAAATAAACCAGTGTTTTATCTCTGTTTTCAGTAAGCTGTGACAATCGAACCCCAATCCTCTTTTAAAGACTGCTGCTCTGATAGCAACCTCTGTCACTCTCGTACACCTAAATATCTGCAGTGTCATACTTTACTTTTAAGGTTTCATGGTAACGACACTTCGACATTCATTCCCCCTCTTCTTGCCAGTATACCTGTATCATTCCAGACTGTATTGTGAAACACATGAATCACTGCAAATTAAGGTAAAATTACAGCTTGTTCTAAAGTTACAGATTCAGAGAAGAAAGATCCGTCCTGTCTTACAGGATGTGCATCAAGTAACAAAACTGTGTGCAATTTAACTTTACTGGTAGAACATGAAGAACAGGCTCGCAGACTGAAACAGCTTGTCCATAATGAGCTTACGGTACTTACAGAAAGGGGATTCTTGAGGTAGAGCTAACAGCATGCTCAGAAAAAACTCAGCATTTCAGGATAAAGAATAAAACAGGGAACTTAAAGTTAGAAGCAAAGCCTGTATGAGAAATAATTTCCTTGTCCCCCACAACCACTCTGTTTAAATTCTGTCTTTACCAAGGCTGCATTTTAATTTCCTGGAAGTTACCATTTGCTTCATGCTTTCAAGAGAGCCTTCCAACTATTTAATTCTCGTACTTAATTCTTGCTTGGGATCTTTATTGCAAAATCTTTTATTATAAATAATCACTGTACTAAAACAACTTTCTTCATTTTAAAGAATACTGTTTCAATTCAAAACCAGAGCTCTAATTTTTTCCTCAAAGTCCCATTTAAATTGCTTCACTATCTCTCAGTAATCAAATATTAAATGTAACAGAACAGCAACATAATTTGCTGTGAGGGTAAAATTTAGCAGAATCAATCAATAATAAGAAGAAAACAGGAGCTCATGAGCACCATGAGTCCATTATATTATTTTTAATTAAAGTATTCCAGATACACATTAATTTTCTTTGCTTACTACTTTTATTGTTTGACTTGCTTTCAAATGGGAACTGTGAGCACTTTGAAAAATGGGTTGAAAGACTCTCTTGTTTCACAACAGACTGAGTAGTTACTTCTCCATTTGCTGCCAAAATGCATTTTCGTAATGTATCACAGCTAAACTCCTCCATGACTCACCACAGATGTCCTCTGTCTCTTAAAGCAACCTAAAACTAGGAAAATATTTGCTCCATACCCCATCAATGAAAGTACAGAAATCTCACCCAGAGTTTAACAACATCTAACTCAACCTTGAATTTGAAAAGCATTTTCTAAAGTGTTGTTATGTTAAAATTAATAACTTTTTATAGAGTCTCCAAAAAGAAAAGAAAAATCCTGTCATTGTGCTCCCCAACTATAAAAAAAAATTTTAAAAATTTTTTGAAAAGCAGAAGTATGATAAAACAAAATACTAACCCCTTTAATGAGATCAATAGAAAGTTCATGCATTTAATTAAAATTTCAACTATTTTATAGAAGAATTTTACAGTTTCTTGCCTGGTTCTGGTGAAAAAAAATAATTCTAAATACAACAAGAAGGGTGGATTCACAAGCTTACTGATGTAACTGAGTTTTCAGTTTACAGTTTCAGGAAATCAATGAAACTGAGAGAAATATCCTGATAATTTGATGCTTACGTGAGCTGAGCTTCTAAACCTTTTCTTAAAATTGACTTTCTGATCTGGTCTGATCTCACAGGTTCCTAGGAAGAGTGGCTTGAGAGTTATACTGTCTGTTTAACTTCTGGCTTTTACATTTAAGCAGTTATTCTGGAAGCATAAAAAAGATCTCAGACTATCACTTATAGCTACTTTTCAACCTCCTTGGGAGACGCAGGAAGGCAAACAATTGGGATCAACCTAACAAAGTCTCTCAGAAACATTCCTCCCTAGAGGGAACTAAAAATATACAATAATATGGTGAGCAGGGAAAAAAATATTCTATATTAAAACCTCACAAAAAGATGGTTATTTTAGCCAATTACTGCTACCATAAAGTCAAAAGAAGCTGTTGGATGAAAGAAAAGGTTATGAAATTGCTCATATTTTTCCTCCAAACCAAATGCAGATGCCTATTGTCCACTGCATTGTCAAAGACTTGATTCACAGACACTCTAAAACTTCATTCTTCTTCCTGAAATTCTTCAAAACATAAAAAAAAAGACTTATAAAAATTTTTTAACATACCATCAACTGAAAAATCAGTATTACATGGTGAATTGAGACAATTGCAGGAGACATAAACAGCACCTTCTTCCAAATAACTCTACAACAGTGCAAAATCTCCTAATCCACACTCAAGACAACTGAAAAACAGGAAAAAAGTGACAATCACTTATGCCCTGCCCTGTCACTTCTTCTCCAACAGGACAATCATCTTTTGAAACTCTGAAAAATATTGAAGCTTTTTTCTAATTACTCAGAAGACAAAGAGAATGTATATGCACATTACTTTGAATCCTTTTTACTGCCAGAACTCAGATACTGTAACACTGAGAGGTCACGCACACACTTTGACAGAACAGAACAGACAGGTCTGTTAATTGCCAACAAAGTTACAGCACTAATATCTTTTCAATTATAACAATATTTTCATGATTTGAGAGGTCAGTCTCCATTCCCTATGTGCATACCATAAAGAACTAATGAAATGCTATAAGTAGAATTCAGACAGTTGTTTCTGCTCCCATCAAGGACAGAAATCTCCGCTGACTTCAGTGTAAACAGAATCAGGCCCTTCATGTGCGTATTAAATAAAGCAGACGCCTCTGTCTCAATCTTCTCTGAATACATGCTTTTGATGCCACAAAGGAGATAAGACGATCTGATAAAAGTAATAGATGAAAGTATATTATTATCTATACTATCTCCATTATGAGATACAAAATACTCTGTAGTGTCTGTGTGTATTACCATAAGCTACAGTGAAAGCTGACCTGTTTTCCAGAGGACAGATTTTTAAGTATGATGCTGATGAAATTTTTGATGACATACTTTTCTACAACATTTCTCATGCCACTGAAGATTAGATATGTCTGCAAAACACAGTATAAATGCAGCACCAGAATTTTATCTTATCCCTTGGCCACTACCTATGAAATAAATGTTTCAATATCGGTTTCTATATAAATATGAATCAGTAGGACTTCCTTGGAATTTTTTTAAAAGACACACATTGTTATTATTGTCATGTCACTAACAACAAGAATCACTACTTTTTAATTGCATGTTCTCTTTTCTCCCTCTCAGGAGGCTCCAGAATCCCTCTACAATATACTTTAAAAGCACTGGCATTCTGAGTTAGATTTCTCTAGCTTTGGAAGCAGATTCTCACAGCACCAGGGTGAAAAACAGTAAAAAAATCCACAGCTGGAAGCACAGCTTTTCCAGTGATGGAATACCCCCATTTGGTAGGTCACAAACCCACAGGGAGAGATAAAAAGGTGGGGTTTGCGCACCAGCTGGCCTTTGTGGAGAAGAGATGTGAGCTGTTCTCATTCAGATGGTGCCTCAGGAGACACACAGGCCAAGCCAATACAATCAGGTAACATTGTTTTCAAGACCCAGAACACCAGTGAATGACAATTTAATACATTAGGAAATGCATTGGGGTGGTACTACAAGACCTTAGCTAGGCATGTGTGATACGCTTCAGAGACTTTAAACTCCATAAGGAAGGGCTTACACAAGGTGGGAAAGAAAGGAATGTTATTGACTCTAGGAAAAGGGAATCAAGTCAGAAAGGATTTTGGCAGAAAGCTACTGGATGAATAGCATGTGAAGGAATCCCAGGCACAGTGGATCCCAAAACAACACTTCTGCTTGCCAAACACCTCCTAGTCTCTGGCCTGCATCAATTACTGAAATACATACACTGTAATACTCAACAGTGCTCAAAATTATTTTTTCTGAAACTGAGGCCATCACAAATTCAACACAAAACCTAAGGGAAAGACAATTAGTGGAATAAGGTAAGGGAAAAAAACCCTTCCAAGATGCCTTTGATTCCTCCTCCCTGCATAATGAGTCAAATTCTGAGCTAATGCATAGTCTCATTTTTCCATTCTTACCTACTGAGCTCTAATATTCTGTACAACAGGTATGCTTAACAGCAGAGCTAAGAAGAAACCTGTAGACCCAGCCTTTGTACTTTTTAGACCCACACAAGCACATAATGTAGTGAAAGCTCACAAAGCTGCCCACATTTCTACCCTTTGCCCAATAATACCACTACTTCAGCCAACCATGAGCTGAAGATTTGCTTCAGCCACCAAGTTGTCAAGCTCAATGATGGAGTCTTAGTACAAAAGGAAAAAAGCTTAGCTGAATCTAGAACTACACACACAAATACTGATCTCCAGTGAGAAAAAAGAATGCCTATTTGTGCCACTTTTAGCTTTTATTGGTTTCCCACCAAATCTCTTAATACTTCTTCTGACTTACTCCAAATTTTCAACTTTTGAATAACTACATTTGCAGCTCTGCTAATTTTGCTGCTCTGGGAACACAGCAAAATCTGGCTGCCACAACTGTGGCTCTTTTGTGTTCAAAACTGCATCACTTATGTATTTAAAAATACATATGATCTTTATAAAGCCTACTCAAAACATTACTAAATTGTCCCATTTTCATGTTTTCATGACAATTTATATGTTTTCCATATGGGCAAGTGCTGACAATATGATACAAGCTTAATGGAACAAACTGTGGTTTTTCTTTATTGTCTTGGCATCAAAAATCTGCACTTGCACAAAAATAACTCTCTCCACTATTTTCTAGGGATGACTTTTCATTAATGCAATTTTAAGGGCAGCTCTCTCTCTCTCATTTTACTTAAAAATGTATGAGAAATTTTCACTGCTTACTCTATCAGCATAACACCACTGTATTTCAGAATGTTACAAATCTATTGAAAAAAGCAGCTGACATCCATAGAGTGCAGAATTATTCAGATGAGTTTTCTATAACTTATAGTCAGCTCCACAAAAGACCCATGTTTCGGAGGGGAGGGAAAGATGCCTCACTCTTTTTATCCACAGGCAGACAGATACTTCCAATCCTCTACTTCTGTGTTCTCCCTCCAACTTTCCAAAAGCAGGAGGAGCTAATGCCTGCAAGCACTCGGAGAAGCCTGCATGCTAAAAGTCTAAGGTTGAAAAAGCTGACAGTAAATTATTTCCTTAAAAGTTCTCATAGACTCCAATATAGCACTGAAAAGAACTATTATTCCTATACTCCAACAGCATATGTACTTCAGCCATCTCCATCCAGTCTCTGCTGCCTCCCTCTCCCTACCTCACCACAAAGCTGTCCTTACTTTCTACTGTTCTTCTCTTCCAATTACTGCAGTCCTAACGCAGAGGACCTGAAGCTCCTCAGTAGGCAGTCAGACCTTCCCTTCATTTAATCCAGCTCCTACACATGCTTCACAACATGACAGACATGTCAAACGAGCCATCCGCCAGGCTGCTGACAGCAGTTTCTAGGGCATAAGAGACAGAGCTGATGGAGGAGAGTGTTGGAGGAAGTCATGAAGGCAGAAAGCCATAGGTAATATCACAAGTGCCCTGCTGAAAACTGACAGCTTAATGGGTATGATACTGCCACTTATTTTATGTATCTCAAGTCTAGGCCTTGAATAATTACTGCTGACTACTGAGAAGCTAGAGTGGAAAACAGATTTTGCCAGAGTTAATAACAAAAGCTATAGAAGTTGTGGGTAACAGGCACCACCGCAGTCACAGTCTAAAATATTTGACTTTCTAAGAACTGAATGGTGATGGAAGTTGCTGTGCTGATGGAACAAAACCAAGTTAATTCACCCACAGTATCACACACAAACCTTCTCCTAGGCAGCCTCTCTCTGGAATAGGTATCGGGCAATCTGTTTAAGAAGCAGGCTCAAAAGTTAGCTGACTCAGAGTCCCTGAAAGAGCTTCCTATTAACTAACTAGAGATACTCAGCCACCAACCAGTACTTCTTCCTTCAAGGAGAATGCAGCACTTCCACCAACTATTTGCTTTAGAGGTGACTCACCTTGATGGCACTACTGTCCCTAGACACACATATACTTCCATTTGTAACTCTCATGTCTGGCAGAAGAAAATCTGCTGCACTAGAACAATGGAACAGTTCATGGATTGTCACTTCCTTTTTTTAGCAATACTTATTTTTTATCAGTTGTGTGGGAAATGCACATCAGGACAGTTTTACTGCCTTCTGTACACATAGTCCCATGCTCACAGCAAACTGACTCTTTGTACTGGTTTGGGCTGAAGCAGTTGTTTTTCTATGTGGTAACTCATATGGGGCTGTGTTTCAGATTTGTGCTGGAAACAGCAATAATAATTCAGGGATGGTTTAGTTATTGCTGAACAGGGCTAATACAGCATCGAGGCCTTTTCGGCCTCTCACCCCACCCCACCAGTGAGTAGAGTAGAGGTGCACGAGAAGCTGGGATGAGACACAGCTGGGAGAGATGACCCCAACTGACCACAGGGATATTCCACACCATATGGCATAATGCTCAGCATGAAAGTCTGAGGGAAGAAGAAGGAAGAGGGAAATGTTTGGAGCTATGGCTTTTTCTCTTCCCAAGCAACCATTTTGCCTAATAGAAACCTCCTTCCCTGGAGATGGGTGAATACCTGTCTGCCCATGGGAAATGTTGAACAAATTCCTTGTTTTGCTTTGCTTGTATGTACAGCTTTTGCTTTATTTATTAAACTGTCTTTCTCTCAACCCACAAGTTTTCTGACTATTACTTTTCTGATTTTCTCCCCCATCCTGCTGACAAGGGAGTGGGAAAGCAGCTGTGTGGGTGTGGGGCTTAGCTGTCAAGTGGGTTAAACCATGACACACCCACATGAAGAGGAGTGCAGCTTCAGCAGATATCTCCATTGTTGACATCCCTCAACTCATTATATCCTGTTTATTCTGAATCATGTTTTCTTCACCCATTGTCTTAGTTTTCCTTATTTCATTACATTTCCATTAAAAGAGCTCTTGGCTGTGATCTAAGTTCAAGCAATAATTGCTTTCTTCTTTTTCTTTAGCAGATATTTTAAGGGTAGATCTCTGAACAGCATTCATAAGATGAGCATTTACAGCAAACAAAACAAGCTTGAGGAACAGAATCTAATAATGTTTTTTCATGGTTTACTTCTGGATTGTTTTCATATTAGGCACAGTATACATATATAGTTTAATTAGGACAAATTCTCTGCTTGCTTATGATCTCATCCTTTGCAAAACTACCATGCTAGTAGTGTTGAACAGGCTATAAATCATTCTGATGTTCATGCATAGTGCTGAATTTCTCTCACCAATTAAACAGGGTTTTGGAAAAGGTCTGGATCCAAAAGTTCACATGATGAAAATTTTGGCACAGAGGTGAATATTCTCTATTAAGATGCACCACTCAGAGTAGTAAGCAATATTCTGCAGTGGTTCATTTGCCATCTAAGCAGAGTCTTGATTAAATACCTGTCTGTTCCTCTTACATGTCAATAGCCTGTATTTCAGGCAACCAGTTGCTCAGTTACAGAGAGAAAGTTTGCGGACAGGAAACTGAGTTTATTCTGTGCCTTATAATAAACTACCAAAATTAGGTGAACTTCCAAGAAGCTGTACAACGGAAAGCAATAACCACCTATAGCCTTAAGTCCTAAAACTTAACAAAAATGCTCATTTCAAACAGCAAGTTGTCATCAGTCTATGGATGAATTTTGCTTCTTCATGTAGCGTTAAAACCTACCGAGTCTGATTTGGAGTTTTTACTTTCATTCTTCATAATTAAAGTGATTTAATAGTCATAGTTAATAATCAATAATAAATTTTAAAATTGTATTGCAATAATATGAAATGGTACACAGTACAGACTATTGACACTCTCCTGAAGAATATTGTTCCTGGAGAGATAAACAGGATTTTTCTTTATAAGGAAATTAAAAGGTAGAAGAAATCTGTTTTGGGAAAACAAAACTAGATATTTTTGCTGAATAGATATTATCCAGGCTGAATTAACCGTGCTAATACACTCAGGGTAACCTGACCTATTACAGTGAATGTAATTCCTTGCTTTTCAACAAACCATTTGAAAATCCGTTTTTTCACACTATTAATCATATATTTAATCTATCTCAAATCACAAGCTTCAAAAGTTCTTTTTCTTCTGGCATGTCTCTGCATTTCACCCTTAAAACTTGCTTTGCAGCTAAAACATCCATGCCAAAACGGTACTGTGCCATTTGTACATTTTATAAAAAATAACCATAGCACATGCATTTTAAAAAGACTGAAAATACACATATTTTCAGGAATTATTATAGGTTGTGGTCACATTGCTTTAGTACTTACCAGAAATTCAAAAGTTTTTTCAAGTGGACTGAAGGGCTTGGCCAGCCCTGGTAATGGAAAATAAGCCAGAAGACAATGTAAGATTTAAAAAAATTCCCTACAGAAAGGCTTGAAGAGTCAAAGTCATGTTTACTGCATGATTTGGAATTTGAAGCATTCCCTTCTGACTCTACTTTCTTTCAACAGATGTATTTGAGATGTACAAACACTGAAAGTCTCGACTCCTTTTTACATAAATTTGATTTTTCTACCTTAATTATTGTTGATATTGTACATCATTTAGATGTGATTATGTTATATTTAAGTATTCCTAAATGAACTCACATTAATCTAGTTACCTAAATTAGAGTTGAAAAATTATTTTAATGTGACATCCTGTTAATTTGCTCCTTTGGTACTTTAGCTCTGCATCCCCGGGGCAATGCAACCATATCCCATCTAATGCAAGAGTTTCAAAGCTCCAATACAACGCACAAACTTGGGATCACAGGAATTGCCAAACATGATCAGAATCACAGGCTATTTAGTTTCACCTCCTGTCTCCTGCAGGCAAGATGCTCAAGGGAAAGGTGCAAGAAACCCACCAGTACACAACAACAAAATGTAACTTGTAATGTGGTCGTCCAACACGTACAATGAAAACAGTGATTTTAAGTACAGCTACCGTAAGAACAGAGATTAAAAAAATTACAATAAGTAATCACTTTAAAGAACACAGGGATGTTTCTCTTATGTAAATTTTCATTCCAGTGGCTCTTGACACAACTGTGGTATTCCAGCATGGGCTACAACGAAAATTATTTCTCAGGACACAGCCATTGGCAAGAGAGAAAAATGTGTATTTATTCTATATAGTGCTCTTTAAGAAGTGTTTCCAAGTGGCACACAAATTTTTATTCAGGGGAAATGCCTTTGCTTATGCTCACTGAAATCAGTAGTAATTCTAATTGTACTGCTTTTGGTTTAGAAGGGCAGAATGGAAAGCAGAATTCAGCTGCTGCAAACCTTGGGACACACCTATACAGCTTGTGAACCACCCAGAGGCCAGTGATGTTAATCAAAAATAGAATTACAACAAAGGTCTGTGTACAGAAAGAGCTCTCATAATAGCACAGCTGCAGAAGCCCCGCTTCTCTTACTCCATTTTGAAAATAGTATTTCACTGGGGCTTAAAGGCCTGATTTTTGTTCCCATCTCTAGTCAAGACTTCAATCCACACAAGAACTGAGAAGAGAAACCCTGGTTCCCCTTTGGTGAAAACTTTCTTGACACTCCTCTTCCACATCTTCCAAGAATAGGCCCTGCATAAAGAAAGCTACTTATTGAAGAAGGTTTGAAATGAGCTTCCACAAAAAGGTCTTTTGCAATAAAACCTGCATCAAATTTTACAGAAAAAGGGAAGGTCTGCCTGAAGCGCATGAAATCAAGTCTTCTAGCAGTGATAAGACTAACTCCACATAATGGAACTTCGGTTTTCAATATTTTTTCTTAACATAATAAAATATTTTCAACTTCAAGATTTTTCAGGAAACTATACCTGGAATGCCACGTGGCAGCCCAGAAACTCCAAATCGTTTTAGCTCTACACCTTTTTTGTATACTTTACAGTACAGTCTAATTACATAATCACTTCCTTGTCAATATCATACTTTTTCTCCCACAAAGTCAGAGACAGATGTAATGTTATGCAATATTTTTCACTGCCATAATGGTCCAGGTATGTCTTTACCAACAAACTTCTATGTGATTAAATTCTCATCTTTCTTCAGTAAATATTTTATTATTTTAGTCAGCAGTCATATACTATAGACTTCTTTCAAGAGCAGCAATGCTGCCTTAAGTTCAATTTTGAAATGAGATTTTATTTTGAAGCTAACTTAGCTGCATATACAGGTATCCTACAAATGCAAGTCACATCTCATAATGTTCTTAAGCTTCTTGACAAACCTGACAAATGGTTGAACTATGCAAAAACAGTGGCCAGCACACGACCAACAAATAACAGTGAATAAACAGTTGGAAAAAAAATTTCTAGAATGTTTTCTAAAATCTTGGAAAATTAAAAATACAGCCAGAATAGAGCTCAGTTCTGCCCTTGACAGTTAATTAAATATAGCTACCCAGATCATCAGCCAGGCTTGAAATTTAGATAATCATATCTGCAATGTACAATAAACCTGCAAAGCATCTATGACTTCCAGAATTATTCACTAGAAAGTACTTAGGTGTTGGTGGATCAGCAAATCCATGCTTTGCCCCTGACCATGAGAACAGAATAGAAACCTGTGGTTAGAGACTGCAGTAGTCATGAATGCAGTTCTGGCTCATGCATGTTGAAGAGCTGAAACAGATAATAGATTTGCCAGATTTTCTAGCATATACAAAGTGTTCAACAGCACAAAATGCAACATTATCTGAAGTGATATAATAATTGTACTTCAGAAATAGTGGTTGACCACGTAGTCAAGAGTTGCTTCTTAAAGGGATTTTATAAGTGTGATATTTCTTATTTTCTGAATACTTAACCTTACTCTTGTGTCATGCATTTACCATCAGGGCTGTTGAAGGAGTGTGCAGAAAAAAAAGAAGTAGAAAAGAGCAGCACTGAAAACAATACTGTCTAGTAAGAAATTATCAAAGAAAGCGGTAAAATCTTGATTGTAAGAAATGTATTATTTTGAAATCTCCAGAAAATAAACACAGAATATAAAATAACTATAGTCCTATCAGAAGTAGGGCATTACTTACAATGTAGGCATGTAAATACTAACAAACCAGAACTCTTCCTATTGGTAAATGGTAATTTAAGGAAGATGAACTTGCCCTCCCCTTTCATCTTTCTTTTAAACAATTTATCTCCTTTTACAGTCTTACCTCATCCTTGTCTGAGAAGTAGAGAGCTTGAGCTTCCAGCAAAGCTAGATAATCTACTAAGATCTATACCCTTTAGCACAGCCAAAATTGACAGAAATGTCTCTTGTAAAAACATTCACTCTTCTCTTTTAAAAGGCATATTAATATAAGCACAGTATTTCTGTGGATTAGACACAGAATATACTCACTTCTTGAAATTGTTTTTATGGCTCTTTTCCTCTCCCAAGAGAGTTACTCCTTTGGCTGAATTTTGCTTATGGAATCATGCCATTTCCACCTGATAGAGATTCAAAAAAGCCAAATCATCAAGGAAAATGTACAGCGCAAAAGAAAGGACATCCTCACCGAGACCAGATTCAGTTGTGAAAGGGGGAAAGTCAATTTAAGTTTGTTTTTAAAAAGCTGTTTTGACATATGATCTTTCTTTGTACATAAGACAACTAACTTTGAGAAAGTGTTTCATTGTACCACATATAGGGCCCTGTAGGGTTTTTTCAGAAGAAAGGAAAAGACAGCAGTGTGATGGGCACAGGTGTCCACAGGAGCCTAATCAGAGAACACTGGGACTGCAGAAGGCAGGCACCAAACTACAGAACCATTACTGCAAATGATGACAAATAGATGGAAACAGCTTGGTTTAATGGTCAGACCTTAAAGTGAACTTGCAAGATCTATATGCAATAAAAGCCTTTAATGCTTTTGCACTGAAGAAATTGATAAGAGGATCAGTGATATACAAGGGAATATGGAGTACCACAGTGCTATTACAGCGTAGGTATTTCTAACAGGAACACTATTTTAATGACTTCTTTGTAGATGTTTTATAATGTAATCAATTGCTGGAACACGCGTGTGTGTGACGCCTACAGTGTCACCCCTAAACCCAGGTTCAATTGGACTTGGAGGCTGCAAAGACTGATGGAGCTTTGACATCCCTCGCATCTACAAGGCTTTCTGTGACCCTGAGCACCTTAATGTTTTTATAAATCTGGTCTCTGTCTACTGGAACAGAGGGACTGATTTCTACATGAAACAACACAGCTACGTATGAACTGCAACTGAAACATCTTGTAAAAATATTGATTTCATCTCTTTCTAAATAACTGCAGTTGTCAAGTATAGGATCATAAAATCACTAAGGTTGGAAAAGACTTCTAAGATCATTGTGTCCAAATGTTAACCCGGCACCACCATGTTCACCACTAAACCATATCCCTAAAACATACAGAAAGTCAAGACTAACAAACCTTTCTTTATCATTTCCACAGAAACTTGGATCCCATTTCCAAATGGATATTTACTAAAAAACACATTCAGAAAATTGAAGCAAATCTTTGGAACATGGGTATACTTAAAGCAGTACAACTTAATCTCCCAGATCTGTAAAAATAAACTTGTTGCCTTAATAAATATTTTGCCACGCAAAGAGTCTGTTAGCAGGCTCTTGACCCTTTACACCAAGAAAACATAACAGGGAACTCTAGGAAAACAGAAACATACCAGTGCTGGACACACAGTGGAAGGAGCTTGCAAATCCAGTGCAGATTGTAAAAGGTGTCTAAAGGAAATTGTTCCATTTATTACTTCATGCTTAAAAAGCTATATATACCTTTGCTCAGTGACTGAGAACCACAGCATTTATGTGCAGGTAAAGCAAAAGACTGAATGTTCCTCAGCTGGCTGAACTTACCCACTCTCCTCACTAAAAACCAAAAGCACAGAATTGGACATTCATGGAATTTGTAAGTAATCTTAGTAAAAATTCCTTCCATACCGGAGACATCACTGGATAGAATATCTGGATAGAATGATATTGCATAATAGTTCTAAAATCCTAGTACAAGAGGTGGACATTCTATTCATTTAAAAATAAACATAACCATGTATGAGACAGAGCTTGGTTTGAAGATCCCTCATCTAATGTTATTTTTATATGTTTAATCATACACAGTAAAATAATAGGTTTTTTCCACTGAGAAAAGGGGTGAAAGAAGCAAAGATTCACAAATTATCAATAGCATGAGACGGCCAGCTTAAGACATAAGGGCGCTTGTTCACCTTTGAAAACCTAGAGCAGGCACCCAAATTACTCTCCACTCTTGAAAAAATGTCTTGCTCTCAGAAATAGCAAAATATAGAGCTTATGGCAGTCAGACCACAAGAATAACAGAGGAAAATAATGAAGATACTAAGATGTCTAAGCATGGTAGAACTGTAGCACAGAAGGAAAAGGGCACAGTGCTGTTCAAAAGCGTTGACTGTTTTGCCTATGTTTCAATGGGGACAGGCACAAGGTATCTTAAGTTGTTCTAATGAAAGGTTGCACTACCCACTATCGACCCAGAATGCAAGAGCTGTCTTTGGGCATTCAGAGCACAAAAAACTTGCCACTGCTCCTCCATATGTAGCTTCTTGCAATGAAGTTAAAATGCGGCCTTTTATACAAGCCATGTTACAAGATAATTTCTCCTAAAAAATAAACTCATAAAAAACGCTCTTAAAAAAATGCCTGATCTATGTTTCCAGCCCACATAGATATTAAACCTAGTTTCCTAGACCCTGAAAAGCTAATTATGCATTCAATTAGAGTTTCTTAATAAAGATTAAAACTCTGAAGTCTATTACAGGCCCATATTTAATTCAACTGCCATTTTATCCATGCCATGAAAGTGTGAGTGGTAACAATGAATATAAATTATAATACATGCCATAGAGTGAATGCTATTTGTCCAAGTACGTTACTATAAAGAATTAAATTTTGCTATCAGTTCCATAATCTAGTTAAAATTGGTATTCTTTATTTGGTCTTTCAATGTAGTCCAATTTCCTACTTTGAAAAACAAATTCTAGGGAATAAAGAAAAGAGATTAATTTATCATTAAGACTCT
The DNA here is from genome assembly GCA_013397895.1 of Origma solitaria. Classification (NCBI taxonomy): domain Eukaryota; kingdom Metazoa; phylum Chordata; class Aves; order Passeriformes; family Acanthizidae; genus Origma; species Origma solitaria. Next base: position 221,999 of record VZRL01005115.1, read on the forward strand.
GCTTAATTGAAGTCAATTCCGAACAAACTTGAATTCAATTTCTACTCATTAAATTGAATGTGCTCTGCGTTTCTCTCTGCATTGCTTTGAGCAAGCAGCTGAGAACAAGGGACTAACATCAAAATTATTAAATTGAGGAGATTTTATTTGGTCTTCACATGCCAGAGCTGCTTTGATGAGGAGCTGTTTTGGCACTGAAAGGAAACGAGAGCAGCTGGAGGAAAAATCAAATGAAACTAAGCCTCGGAAAATTGAAGAAAACGCAAGCTTAATAATATTTAATAATTAAATTTCCACAAACAATAGCGGCAAATGAAGTAATCTGCAAAGTCTGTGAACTCATTTGCATAATTGATGCCGGTCCCCTGTAAATGAATAATGAAGATAATAAAAGATGTTTCTAAAAATGGGCACAATAACAGCAAATTTCATCAAGCCGTGCGCTCTGATTAATCTGCTCTTGCAAATCAGCAGCGAGGGGGGACGCGTGATTACCCGCGCGGCGGCCGGCAGCAGGCGCCAGCCTGGCTCCGGCCCGGCACCTGGCCCTGCGCTGCCCCTGCCCTGCCCCG